>VZRX01008724.1:123984-136522 GCA_013398075.1 Notiomystis cincta | reverse complement strand
TATATATACACACACAAATCATGTTCTCATTAGAGAAAAGATCCAGGTCGGTGGAGTTAACTAGAAAGTTGTATGATAGCAGAAGTGTAGAAAACATGCATCAAGGATATTTTCAATCACATAGGAATCTAGCTTATGTCAGAATACCAAAGTTCTTGGTTACTAAATCCAGTGAAAGTTTGTAAAGAACACGTGACACCAACCTCCATAGCAAAATATTTTTCTTATTTTCAAATTGTATCTATTACTGCACTGAAATATTAGGACCTTAATTAAAAACCAAAATCCTAAACTTCTAACTATTGGAAGAAGGAAAATACTGTTAATCCACCACAAATTAAAACAGTAAGAACTGAAATTACTAGTCAATGAGAAGGATACCAAAATCAAAATATTATTCACTTGCAAAGAAGTAGAGGTAGTTGTAGAAAGTTTGTATTATTGAAGCAGTATATAGGAAACACTATCTGTGACAGGTGTCATTACTTTGTCCATACTTCCAAATTGTAACATACTAGAAACTTCATCTTTTTTAACAAATTTTCAGTTTGCCATTTGAAATATCACACTGAAATGCTGGGCATAATTCCAAGTTTTAAGTATTTTATTGTTTTAATGATTTCTCACCTGATAATGTTTTAATGTGCCATTAATAAGAAGGGAAGACTGCTTTTCCACCCTTTCGGTGATTGCATGAGCAACAGTGTAGTAGGACTGAGACCCTCTAGCACTATATTGCATGCTATATTCATCATCCACATCTTGCTTGGCTGTCCTGGAAAGCAGAAAAAGAACTCGAGTGAATTCCTACAATGAGTATTTTTTGACCATGGCTTACATACACAGGTCTTAAGAAACAGTTTAAGTCCTGAGCTGTGGTGAGTACACCAAAGGGTGAACGATTATAGAGTACATCAAAAGATCATGTTCCCTCTCCTGCAGATATCTATACCAAAGAAGTACAACAAATCACTGTAATCTAGGGAATGTTACTCTGGTGAAATGCCACTGTAAGAAACCATGCTTCTTAATAAAACAACACTTAAGGAACACTCACTCAATGATTTGCTTTGCATCTTTCTCAGAAACTTCCTCACTGTTAGGATCCAGGAGTATCTTCTCATCAGTTTCTAATTTGCTTGATTCTTCTTCCTCATCCTACAGAATACAGAAAAAGAACAGAAGTGCTGGGAAGTGTAACATATTCTTCAGTCATATTTTCAACTGGCATGCTCATACTGGTAGCTTTAATTGGTCAGTGCTTTATGACAGACATCTGAATTATATGGTTCAATTTACACCTATTCTGCAACAAAACTGCAATGCAGCATAACAAGATGAATAATTTTTGACATACATTAACCAGAAGGAAGTCATAATAATTTTGAAATAAAAACTATTTTCCCCTTTAATGATCTTACTTTCAAAAGGCTTTCTCTGACTACCATATTCATGGAGAGTATTCCAATACATGTTTATTTTTATGTTATGTTCTAGATATGTTATAAATTAATAAAGCTTAAAAAACTGTCAAGCACTACTGATTTAGGCCTGTAGTTTCTTTATTTTTTAAAATCAGTTATTTTTACTCTTTTTGAAATGACTTGTCTTTTGGCTACAGTCGCAGCAGATAGCAAACAACTTAAAATATCACTAAGTGAGATTCTAAAATCTGACAGATATCAGGCCCTTCTCTCCTACCTTAATACTAACAGATGTGTAGAATTACATTAGCAGAAACTAGTCCTACAAAGACACACTGTAACATCATACAGTCCAGTCAGTTTCAGTGGTTGCTTGGTCTAGTAGTGTACAGACTGCTAAACTTAGATCTGAGTACTACAGTTAGTGCTACTAGGCTGTTGATTGAACATGGTCCTTCCCTGTTCCTCACTACTGTCCTCCTTCTGAAAGTACTGATCTGAAAATGCAAGTAGCACTGTTGATTATTCATAGTACTTACTATGATGACCCTGCAAGGCTGGGATTTTTGTGTGGGTTAATTATAAGATTCTTTTTAGAATTTTTGTAATAACAGTATCTGAATCACCATCAAAATATTGAATCAAATAAGCCTATCCTGAAAAGTCTAAATATAAATCCCCAGCATAATCCCTAACATTTTAATAAACATAACATATAAGTAGCAACAATGTTATTTTATTGCCTATAAAACCTTCAATGCATAAACCTTGAAGATGTTAATTTCATTCTGCACAAAGCAACAATGCAGCTTTTTCTGAGATGTATTTTAAAATAGGAACCTGCTTAACTCTCTGGTTCATTATTATTAACAATCAGAGTAAAATATTTACTCTTCCTAACCACAATTACCAGTTAGGCATTTACAGTGCATATAAAAACAATGCTATAAATCAAGAATTACAGAAGTGATTAATTTTCCTGTTTGTACTAGTCTTAAAGCACCTGCACATCTGCTATCACTTCCCTTCTCTTTACGATGAAGAAGAGGAAAATAAAATATGAAATCAGTACTTGTTTTTTACTGTATTATCTCAGTATTTCTTTTTAAAGATACATACCTCCTCCTCATATTCAGAGCCACTTTCATCTTCACTGTCTGATCTGGGAGCAACTTCATAGCTGTACAAAAATGACAGAAAGATTGTGAATTACAGTTAAAAGGAGGAGGTAATAGGTTCAATAGATCTCCTTATCAGCTTACAGACAATAAATTAAAACAGGAATAGAACTGGTAAACAAGAAAGAAAGTATAACATGAAAAATATCAATGCAAGTAAAAAAACAGTCTACTTGGTATACTGAGTACTTACCCAGGGTTCATTTCCAGCCAAGCATCCAGCTGACTTGCTTTGGGTGCTTCTGGTCCAAGAAGAACTTTGCCTGTTTCAGTGTGAGTCACTTTGACTGGCAGGTCACTCATCTGACTGCTCTCATCTATGGGCTAAAAATTCAAGGGACATTTTACACCATAAGGCAACTGAACTTCATGCTTATCTTTACATCATAAAAAGAACTAACAGCACTATCAAAATTCCAGTTCTGAACAAGTGAAGTTTTTTTACTAGATGCCACACTTTCCCACATGTCTACTGAGCGAACACTGTGTCATAGTATTTCTGTGTGTAATATATTCCATGTGACATCCACAAATATACCCCAGTATCCAAAGTAAATTAACAAGAACAGTGTTGAAAAGAATACACTATTGATTTTTGTGACTCAATACACAAGGTATGTATTTTTATAGGCATTTAATCCTATTTATACAAATGGACATCTGTAGCAAAAAACATACAGTGACCTTATGACCTTTTTTTTTGAGAAACAAAAACAATTTAGTTAACTTTCTAAGTAAAAGCCTATGTAAAAGATTTACTGTCCTAACTTCTTCAACTAAGCTGATGAAGCACCTGTGAAAACAAAATCTTTTACTTATCTAGGTTGTAACAAAACTGGAATAGTATAATCACTGATTATGTTATTTCTTTGCCTTGTTTATTCACAGATTTTTTTTTACTTCAAAAACTTTTTGCCTTCTAATACTGCTTCTACCCAAGAATATTTTCCAAATGCATATATATGTGCAAGGAAAACTAATTCTGAACAGTTCTAAATACAGTGACTGACAGAGAATAAAACTTTGCCAATTTCCATTAATACTGAGGTTACAGGAATGTTATGTGCATTTTTCTTGTGCAAATACAAATATATTATTTTGCTGTAACTCAAACTACATCAGCACAAGTATTACTTTCAAGTATAAAAACAGAGCAGAACTAAAACAACAAATACAATTCTAAAACCTTTATATAAAAATTAGGTGGAATAGAAAAACTGCACTAGCAGAAGAGCTCTGAATGAGGCAGCATATGCTGTGCTACTGAATGAAAAATATTATCTGAAGAATGACACAGAAATATTACTCTTTTCCACTTGCTTCTGAGAAAGAAAGAACTTTCAGATGTCTTAATCTATCATAACACTGTCCTCTGTCCTGTGACTGAAAGTTAATTACATGCAATGTCAACAATATATTTTCATAAAGATGAGAAGATGGACTATATGGAGCTCAAATTGGAAAGTAAGCTTTCTATATACAGACTGCAAGAAAAATATTTATTGTAAGCACATTACAAAGCTGAGAGGCAGACTTCAGCATGCTCAGTGATCGATTCAATATACTTTTCATTTTAGGAATGGTGATAGGCTAGCATAAATGTTAACCTAGGTAATTATTATTTCTATTTATAAACTATAGCTGCTAAAACAGTTGTCATCGTAATTCTTTTCGAAGTTACAGCTATGACACACAATCTAGAACAATCACTGGAAAGTATTTCTTTCTAAAATCGAAAATCAAGAAGGGGGAAAAAAAACCCAAAACAACTCCTAAAAATTCATACCTCTCCATCAGGACCGAGACCAGATGCCATTCCTTCTGCGTTTTCTTCAGCTTTCTGCAACAGATGAAGAAGTGATAAATACTATGGTCAGATTAAAATTACAAAAAGAATGTAAGAATGAAATATGATGTAAGCATTTTTGGATCATGAATATGCTTTACTTATTTCTGAACAGCCTGAGATTCAAGTTATTAAAGGTGTGGATGGATATAGACAGAGAAAGGCCCAGAGCAATTAACACACATAAAGCATTTACTAATGTAAGGAGGCCTCAGTCAATGTTTTAAATATGCATGTAAGATGAAGCTACTGAATTTCCAGTTCAGACCTAAAGCTCAGTTGCTAACAGGCTACTCTAATGCAAATAAAATAGTGAATTATTTTCACATGATTTAGTATTAATTTCCTCTAAACTGCGTTAATCTCCATTTTAAAGGTGTCAGCAGGCATCACGGATTGTATATTCATGCAAGACACTTTTGACTTGGGTATATATTTTGGGGTTTTTTTGGTCTGACACTAGAACTAACTAGAAGGAGTATTTGGGGAGTTCTCTGCACTATATTCAAATCATGCATAGACCACAATTACTCAAATTAGAAACAAAAGGAACCCTGGAGTTCTTTACTGGAGAAAGCTAGATTTTTTTCTCTACAGGCACCAACCCGAGAAATGAGCACTATCTTCCCCAAGGCTTATCCTCATTTACCTTACTTAAAAATGTCAGCATAGTATGAGGAGAAATGAAAAACATATCGTTTGCTTTTGAATTCAAACTTTGCTAAACAATTCTGAGCAAAAAAAGATATTTTACAGCTTCTCCTTATGTCACACTGCTGAGTTTCTAGTACTACAGCAAAGTATTATTTTGGATACTAATGTAAATAGAATAGACTAGAAGTGATTTCTTAAATTGTGTTTTAGAGATAAAAAACTTCCAAGTATTATTAAAGTGTGTGATACATATAGACCATCAAGTTACTCCTTTTTTTATTTTAAGAAGTATACTTGAGGAATAACTGCACTTCTCAATATTGATGTAATCCTTAATATCTGCTTCAGATCATACTTCAGCCTTTTTGTTTGGCATTAAATTCCATTATCTAAAGTATGTACTTCAAATGAACATGTAGCAGCTGATGCTTAGTAGGAACCACAAGTTTCAAGGCTTCCTGCTTCAGCATTTCTGGGCAGCAGGTATGACTGCTGACAAAGAAAGGAAGTGTAACAGAAGTGAAGATTAAAAAATAAACACAAGGGCAGGAGAAGTTATGAAAACATGTATCTAGTCTTTGGCTGAACATACTACATTGAATGCTCTTTCCCTGGAGGAACCACGGCTGGAATCCATTCTTTTACACTAGAGAATGCTGTCTAATACATAAAGACTCTTACAGCTTCGCTACAGGCAATCGAAAAGAACCTTACAACTCAAATCACGGAAAAGCAGTAAGCATCAGTGCTGTTCACTGTGCAAAAATCATAACCTGCTGTGAGAACATTTACAGCCTATAGTTAAAATCGATTTTGGAAATCATAAGAACATTTTACAAAGTAAATAAACATAAATAATGACAGATATATTGCACTTTTATTTTGGACCATGCAAACAGATCTTTAATGTTGAAAATTTAATCCTCGAATTGGGAAAATCCCAATACTAAAAAGCAGGAAGGCATATTTTGTTAATTCTCTGCATAATGACAGACAAAACTACTATCAATAAAGTGAAAAGCTGAACAGCAAATTGAACTAGCCTATCAGATGAAAATTTCATATGAAATATTTTTTCTTATCCATGACTGCAGTAGGAAGCTAGAGAAAGAAAACACAAACAGAGGAATGTGAAAGAAACAAATAGGGGAAATCTATAACTAAGATTACAGAAACTGTATGCCAGGGAAAGAATGGACTAATCTCAAATTTCATTCTCCTAAGACTATAAGGTTCACTTGGATATTCTATAATGAGTCTGGCAAAGATTATTTCCTCACCATCTTCCTCATTGACATTTCTAGAAAATCCTAAGAACTCTTTTCTCATTTCTCTGTAAGTACAAAAGATTAACTACAGGTGTTAGTAGACTAAACTTTTATATGGACTACAAAACATGAAAGCCTAAGAACTGAAAGTGCATGACTTGGGAAAAAACCACAGTGCCCACTAATTGCAATATGTTTCACAGCCACTCAATGACAAATTCATAGAATTCTAGATTAAAATAAAGGGTAATATTTGTATGAAGTACTTCCTTCACAGATGAGCAAAAGATTGCTGCAAAGAAGTTAATTACAAACAAAAAGATGCAGATGATCAAGACAGAGAAAAGGTTTTTTTCTTTTTTTTTTTGCTAATCTTCCTTTGTGTTTTAGGGTGGGATATATATTAATACTGAATATATAAAAGACACTTTTCTTTTCAACCTCAGGGACAGAAAATTATACCTTTACTGACATGGCCAGATAATGGTGTTCCTCACACATACTAAGGCCAAACCGACATAGAAAGAGAAACTTATCATAAATGTGGATAGTTCAAGGAATACGTATGTATTTACATTACTAAAGTGATGCAGTTACTCCACATGCTGTCTCAATAGTGATTATCTCTACTGTGCATTCCATACATTAAATCAGGCCTGTTCTCACTGGTAATGCAGGCCAAGAACCCCATCCAAATTACATCTTAATTCTGTAGACAGGGTATTGCTCCTATGTTAAGAACATACTCTCAGGGACAGAGGTTTTTGTGAGAGCAGGAGAAAATATGCACTATTTTTTAGGCCATTAATGACCAAGATCAGTGTTTTTGTCCATGCTGGTTCTTAATAGCGTATTTCCAGCACTGCTAGTAAACCCTATAAACAGAATGCTTGTATTTGCAGCAGTAATTAGTAGCAAACCAGGCATGGAAATGGATTACGAAAATCCTCTTACACATTCTGCAGGAGATGGAAGGTACTCTGAGGTCATAAAAAATGACAAATCATTCCTTAATCACTATTTCACACATGGAATTCTCGTTTTGAAAAATGCACTGTTCAATTTCAACAACTCTCTCTTGCAGGGTAAAACATTTCACACGAAGTAAAGTAATCTTGAAAAGTTTCAATTAAAGGTTAAAAATGCACAGTGAACACTATAACTAGCAAAATACCCATTTGCTATAATAAACCTAGCCAGGTTTCTTAGCCATTTCCAATGGTCCTAACAAAATGGACTGAGCCAAGTATATAATATGGAAGTCTAAAATGGGTGCCCTGCATGAGACAGCTACACAAACCAGACTCTTGCCATCCTCTTCACAGAGTTCATTTTTGATACACTGCACTTCCTTTTGGGTACATTAATCCTAACTTACATATCTGTCCGAATTTTACCTGTACAAAGTTTATGAGCAAATTAAAGTTATAAGGAGATTAATGCTACCAGCTGAGAATTTTGTAACCCTTCCTTCCTGATCACCTTCTTTTGAGTTAATAACAGCATATATATATATTTCAACAGAGAGAGAGATGAGTTCCCTCAGCGTTAAGAATTTGGTGGTGTAAATATTTTTATAGACGGGGATGTGTATGACAATCAGGCATCACTACATTTATCAACATTTAAACTGGATTTGAAGAAGAAATGGCTTAAAAATATCAGCTGTAAGAACTTGCCTTCTTTCTTCTCCTTCGCTTCTTCTTCTCTTTGGCTGCTTGAGCCTGTTTATGCTCCCACACCAGGTTAGTCAAGTTAGCCACATACTCGTCTGTCTGCTGCAACAGGTAGGCCAGGCGTCTGTCTTTCTTTTGATCAATCAGCTTACGGTAGCCTTCCTCATCTTCAGCCTAGTGACACAAAAGAGACATCAGTCATGACAGAAATGATGGTGAACACACACCATCCAACTCCTATGTCAATAATCAAGTGTTATCTTAGGTCATTATGATCCGCACAGAGGGGCAGCTGCATGGGTAAAGAGCTCATTGAATGATCAGGCCCAGAAAGTCACACATTTGTATCAATACACCAGCATCATAGGGGTTGGCAGGGACCTGAAGGATCATCTCCCTAGTTCAAACTCCCCTGCCATGGGTAGGGATATCTTTCACTAGACCACATTGCTCAAAACCACATCCAACTTGGCCTTTAACACTTCTAGGCATGGGGCATCCACAACTTTTGTGGCCAACCATTCTAGTGTGTCACCACTCTCATAGTAAAGTACTTCTTCCTAATTCCTACTTTAACCATACTTCCATAAAACCACAGAATCGTTACTAAGATTGGAAGACCTCAACGATATTAAGTCCAACCATCAACTTGACACTGCCAGCTCCCCCAGTAAACCATGTCACCAAGAACCACATCTACATGTTTTCTGAACTTCCCCAGGCAGCCTGTTTCGGTGTTTGACCATCCTTTCAGTGAACTACTTTTTTCAATGTAGAATCTGATCCAAACCTTCCCCGACACAACTTGAGGCCATTTCTGCTTGTCCTATCACTTGCTACCTGGGAAAAGAAATCAACCCCCACCTTGCTACAACCCACTTTCAGACAGCTGTACAGAGCAGTAAGGGCCCCCCTGAGCCATCTTTTCTCCAGGCAAAACAACTCCAGGTCCTCAGCTGCTCCTCATTGTGCTCCTGACCCTTCACCAGCTCCACTGCCCTTCTCTGGACATGCTCCAGCACCTCAGTGTCCTTCTTGGACTGGGGTCATACAACTGAGCACAGGATTTGAGATGTGGCCTCACCAGTGCTGAGCACAGGGGGACAATCCCTGCCCTGGTCCTGCTGGCCACACCATCGCTGGTACAGACCAGGATGCCACTGGCCTTCTTGGCCACCTGGGCACACCCTGGCTCATGTTCAGCTGCTGTCAACCAACACTCCTAGGTCCTTTTCTGCTCTGCAGCTTTCCAGCCACTCTGCCTCAGCTTGCATTGGGGTTGCTGTGACCCAAGGGAAGGGCTTGGCACCTTGCCTTGTTATAATGGCACCTCACCATATCACTGGCCTCAGCTTTTGATGTAGTCCATGTTATGGTTGGCTTTCTGGTCTGCAAGTGCATATTGCTGGGTCCTGTCCACTCTTTCATCCACCAATATACCCAAAATCCCTCTCTGCAAGGTGTCAAGGGTCATATTTTATCTGAAGACAGTATGAAGAGCCATACCACAGGAGCCTATCCTGCGTCGTGTTGCGTTTAACGTGTCTATCAGTGACACAGAGGAAGGGATGGGAGGGCACTTCAGTCAAGTTTGCAGAGGACATGAAACCAGAGGATGCCTGTTAATATGCTCAAGGGCTGGGCTGCACTTCAGAAGGACCAGAACAGGCAGAGAAGTTGTGCCATTTCTGACATTAGAGGTTTTCAAGACAGGACTGAAAAAAGCCTTGAGCACCTTGTTTTGAACTCAGTGTTAACACTGCTTTGGAAAGGTGGTTGGGCTAGAGAGCTCCCTGACAGGCTGAGTGACTCCAAGACAGAGATTCCATGATTCTACACATCTCCTATTCTCATGGACTAACAACTGGAAAAATCTGCAGTAGTTATGACTGGCAACAGAGGAAAAAAAAATGCTATATGAGGCAGATTGAATGTTCTTGAAACAGAGATGGCAAATCTCCTACAGAGATGACTTTTCAAAGACATGAAGTGCAGGTAGTTCTAGAGGAAGAACATGAGAGCTGGACATAAAATTACATTTAGTCCTTTTTTCAGTATGAATACAGATTGTTTTCTTCTAGATGTCATGTGAACATATTTTTGTTAGATTTACATATCACTGTTCTACTCTGGTTTTATTTTATCTCTGATAGAGGTCACTATCAGAAACAGGATTCACCAGATAAACCCTACCTCTGAGTCATCCTGACAACTTCTGCATCCTTGTCATACTGTGTGTGTTGGACATACAATGAGTATTATTTTTATGTGCTGTGATGATGTAATACAGAATGTCAGAAAAATACAAGCAAAGCAGCAGAGGTGCCAGTCTCAATTTCGTCTGAAACAACAAATTAAGGAGGTATACAGTGCCTTATAAAAACCAAACACGAGTAAGAAATATTTTAAAGATGATTACTTTAAAATACAGCACTCTGGGAGATCTCCTGCTTTTTTAGAGACACCAGAACGGCACACAGTTACAACACCTATAATGTTCAGATTCAGCTTGCAAATTTACTTGCAATATTCCATTTTTATGTTCAACCCATCAATATTACAATGCCCAAAGCCCAGGTTTTCGGAAAAAAAAATCAATTATGATTACAACTGTTGTTGTTTCTGTTTTTGTTGCTTCTACTATTACTGAATACACAGTCTGTGTAATCTAGCCAAGATACTGCTTTTATACATTTAAGCTTGTCTTGATGGTATCTTTTTAAATCACACCAATGCCCATTTTTGCACGTGATATATTCTAATGAGCTGTGACACAATCACCATTTCTAGTCATAGCAGATGAAGGGAAATTCATGGAATAAATTCAGCATTCTTGAAAAAATATGCAAAAAGTTTTAGATACAGAACATTTACATAGACCATAGCAAGCATCTGAGAAGAGATGATGTTTTAAAAAAAAAAAACCACTGGAATCTGCCAATCCCAAATTTACCACAACTGGTCTAAAACCAAACATGCAAAACAACCCCATTAACATTGGTTTTGCAGAAGGATTTAATTGAGCCACAGGTGCAAAACCCAAAACTGAAAATGCCTATGAAATTCTGTATGTATGGTAAGAGGTTAACCAGTCCTGGTGAAGGTGTTTTAGGAGAAAGCACTGATAATCTAGAAGCATTGGTATCCTGTTCCATTTCTGGACATTCCAATCTACTTTTTACTTTTCTGCAGTGGATTTCTTCATTACTTATCACGCTGCATGTTAAATTCAACATAGGCTGAACTTCACAATATACAAAAGTATTTCCCAAATATCAATACTGCTTTTATTTAAAATCAGCTCCTTTTTTGCTAATAATTAACATTTTTACAAGCTAGGTTAGACAAACTGCTGATGAATATCTTCAATTATAAAAAGGCTCCATAATACTGATTACTAAGTAATTTTGAGAAATGCTCCAGAAGCAATACATTTGTTATTCTCTTATGCAAGTTCTTAATTTGCACTTTACAGCTTTCATTTCCAAGTTTCTATCATTGTCATATTGAATTTTTTCTGCATTTCATTTTGTGATTTTAAAACCTAACTGTTCAGCCCATATTCATGGAGGGGAATAGATTCTGGACAGGAACTAGCATTTACATCTGCATCTCTATTAGATACTTCCTGCTTTTTGCCAGCAAGTTACAAAACAAGCTTGTCAATTTCCTTTCATTCTGTGTTGGTGAAATGTTAACAAAATTTTAAGATAAAGCTAACCAGTGTCTTGAAGGATTTTTTTCTACCTCAAGTCATAATTGTAGTTATGCACTGATCTGTCTACATTTTAAATTCCAGAATTATTTTAATTCTTGAAGTGTAGGCAGCCTCCAATTGGTTCCACAGCATTCTGAAGAGACATGATTATACATAAACCCATTTTACTCTGTTCTTAGAATGATACAGCTGATACTGTGAGGATATAGGGCAGGACCATGAAATAGTAAGGAGTATGATCTGAAGCATAAAATAGGTAGAATTGATTGCTATTCATTCTCAGGATACATGCATTACTGCTATTGGTTGGATACTTTTATATGTAGGATTGATTGTATGTAAAAACTGTGGAGTAGTTAACCATCTGTAATCTTCAAAACTATACACCTAGAAATAAACCAAAGTGCATTATTTGTAAAATGGACCAATAGCCCTGCAACCATACTGAAGTGTTAATATATGAAGTTAATAAGATAGAGTTGCTATTTTTCAGCAGTGGCTGTGCTAAGTTTTCACGTTAGTAAAAAAACCCAAATAATTCCTATACAAAAACATTAAAAAAGGAGGCACTGTAGGTTAAACTGAATAGTATCACACTCACTACCATTAACAGAAACATACATAACAAAATGTAGTAGTTTTGGATTTATACTTTTTTCATTACAGAGTACTTTGCAAAGGAGACACATGGGGGTGGCTCAGATAGTATATAAGGATAATTAAAGGATACAGTATATTATTTTAACTAAAATAACCATATTCCTTCCTGTACTC
>VZRX01008724.1:108478-122723 GCA_013398075.1 Notiomystis cincta | reverse complement strand
TTCCACAGCATTCTGAAGAGACATGATTATACATAAACCCATTTTACTCTGTTCTTAGAATGATACAGCTGATACTGTGAGGATATAGGGCAGGACCATGAAATAGTAAGGAGTATGATCTGAAGCATAAAATAGGTAGAATTGATTGCTATTCATTCTCAGGATACATGCATTACTGCTATTGGTTGGATACTTTTATATGTAGGATTGATTGTATGTAAAAACTGTGGAGTAGTTAACCATCTGTAATCTTCAAAACTATACACCTAGAAATAAACCAAAGTGCATTATTTGTAAAATGGACCAATAGCCCTGCAACCATACTGAAGTGTTAATATATGAAGTTAATAAGATAGAGTTGCTATTTTTCAGCAGTGGCTGTGCTAAGTTTTCACGTTAGTAAAAAAACCCAAATAATTCCTATACAAAAACATTAAAAAAGGAGGCACTGTAGGTTAAACTGAATAGTATCACACTCACTACCATTAACAGAAACATACATAACAAAATGTAGTAGTTTTGGATTTATACTTTTTTCATTACAGAGTACTTTGCAAAGGAGACACATGGGGGTGGCTCAGATAGTATATAAGGATAATTAAAGGATACAGTATATTATTTTAACTAAAATAACCATATTCCTTCCTGTACTCCTTACCATTAGTCTCCTCATTCTTTCTTTCTCAATTCTTTCAGTTTCTTTTTTCTGTTCACGTTCAGTGTTGGCATGCCAAGTTGCCACAGCTTTGGAAAGTTTCTGAATTTTCCCAGCAACTGACCGGTGGTACTCTTTAAAATCTTTAGCATGCTGCAATATGCTATTCAGGTATTCCTAGAAAGAGAATATAGTTAGTGCAAGCATTCTGACAGAACAAGGATTTGAAATCAGGAATGTAGGAATTCCAATCTTAAAAGTCTTCCAATTACTTATCATACCATTTGGAGTTTTTTAATCAGAACTCCAAAGGCAAATAAAATATCTAAAAGAGAAGACCCGCACAGCAAAGCAAGGTGCACTTCTGTCATCAGGCAAACACCTAACAGGTTAAAATACCTGGTGCTTCTGCCTACGCTTCCTCTCCTGTTCTATCTTCTGCTGTTTTTCAAGCTTTTCTGTCATACGAGCCTCTCTCAAAGTCTGGCGCTTGCTTCGTTTGTAGGCTTTGGAGTTCAGTGCTGTCTCCAGCGTTGTGTCACGACGCATGCAGGCTACTACCTCTTGTCTTAGCTACCAGGAAGGAGAGGGGAAAAAACAAACACTCAAAGAAATGTAACAGCTTTAAATAAAACAACTTTAAACACTGTTAGGGCAGAATTAAACAGTAAACAGTTCAAAACATATCCCAGTCTCTTCCCTGTTCATTATAGTTCTGAAAAGATACAGCATTTATACAGTTGCAACAGCTACATCTGTTACTCTAAACAAATCTTAAACCTTCACAGAATAGTCAAAAGCATCAATCACTTTTAATCCTAATTTCTTCCCTCTTTACAAGATGCTGGTAACAACTGTCCTGCTGCAGTAAAAGGGGCCAGCCAAGATGTTACACCATTGAAATAAAACACAAATGAACCACATATATAGTACATTTTCTAGTGCTGGACCTGAACATAATTGACAACTTGTTCCACTGCCAGCTGTACAGAAGACAGGTGGGAGAGGTAAATGTTAAGAGGTTGGAACAGTATTGCCATAGTCCCAGCAGTAGAGCAGGGAGAGCCTGCTGCTTTTCATCTGACCTCTGACAAAACTTCATTACAAAGGAGTGCCAAGGGTAGAAGGAAGGAAGACTTGGACACCATGGCACAAATACTGCCAAGGCTTTTGCCAGGAAGTATTTTGCTTGACCTGCCAAAGTGCATCTTTGTTCCTCCAAACTAGCTGTAAAAGCCAATGGCAAGAGGCCCATAACAGTCTGGCAGCCTGATTCTTTTTCTGAAATTAATTTGCTCATACAGGCAGTCAACATGCAACTTAATCTTATGTATGATCTTCTTATGTTTCATTTTCAAAGCTTGTGACCATAGTGGAAATACCACAGATCACAGAGAAATACCACACAAAACATCAACACACAACTTTTATTAAAACAAAAGGACTGGGGGAAATATGAAGAATCTCCAGATAGAGCTATCTGTTGAGAAGATCTGTGCTGAAAACCAGCTTGCAGTCTGTCCAGCACTTATTTTGTCTTTGTACCAATGTCATGTTCATTATAAAAGACACGGTTCTATGGTCACATTTTAGACTGAAAGATAAAGCAAGGAGCAAAAGTAACACCTGCACATGTTTATTACCAAAATAAAATAGAATCTAGTATTTCCATGACATGCTTGTTGGTTATGTTAGCTCTCATGCAGGATCTGCTTACGCTCTGCATTAATGCAAAATCTCTTTTCCAGTTTACTCTTTGCTGCATGAACATGTTTGCTTGTGATTGCTATGAAAATTTTCCGTAAGTAAATGGCATTACCTGGCGTTGGAAATTCAGTAACCTAAGTGCCTTCAACTCCACTGTAGCTTTGGTTCGTAGATCAGGGGGCAGGGAACCAGGTAAGTTCTCTAGTTCCTGGATTATGTGAGCAATTCGAGCCTGAAGTCTACAAAACCAGAAAACTGGGTAAGACACCACGAGAAATCTGTAAGGCATTACTAAAATTATATAGTAAACACAGTCAGTTTAACTCAGGCATTTACATGTCTTTTTCTGTTTTTTTCTGAACTAACAGGCTTTTGCAGAAATTACATTGGACATCTTTTTTCCACTTTGAAAATAAATTGTCAAGTGATCAAAATGACCCTTGGCCTTTCTTTTCAACTAAAACAGGTATGGGAAAATAAATTTGGGAATTCTGTTTTACACATACTATTCAGGATTCTGGCTTCAAGTGATGGGTGTTATTTTTATGCAGCATAGTCAGTGATGACATAGACAGTACTTGCCTTAATATCTGGAATTCTACTTCATTATTTTTTTGACAAAGTAAGTTTGTTCATAAAGTTTTCACAGCTATAAAGCTACTACTGTAAATCAAATTCTACTTCACTCTTCCTTTAGAGTCTCATTTTGCATTCATTTGCAAATTCAAGAGAGAGAGAGAGAAAGAGAGAGTAATAGACAAGACAGACAGAACTTGATTTTTTCCAATTTTAATATTCCCAGAAGAATTCTAA
Organism: Notiomystis cincta; assembly: GCA_013398075.1. Classification (NCBI taxonomy): domain Eukaryota; kingdom Metazoa; phylum Chordata; class Aves; order Passeriformes; family Notiomystidae; genus Notiomystis; species Notiomystis cincta. Next base: position 119,548 of record VZRX01008724.1, on the reverse strand, counting down.
AAAAATTCCTAGAAAAACAAATAAGATGTAATGCTGCATTACTGCAAAAGACTATACTGGCGTCTTTAAGAGAGCAAAAAATTAAAGTAGAATTAGATAAGCAATGTTTATTGAACAGACTGAAAAGCAAATCTAGAAGAGTTATTTCCTAATTAGAGAAAGTTTCATTAAAAGATGAAAATATTTGTCTCGGTCCAGTAAAGTTCATTATTCCCGCAGGAAAAATCTTCAATCAGAAAATGACACTGTCTTATTTTATTATTTCCAGTTTATACACCACACTAAAAAAAGTTCACATTTTGCACAACTGGGCGTTCTGAAGTAAGAAGATATTTAGTTCACCTAAGGATGTAAAATCTTGAGAATTAAGTGGTTTCTTGGAGAGATGTACTAGGTAGTGGACATTCACACAAAAAAGCAGCCAAGCTGTTCTATATCACATGCTCTACCTGTCGCCTACCACACATGAATGCAATCCTGCATCACAACGATTATTTATTACTCTTTTTCCCTTCCCAAACAGCTGCAGTGCATCTCCTGAAACTATCACCTACAAAACAGTTAAAGCCAAATCCCAGTTTCCCTGACTTTAATGAAACCTTAAGGGAGAAGTCACAACCTTTCCAAACCTTTCGAGCTGTGAACTTATTAAAGCAACTGAATATTGGAGATATTTTCAATTTCTTTTTACATTCTTGTTAGCAATGAGTGTTCCTTCTTTTACTATACATGAGGATGAGTTAATCTAGGTTCTCCCTGACATACTTTATGGTTTTAGATAACTAGCTGTAAGAGTCACTTCCAAACAAACAAGAACTGAAATGCTGACTTATTAGTTCTGTCAGAATTAGTTTTTTTCCTCAGCTACAAAACATATAAAAGTGCTTCCTGTCATAGAAGTTTACACAATAGAAGTTCAAGCAATTGACAAAGGTTGATTGGTCTCTACATTTCTATCATCAAAATTTGTAACAAAAAATCCAAATATACATGTTTCCTGACAGATGTCTAAACATAATCAAAGCTCAAAGAGTGTGCTTATTACGGCCCATAGTCACATTATGCAGTCCACTCCCACAGAAAACCCATTTCTCTGCTAGTAATTTTTTTCTCATCTTGAGTTTATAGAAAAAGCAGATCAGAAATAAATGCACACGAAATTTTATCATTAAATTATAAGGCAGATTAGTATAATCAGAATAACTTTTCCTTCAACTATTTTCCTTCACACGTTGAAATGCACTGAGCTACAAACTATGACAGTTCAATGCTTTGGTGAGTGATTGCCCTTCCTTTAACAGCCCTATCAGAGGGAAGGAAAAGGAACAAAAAAAAAAAAAAATTAGTATTTCTAAGTCAGCAGAGATATTACCTCAGGAAACTCTTATTGTAATACAGATCACTTCTCTATTTCAAAAAAGTCCAGAACAAAAAAAAGTTGAAATAGCAATGAAAATCTACAGTACCCATATGGCAGAATGAAGAAAATGACAACCAGATGGGTTGCATATGAACAACAACAAAAAAAAAAAGAACATATTTTGAAGTTTAATTTAATACTTTCCTAGAAGTACTATTTATATGCATTGTCTACAGTACTAATAGAGTAATGGCAATAGTGTTTTCTTCAGTAGTCAGTAGGATTTTTGAAAGAATTCCAACTTAAGTGAATGGAAGAACTGCTTGAGCTCTCTCTCACAATGTCCTTCTAGTCTTTAAAGGAAATGGCCACAGTTTGTTGTACTGTTGCTATTTTCACGGAACACAGTTAACAGCTGTTAGGTAAAGAGAATCAAAACCATCTCCTAAATCTTTTTATAATCACTTGAAGTGTATAATCTCATCATTTAAAGGATGTAATAAATTAATCTTTGCAGTTCAGTAAGCTACCTTCATGCAGAAGGTGGCTACTGAATGTACACAGAGATCTCTTTGCAAAACAAATTATGCACACCCATTCCTCACTGACTCAAGTCAACAGCAGAGATTGTTTGTACCACCAAACTGCATGGATGCCATGCAGTAAACCTAGAGGATACCTAAGAAGATACCTTGCAAGTAACAGAAAGAAACCACTTATTATGTGCAGGACATTACCAAGCATATTATTTTTTCATGTGCAATGAGAATGAGAAGGTGGAAAAAACCTTTCAACATAATAGAACAACTTTAAATTATAGACATTATATTTAAGATAGCTATTCAGTGAGATTAAAAAGCAGCACTTTATTTTGAGGAAAGCACTAAGGAGAGTTTTATAAAAATATGTGCATTGGATTTGCATGGCTAGGTGCTGCTAGCAGGAGGGCTACAATACTGCCTTCTGTGAAAAGCTGCCAGAAGTTTTTCCTATGTCCAGCAGAGCCAGTGCCAGCCGGCTGTAGGACAGATCCTCTGCTGGCCAAGGCTGAGCCAATCAAAAATGGAGGTCATGCCTCTGTGATAACAGATTTAAGAAGGGAAAAAAAAGTTAACTGGGCAGATGTAGTTGTGGCCACAGAGAAGCAGGGTGAGAACATGTGAGAGGAATAACTCTGCAGACAATGGAGACAAAGAGCAGTGGAGAAGGAAGAGCACGAGGTGCTACAGGCAGCAGAGCTGAGATTCCCCTGCAGCCCCTGGTGCAGGCCATGGTGAGGCAGCTGTGCCCCTGCAGCCCATGGAAGACCACAAGGATGCAGAGATCCACCTGGAATTCAAGCAGTTTTCAAATTATAATACTCCTTTATTAAAAGGGTTTAGTGTGACTTCTCAAGAGCCAACTCTTTCATAAAGCTTTCACTAACTTCAGTGTTTTCAGGATAAGGATGTTTATTTTGGCTTTTTTCTGCTCAGTTTTTATTAAGAAATTGTGAAGACATGTTTCTGAATTAAACTTGCCTATACTAAAGCTAAATCCAACACCATTCAAACCATAACAGCTGTCAAACTGCTTGTTAAAAACCTTTTGTCTGATGTTACTTACAGTTTTAACTAATGAAAAGATTTCCAGTTCTACATATTCTGGAATTCAAAGCAAAATCAAATACCTGTAATGTTCGACATTAAAAAAGCTTGGATCTTATATCTATGTTCTAGAATATAAAAAAATAAAATATAAACCCCTTCTTGCTGGAGAATCCCTATTGAACTTTCATGTCATTTGCCAAGAACATCAGTGTATTTAGAACCTAATAGATATGCTGTATCTGTAACTGGTCCTCTAAATAATTAAAAGCATCAGCTTTATTTTTTGTCACTCCTCACTTGCCTCTATTTATGAATACTAAAACATAATAGCTTGACACAAATAGTGAAATATGGCTGGGCTGAAAACACAGGAAGAGTAACAATTTGAGGTTAATTGATGCAGAAAATGTTACATCATACTAGCCATTATGATTTTTGGTTGAAGTTTAGTGCTACAGTTCTTCTGTCAGAATAACTGTGAAACCATAAAATGGTTTACAATGTTCTACAAGCTTTCTGAAAAAGATGCTGGAAAATAGTAATTGCTCATGCTGAAACAACAGTTAGATCCATTCATTCCTAGGGTATATGGGTAAGACTAGCAGAATGATGACAAGAATGCAGCGATAGAATTACTTAGGCAATACCTGACACAAAATATAAGAGCTTTTCTGTAATCAAGGCCTGAATTCTGGGCATGGCATCACACCCTAAAGTGCTTCATGTTTTACCTTCATAAAGCAGAAGTTGTTAAACCAGTCTTCTGTGAGATCACCATCCCTCCCTCTTGGCTACCTTCCTCCACAAACTTAAAAGTAACAATGCAAGATGCATCATTAATCCAAAACAGGTAATACTCTGAGTGCAATTGCTTTCCTCTGACTGATAATCATCTGGAACATATGTTAGGTGCAGGTCAAAATCCTTCTGCCTGGCAGACTCGCAATGTCAGTTGTTAAATAGCCTTGATGATGTGAAGAGGGAGGGAAGAAGTCTCTTTCTAACTCCAAAAGAAATGTTCTACCCTATACTTTGTGACAAATATTCTTCATCATCTAAACAGAACAGTCAGGAGGTAATTTTTGAAAATCATGCTTCCTGGTACACTTTTTTTAATCTTGCCCATGACTTTCTTACTCTCTCCACTCTTTGGTTGTCTAACCAAATCCATCGTAACAATAAAATGTGGTTTTGCTGTGGCTATTAACTCTTCAGCCTTTTGACCCTCTCTCTTCTCTTCTAACTTCCTTTCGTTTATAATACTTAAAACCTTGAACACTAAATTGGTTGCTCTGTAAACTACAAGGATTTTGATTTCCTAACTTTCAGTGTTGGCAGGATCCAAGTAATGGACTAACTCAGCGGAGCCTGTGAGCCTGTTTTAAACTTAAGTGGTTTCCAACAATACTGCCAGAATACTAGTTCATAATTTGGGGTAGAATTAAGTAACTGTTTGGTTTAAAGTTTGTGTACTTCTCCGTAATACAGCCTTTCCCTTGAAACTTTGTTTACACTATTACCACGACAGTAGCTGATTGCAATGAGCTCCAGTTAAGGATGTGAAAAACAAGAATCATGTTAATCTTGTTATTCACTTTTACCTATATTCACGTTCTTGGAGTATTTCAACAGGATCCAATCCTTGTGGCTTCTGGATGGGGCTGATGCGGTTCTGCTTTTGCTGCAGCTGGACAATGGGTGAAGGTTGTCCAGGTGGGGGCTGTGGTACAGAGGGCCCAGGTATGGTGGCAGCAGGCTGGGCAGCAGCAGGAGCAGGAGAAGGCCTCCCACTAGGAGCTGGTGCTGGGAGCTTTTGTTGTGCATTGGAGGCACTCATATCTGGGGCTTGGCCTGAAACATAAACAGTACCGGTTCACAACATGAAATATAGAAAGCAGAAAGAAAATCAAGATGGCTTTCTGATGACAAGACATGAAGGCAAGGTAAACATTCAAAATCACCAGAAAAGGCACACTGAGACGACATGCTGCTTTTTCAAACAGACATACTAAAATGCAAGTACACCGTACATTGCAAGAAATGTCTGAAAGAAAAACAAAACATATAAAACTTTATGATGAATGCCATTTCTTTTGCTATTGCTGTGGACTTTTAATCCTAGTATTACAAGAAATAGCACAGCTGTAGAACTTACTTTGTGCAAATGCAAAACTTCATTTTGCCTCGTTCACTATCCTTGCACCAGTTAGAGGAAAGCATCTAACCACAAGCTGACAACAAGCAGAACTAGGACTGATTTTAGACCTCTATCAAAACTTGACAACCATACGAAAATTTTTACAACTGTATTTAGAAATACATGCCAGGTGTAAATAGCTTCTGTTTCTTTATGATCTCTTATTAATTGTATTTATGTCAAATATCAGGAACTCAATTATTCTAATCATCTTGAAAAGCAACACCTCAGTTAATATGAAAATAGTACTGTCATTTACAGTCACTAAGGGTCGTAGACTTCAGTATTTCATTATGATAATTTACCCATGCAGTCAGATGTTCACGAATTCACCAACAACAGACATCGATAAAATAAAGATGCCACTTAACTGTCTGAAAAGTCATAGTCACTTAAGCTACGACATACACCTGCAATCTTGTAATAAACCTTAATTCAAAACCAGCATCCTGAAATCTATAGAGATCACCATTTGTCATTCACACATCTGCATCAAACTCCAGAAAAGGAACTTGAGCACAAGCTGTAGATTCTGTATTTAGCAACATCGCATTTCAGCTTACAAAAAGAAAAAAAAGCAAGCCCATCAAAAGACTCAGTGCAACCTCAGTTCTCAGGGAATCCGGGAAGCTGAATGACTGTGCAATGAATGACAAATAAAATTTGAATACATGGGGAAAAAAGTTACACTGTTCATTTGATCTCAAAGACTACACTCATAGTTCAAAGCTATTCATTCCAAAAGAACAAAACAAACAAAAGAAAACAGCATAATTCTACCATGATTTGAAAACTTTTGTTTACAGTAGCAAAGGTGAAAGACAACCATGCTCAGAACATAAATTATTACGTTTTATGTGTGTCCCTCAGAAAACTTAGAAATTTCATTCTGATTGCAAAAAAGGTGCTTCATGTTCAGTCTGCCTAAAAATTGCAGTAATTTTATGTGTGTCTTTTCCAAATGTATAAAAGGTTTGACTCTACTTGATTAAAATCTTCAGTACTATTTTTCCTGCACAGCTTTTTCCCTTTCCTTTTTACTTTTCCCCACATCCCCCACATCCCCACGATACCTTCAGTCCAAGTTTTAGGGGTAATGGCAGTTGTATGTCCAGGCATCCCCGGTGCAGCCCCTGGTCCAGCTGCAGCACCACTCATTGCATGTAACCCAATACCTGCAATTTGACAGAAGAAAAAAATTTGCTAAAATGCAAAGCACTTCCAAGACTCAAAGATCATTGTTTTCTAGCATGGTAATCTGTTCAGGCAAGGAGAACTTTTCTTCATTAAATAAGGATTTAAGTGGTTTTTACTGTTAATACATATACGTAATAAAGGTAATACATATCTAAAATCATGTTTTGTAAAAAAACAAACAAAAAAACCCAAACAAATAAACAACAATAACAACAAAAACCAACCCCACAACTTACTTGGCAGCAATGCTATATTCACCAAAATGAAGTAAACAGTAACATTATTAAAACCTAAGAAAACAGTATCATCTTAACCCTCAAGTATAATGCCAACTCAGTAATGAAAGTGCTCAGAAACTAGCACATGCATGGTGTTATATTAATATAACAGTTTTCTTAGGACTAAAATGTGCTTGCTTACTTCACTGCAATATCTATTATCATTGTGAGAAAAAGTACACTTCCTTTCCCTTATGTTTTGCATTTAACAGCACACTATACATGGTTTATTTTCAACAACCTAAATATCCAGTCAACTCAATCCAGATTATTTATCTACTTTCCTGCATAGCAACAGGAAACTGAAAATTCACCCTAAGAAAAACAAAGGGAATTGCTATTCGTAAAGTACAATTAACATTCAAAAACTGTCAAGCGTATCAGGACAGATACTGTACTGCACAGAGAAATAACTTCTATTTCAGTTTTGACAATATCCTATTAATAGCAGAGGTGTTTTATGCACTTGCCCAAGCTTAATACAGTCCCAAATTATAGCCCTGCACAGCACCCACTTCTTAATCTATCACAGGCAGAACTTTGAGAATTACCTGAGCAATCTTACCTAAGATTCACTTACCAGACTGTCTGTTGAAGGCACTGGGAGGCTGCTGCTGTTGAATGCCAGGCAGTGTTCTCTTGCCCTGGACAGCAAGCTGCAGGTTTTCTGGCAAGGGCTGACCCCTAGCCAGCATTTTGTATGCTAGAATCTGAGCCCGCAGCTGATGCAGCTGTGCAGGGCTGAAAGGGGAAGGCCCTCTGTTAGGCTGATTCATAACTTGTGGGTCTCCTGCTATAATGGGTCCTGGCTGAGTGGGAGTCATCTGAGGTGGTGTTGGACCTCCTCCAGACATCGGACTGGACACATGCTCTGGTGCTCCTAGTGGAGACGGGTGTGGAGACATATAACCTAGAAAAGGTAGAAGAATCACAAACTTACCACTCTGCTAGTTAAACCTAAATCCCATCCAACTTTTTAACAGTACATAAAGTATAAAAGTGTCTCTCTCAGGTCCGGATATCTGTAGCGTTTTCTGCAGAGACGAAAGTGCAATCCAAAGTTCTCTGGGATATCAATATAGCCTCAGGAGCTCCTCTTTGAGAAGAACTACAGTTGTTTAGTCCAATAATTCCTGAACATCACAATTACCTGCATATTTGGAGTAAGACAAACTAAAACACGAAATACAATACAGAAGCTTGGGGATATACTATTGTTTACTAGAACTCTGAAAAAAATGTTTCTTTATGGAATATATGCAGTGAAATCTGCCTAGTTTATAGCTTAATAGTCTAAGTTTATTTTGATGCACATACATCAAGGAATATCCATTCACTTCTACAGGCCCTCTCTGACAACACTCACCAACATACAGAAACAGAAATAAATGGTATTTGCTTTCTATACAATTACTCTCTAATTTATACAGATTAAAGGTTTGAGCCAGATGAAGTATGTTCAATCCCTTTTGTCATCTGGGTGTTCAACAACTTGGAACATCAACTGCAAGCTCAAAAATCACTCTCTGAAGAAGCTGCTGAAGACTACGCAAAGAGCAATCACAGCTCTGAAATGAATAGTGCTTGTATCTTATTACAGCACTTGAAAATGTAGTGGGTTTAATTCTGAATATTAATTACACCTAATACATATTTTCTTGAGCTTCACAAAGCACAACAGCTAGTTTTAGGGGATTTTGTCCACCAAGACTGAAAAAGAGATAATTTAATACTCTCTTCACTCTGATACTGTGGAACAGTAATAATCTTCTCACAAATTGGAGAAATCTAAAAAAATTTGTAAAGATCTAAAAATCTTCTGGCTCATTTCCATATTCCATGTTCGTAATCCACAGATTGCAACTGCAAAGATCATTGTACAATTCATGATTCTGTGACACCCAATCTACCCTTCTCCCAATTTTCCTGTCACTTTAAAGTGAAACTACATCAATTTCATTTATATGTAGTACAGATCACAAAAGAAATTTTGCTCTCTATCTTCATTCTTCTTACTGACCCTTCAGTAAAGGCACCATAGGCAAAGCCTCGAAGTAGCCTCAACTTTTCTGGGATGACAGCAACTGCAAGTCACTAGAATTTAAACAAATGAAGAGAATAGAGTGCCAAAGAACTGAAATTTGTGCTCAAATAAAGGTTGTAAACATATGAGACAGAAGAAAAAGAAGAAAGTATTTCAGCTGTCCAAAAAAAGAAAAATGAGATAGAAGTAGAGTGGGCAAAAGGGGGTTTGTGATAGGAAAATACCAGACAAGACAGAAATAGACCAAGTTCAAACTATAGATGATGATGACAGGAAAGGAAGATGATTTTGCCGAGAATAGAGAAGATACACAGTTCAAGAAAAAAATGAGGGGAGAAGTTCAAAGAAAAGGGAGAAAGAGACATTAAAAAGTTAGAACTACTGGAGCTATATACTAGTTCAATATAAAAATTGTCTATATATCCCTTTTTGGTGATAAAAGATATAAATAACTGCAAGTTTATTCCACTTATCCATATTCTTACACTAACTTTCTTTTATCTCTTTATTATTTTAAGAAAAGAGGGGAAGCAATAAATCCCTCTTGCTGAGCACACTGCTTAAAAGAACACCCATCATACCACAACAAAACAAAAAATATGCAACTGTATTACTGGTTTTTACTATAAAATGGGGTTTTTATTGCAACATTTATCCATTATTACATTTCTAAATCTCAGGATTAGCTTTAAATGGCACCTAACTGGAATGACATTTTTTTCTGAACTGCTTTTGAAAGAAAATGTTTCTGTCCTTTCTCAAGTTATACTGTCCAATTTATAAACTCCTTAATGACTGATAGATTTCAGACTCAAGATCTTGAAATGCATCTAGACTACAAAAATTTAGAACAGTGGTCTAAGATGCTATTTGTTTTCAGACCTGACAGTTCAATTTGCAAAGTCTGTGACTAAGTTTTGCAAAGAGGAGTTTTCAGAAGCAGACTTATTTTATCTTTCCAGATAAATATTTATTACTTACACTTTCTCTCTTCCTCAAAGTCCTCTGCATTAGCATTCTTAACAATAGAAAACCGTGCTTGACAAGAGGAAGAATGAAAACAGAATTCCCATAAAATAAGTCAGGAAAGAACAAAATCCTTCCAAACTTGTAAAGGTGCTAAAATGTGGCATTTACACAATGTGAATTTTGTGATGCTATATGAAAATTTTCCTTTAAAATCTGAAAACTTTCATATGATGACAGTGATGAAAGATACAGCTACAAGCCTGTCCTTTTCCCTATCTTACTCCACATACTCTAACACAGATAAGCATGCATACGAGAAGATCCCCTAAAATTGAGTTTAACCACCATAAAAGGACAATACATAACCTACAGTTCTGAACAACACAGAGAACTGAAGTCACCCACTAGCAGGAAAGGGAGGTCAAACAACCCTGTCTATAATTTAAAGTCATAGTAATTTCTAAGCTTTATCAGGTTTCTCCAGATTTTGCCTAACTGAGTTCTGAAAACCTCAAATGATGGTGATTCCTAATCACTCTCATGCAAACTTCCTTTCCCTTTCATCAGAATTTCACTTACACAATTTGTAAACATTACTTCTCTGCTTTTACTGTGCACCTTTGAGGAGAGTCTCGTCCATCTTTTCCATAATCCTTCAAAGGATCATACAAGAGGCTGCATCAGAAATCCTTCTCAAGTTTTTCTAACGGTATGCATAATCAGAAACATATTTAATCCCACTTTGGTATCAACTTGTTCAGCAGAAATACATCACAGCATGTTGTAAAAAATGTATATTCTTTACAGTATTAACACTGGAAGAAATCCTAGTTCTAACACTTTGCCAAGTACTATTGGAGGGCAGACTGTACACAGAGTTTCTGCTTTAATTGCTTTTTGTTTCACTTCAGTTAAACAATAGCATTTTTCTTTTCTGTTTTAAAGCTGAAAAATCAGAGGGCTAAAAATTGAGACACTTTTTTCTCCACATTTAATGCTATAATAAAACAGAAAGAAAACCCACAAATTAATTCAAAACCTTAGCAATGATAGCAGAAGAATCAAAGTTTTAGCAGTCCAAACACTGGTTCAACAGAGATTTTGAACTAAAATTTAGTAAGTCTTAAACAATGAAAATGTCTAACGAACATATAGGTCACATCTTTATGCTAAAACCAACAGCAAGGGTATATTTGTACTCTAGAACGTGACTGTAACAAAAGTTTTGNGTTGAGAGGTCTTACACTGGCAGGCAGATGAATAAGGTGGCAGGTCTTTTCTCATTTTTAAAAGTCTGAAAGAATTCAGAAAAGGAAGTGCAACTAATTTAAGAACTGTAGGGACAATAAATACTGTCTGTGAAGTAGCAGTATATTAGTAAATTCTAGAAGTTAAAAAATGGTGTGTCTTTTTAAGTTCAACAAATACTACATGAT
>VZRX01008724.1:82637-101636 GCA_013398075.1 Notiomystis cincta | reverse complement strand
CAGCCACAGACTTGAACCTTAGCTTTTCTGCAATACATGCCTAATGGATACTCAAGAAAGCAAAGGGATTCATACTGGCCTTGTCTTGTTCAGCTTTTCCAAACAAAGCTGAAAGGAAATAACTGACAATCTGTTAAATGGAACTATAGACTCTTTGTGGAACAAGAAGCCCCAAAATCATAGAGCATGCACAGTATGGATAAACCTTGGCTATGCTGGTCCATTGGACTCTGAGGTGGACCCATTCCAGGATGAGGAGGTCGCATACTCTTCATGGAGCCACAATGAACATCTTCGACCATTCCTTTTTCATGCAAGCCATCAATAGACTGTGAAAACAAAAGAAGTATTTAGAGAGATAGTATATAAATCCACTATAAAAATACAGACAACTAACTCAAAATCTAAACAAATACATGAAGAAGAAAAACTTCTTTCAGCAGTCATTCAAAATACAGAACACAGGAACCTTTGCCCTGGAATCCTACATCTACGGAAGCCAGAACACTATTAGACTGCTTATCCTCTGTTTCCTTTTTGCCTTTTTTCTTCCTTATGAACTGTTCGGCAATGGCAGGGAAGAAAATTGTCCAAATACAAATACATAACCTGTACTGGCCTCATATTACAAAGCAGTGTAACACACACTAACTTCTGAAAGTAGAGCCTGTGGCTTAACTTGAGCTATTTTTAGCCCAAACTTTGCCCTTTCAGTCACTGCTCCTCTGGAATGTCCCAAACATTGTTTCTCTTCAAAAGCAAGGGTGACATTGCAGGAGGTAACCTCCTCTTTGCTGACAAAGACAAGGATAGGCAGTCAAGGAAGGAAAAACAATGCTTGTGCTCCCTACAGCTCCTGTCACCTCATACACTCCTCAAAGACTACATTCCCATGGGTACTTCAAACATAGAACAGCTCAAAGTGCTCTCTTTAGAGAGTGAAGAAAAGGTAGCTTGGAGTCTGAAAAACATGCTGAAGGCACTCTTGGCACTGAAAAAGGCTCCATAATAGAAACTGAAGGGCTCTGAAAGTGAAAACAAGGGAAAAATAACATGGGAAGGAAGATGTCCTAAGAAACAATGAAGTTTTATGTGAAAGCAAAACTTGTATCATATCCCTAACTCTGGAAGTGATTAAGCTAATTAACTTCTAACTTAGAGCTCTGTAAGGCTTTGTATTAGTAAGGAAGAGACTGGCATCATTTACTTAGCCTCTCTCTACAGAAATACATGGCTGTGCCCCTCTCTAACACATGCATGCATACACACAGAATGCTGCTCTCGTAAACCCTACTGTGAATGGAGATCTTGTGGTCTGTTTTATCTAAACGCACATCTATTTATTGAGCATTCTTCTTAAGAAGATACTTAAGATAACTTACGCCAGTGGAAAATGTTAATTAAACGAGTGTGCAAGAAGCTACCCGAGCTCACAGAAAGGAAGTGTCACAGTTATTATTTTTCAGTAGTTTGTTGCACATGACTCAATTTCAACAGAACTAAATGAAGGTCACCCTTTCTACAAAAGAAAAAATAATTCTAAATTTCAATTCATAAACCCTTCATATAAAATTTCTACTTTCCATTGCAGTCATCAGATTTTACTGGCAATCACCAGATTTTACTGAAAGCACCTTTTAAACACACAGAATTTGTTGTTGTTGTTGTTCAGTATTTTCAAAGGATCTGACTGTCAATTTTCTTTATCAGAAGTTTGGGTTAAAAGGAGGAAAGTTACAGAAAAGGAAAAATAAAATTATTTTTCATGTTTCACCAAATCATTTAACTGTCATGATAGCATAAAAATATTTGCGAAAAGAATTATATCAGAAAAATATACACTATTCAAGCAGCTATTTTTGATTGCAAGAAGTAGAAATGTAGACACAGACAATTGACACATTAAAAATAGTTTCACTTTGTTAACTAAGTAAGTCGCAGTGCCCTTTCCTGAGGCATGAAGATCCCTCTCTCTCTCTCTCTTTGCCCCTTCGTACAAAGATAGCTAAAAGATAAGAGAACACTCACTTCATACACTGCCTGCATCAGCTGACTACTACAGAAATCAAAACATCTGTAAAGCTGGATGCATTCTTATTTTGTCATGGTAAGTGTTGGCTGCCGTGGTATCTTTATGGCTGCCAAGAGGAGGAGACTTGCTGATAACTTGATCTGATTTCCAAAACAGAAGACTTTAGCTGTACATATCTGTGGCATACATAACTGCTGGGATTGGTTTCACTGCACTAATAGGTGGCAACCATGAAACTTCTGGGGACACAAACAGCTTGGATAGGACTAAGAAAGGACACAGCATGTGAAGATCAGAAGTACCAGCATAAAGAGGATGGGGAAAGGAGTTGTCCATTAAAAAAGAGTAGCAGAGAAGAGAAAATCAAGTATGTGGCCTTTGAGAGAGGGAATTTAAAAAAAAAATTGAACAGGAACAGAGAGGTAGTGACATGACCATACAAGAAAACTTCAATTCAAGGTATGCTTCTGTAAAGAGAATTGATCAGAAGAACAGGTTTTTGTAAAAGAAGTATTATTTAAAAAAACAGACACAAAAACTGAAGCAAACTGAAATGCTTCAAGTCTAATAGAAGGGAGACTAAATATACGGCAAGAAACGAGTTTGCATCTGGGTATTTACAAAACTTATGTGGTAAAAAACTGAAAACTAAATTCATTAGAACTCATAAATCAGCTTTTTACTAGCAAAAAATACAAAAGATGAAGATGGCATAAACTTCTGTGAAGTCAAAATTAGTTTGAATGATTATGAAATTGCTAATGTTTGCAGAGACTGGTACTTCCAAGAATGTGTTCCACCTAAAAGCACCTCTACTGGCTATGGAAAAAACATATAAAATAGGGGAGGCAATTAAGCAGAGGACAACAGTGGACTACAAGAACTGAGGAATAGTTATTTCTGGTAACTTTTCCGAATCACTGTATAGTTAAAGAGCTAGAAAACAACTCTACATGTATGCAACAGGTTAAAAATTACAGAGGGGATCTTATATACAATGTAATTTCTGTAAAATCTTCAGTCCTCTATAAATTATTAAAGTATCCTCCACAATGACATTGTTGGGATAAGAAAGTAACCTATATTACCAATAAAGCATAACCTCACACTGGGGTACTTCTCTTTATTTTAGTTCTAATATGACAGAACCGAAAGGAAACAGAAAGTTGAGACACACTCAATTTTGAGTAGAAATTACAATTTTGATTGGTCCCCGTAAGTAAGGAAATAAGAACTGAACAGGCCAAATGAACAGTGCTTCTAGAAACAGAATGAGGGATGAACTTCAACTGTAGGCTAGCACATGCCTATGGACTTGGCAGAATTACAGACTTACATAATGTCTAATGCATAAGGAACATTTTGCCTACAGTGCTTTTACTCTGAATTTAGCAACTAAAGTCTTCTCACAGATACATCACAGCTTGACCTTTTTCAGGTAAACTGTGACATTACAGTGTCTGGGGTTGTTTTGTTTTAAACCACCTTCTTAAAAAAACAATGAAGTAAAGAAACACCTCTGCCTTAAAATCAAAGACTGAGTACCAGACTAGTTTTCTTGTAGACCATACATCCTCTAAAACAACCAAATTACACAGACCAACCAGCAGCATGTTCTCATGGAAGTGCCACATAACTACACAGCATAATTGAATGCATCCCTGATGGACAGCCAGTCTGACTGTGGTTTTTGCAGCAGGAAATTGGCCAACAATTCTATTAATCTCTAAAAAGTCACTGAATCACCATTTTACATATGTTCTCTGTTGACTTTTCAAGGTTGGCAATACTTCCTTTTTTCTTTTATAAATGTAGACACAGACCACAAAAATAATACAGGGAGCATGTCTGCTGATGTTCCGTGCTCTTACTTCTAGGACCATGACAGAACTAATTTGATTCTCAGAATGTCTCATGTGCATAGATCTGTTACCCAGTAACATTTGAAATGGGAAGCCATTTACCTTCTATTTTAAAGGAACATCTGAGTGAACAACTAACATATTTAGCAAAAACTACTGTATTTCTGAAGAATATTTTCTCTCCCTCACATTTTATCTCACTCACCAAAACCAGTAATACTGCCCATGACATCATTGTAATTCTTCCATAGTCAGCAATCATTTACAGTACATTCCATTACAAATTCACAAAAGAAGTGATTATGCATCAGGTTACAACTGAATGGAAGAGAAAATAAACTGAGAGCTCACAGCACTCCATCCACCCCTCAAGTGAGCATCACGCAAATTAACAAGCTACAATGTCGTCATAATCAAAAGTTAAATACCTAAAATCATGTGGTCCAGTTAGTGCATAAGAAAGTACAGAAGGCTGTATCCTATTATCATGGAATGGCTTGGGATGGAAGGAACCTCAAAGACCATCAAGTTCCAAACCTCTTGCAGTGGCAGTCTCTAGAACAGGCTGCTCCGAGTCCCATCTAAGCTCACCTTGAACACTTCCAGGGATGGGACATCGACAGTTACTGTGAGCAACCTCTTCTAATGCCTCACTTACCCTCCCAGGAAAGAATTTCTTCCTATTACCTAATCGAAACCCCCTGTCTTTCAGATGGAAACCATTCCCCCTCATCTGTCTCCACCTGTCCTTGTAAAAAATCTCTCTACATCTTTCTTGCAGGCTCCCTTCAGGTACTGCAAGGCTGCAATGAGGTCACTTCAAGGCCTTTTCTCCTCTAGGCTCAACAAACCAAATTCTCTTAGCCCTTCCTAACAGGAGAGGTGCTCCATCTCTCTATCATCTTGGTGGCCGTCTCTGGACAGCTGCAACAGTTCCATGTCCTTCCTGTGCAGGGGCCCCCAGAGCTGAAGCAGCACTGCAGGTGGGGTCTCAGCAGAGCAGAGCAGAGCAGAGGGGCAGAATCCCCTCCCTGTCCTGCTGCCCACACTGCTTTGGATGCAGCCACATTTGGCTTTCTGGGTTGCGTCATGTCCAACCTCTCACTCACCAGCACTCCCAAGTTCTTCTTAGCAGGGCTACTCTGATCTGTTCATCCCCAGCCTGTGCTGATACCAGGAGCTGCCCCAACCTAGCTGCAACACAACCTTGCACACAGCCTTGTTAAAACATATCAGAGTCCCATGGACCCACTCCTCGAGCTTGTCCAGGTCTCTCTGGATGGCATTCCATCCTTCAGATGTGTCAAGTGCACTACTCAGGCTGTTGTCATCTGCAAGCTTGCTTGGTCCCTTTGCCTATGTCATTAACAAAGACATTAAACAACACTGGTCCCAATACAGATGCCTGAGGGACATGACTTGTCACTGGTGTCCATGAGGACTCTGAGCCATTGACCACTACCCTCCAGGTGTCACTGTCCAACCACTTTCTTATCCATCTAACAGTCCACTCATCGAAAACATCTCTCTCCAATCTAGAGAGAAGAGTGTTGTGGGGGACTGTGTCAAAGACTTTATCAATTCAGACTAAAACCATGTAACCTTGTTCTGCATCCAGAGGAACTTTTTTGTGGATGCAGAAGGAAAGTAAGATTAAGGCAAGGAAGGTAACAATGCCTTCCTTTAATGTCTTCCAGCTTCCAAGTATTTTTTCCTCACAAGACTCTCTGAAGCTGTTATGGTTTGTCCATTTAGCAGCATCCCTGACAGACTTCTTAAGTACTCCTTTTTAAACATAGCTGTCATGCATCCAAGATACACTTCAGTCAAATTTGGACCTGTATTTTCCTGGAAATCTAGTTGATAGTCCTTAAGAAACTAGCAAGAAATACAGTTAATTTATGGTTTCCATCGCAACTGCATTATGTAAACTAACAGTAAATATTCCTGTGGAAAGGTCTTCTGGTTACTAAGTTAATACAGAATCTTTAGTTTTCATCATAACAGTTCTTAAGTAAACATACTTTGGAAATTACAATTTATTAGTATAAATTTGTTTCAATCAATGTTTTAGCTATTGATTGAGCCTGTGGATTTTTAAAGCTTTTTGCATTGCATTATCGTCTATAAGCTAGTCAAACATCTAACACAGAATGAAGTTGTTTCACTTAAGCATGTGAATTTTAAAAGAACCACATCCCACTGCATAAATGGGTACCCCAAGAAGCAATTGTGTAACTGAGACACCTTTAGTGCAACCCTCCATTATTACTGCATTTCATTAAAAAAAATAGTGTTATGATATATCATGGCTTGAAATTCAACATACTTTTTATAGCACTAAGCAAAAAAGAAAATGCTTATTTGGCCCAGCTGCAGGTGAGTAACCAGTTTTTTAATTATACTGAACAAGACTCAAGAAGTATTTGCAAAATAATCTAGAGGCACCCTTCTACAGCATTTCTTAGACCCTTCCAACAGTTATCCCAATATACTATTTCTGGAGCTGCACAGAAAAACAGACCAAAAACCTCATCTAGACTGAAAATTAACTGAGATTTTATTTCATTTTTCCTTTTTTTTCACCTGTATCAGCTCAACAGACCCATTTTCTAGCTTAATCATACACACAGGAAGATATGCTGGAACCTCTGAAGTGGAAACCTACAGGTCAGCAGGACTGCTGCTACTAAAATAAAGACTTGTGAAATGATAGTCTTTATTCCATTATCAGAATCAAGGTATAGAAAAGGGAGAGTAGTTTACTGTAACTGCACTGAATGATCATCTTTGAATGGACTATCCAGACTCTTTGTGGCGCATTTTTCAAAATATTCCAATGCCACCTCAATGGGAGAATTTCTATTCTGGCTCACAGAACCTTGTGAGATGCTCTCTGAAGTCTCTGAAAGAATGTTGTGGGATGACATTTGTTGGTTTGTTTCTAATTATAACATAGGGTTAACTGCCTGATAGAACAGGATATATCAGTCAAAAACAATGTGTGAAGCATTCAGCCATTCTATGGTAAATTCCTGGTGCCACCTTCTTCTTCTACAGGTAGAAGAAAAATAGAAAGGAACGAAGGATGTAAGAATCCTGGCTATGAAGTCTGGGGACAGAGTTCTGAAAAGATGGGCTGCAACTGACTCCACAAACAAAAAAAGCCAACTGCAAATGTCTAGCCTGACTAACAGAAAAATCAGGTATCTCAAGATTCAAATGCAAAGGTTATAGTTACTGAACATACTGACCTCTCAAGGATTACAACAGATCAGTACAAATGGGAAGCTGGATCACAGCCTTCTTCACTTCAGCTAGTCTTTGTGTTATTAAGCATTTTTTAGTTCTTCATGTAAAAGATGGTAATGTCATGTCCCTGCTGATTGGATATGGTTTTAATGAATGAAATTGATCCATATGTGAGAGTGTCAAAATGAAGATGTCATTTCAAGAGGAAAATTAAAATATGTTTCTATTACTTTAAAACAGTCTTTTACTCTAAGTTTTTCTCTATGTGCATATAACAATTCCAAGTGGAATCAACAGTAGCTGCCAAAATGTTTTCAATATCTTGGCTTGGTAAGCTGCTACTACATATTTCTGAGCAGAACATAAGTGCAATCAAAATTATTCTGGGTTCTAAATCTCTAGTATACAACCAAACAAAACTGACAATACATAATGAGACTGTTCTCACAAAGGAATTTCCACACAGGCAAGTATTTCCTCAAAGCAAAAAATATTAATGGTAGTCTAAGCGCACATACAATTATAAGTGTATAACAATAATCACTGAAATGCATTTATTGACATGTTCTACATGTTCTGTTTTATATTCCTTTGTAAGATGGAGTTCTTATAAAATAACTTGAAAGCCATGTTTTCCAACCACATTTTCAATATGGAAGAGTAAGTATATTTGTAATACAAACCCTTTAAGGTGGATTAAGATTTTTTTGTTTGGTTTTGGTTTTTTAAGAAAAAACCCAACAATTTAATACAAAATTAAAAACCCCCCCAGAAAAAAAAAAAAACACAAACACATGGTACATCAAAACAGAAGAAAAAAAAAAGAGAATAAAGGTGGTTAGAATGGTGTGCCTTAAAGTGTTAACACACTATCATTCATTTTTTTCTCCCTAGTAATGTCTGTCTTACTGCAAAGTACAATTTACAAATGAACATTTCCAAACTACTAACTCTACAGTTCAAAGTAGTGTACTAAGAAAAAGGAAGCTTTTAATCTGAAACATAAATAATCTTTAGTATAAAGAAATCTTTAGTAATAAAGAAAGAAGTAAGACTGTAGCTGAAGTTTTGCAGGTGAGGTGTAACAGCAGTTAAGCAGGTCTAAACATAGTTTAAGTAGTTCTTTTCATCAGTGGAGATAAACTCTAGGGAAAAAAGGTTCACTTGTAATAAACTATTACCTTATGCATTTGATGCATGCCTTCCTGTGGATAATCTGTAGGGCCCATTGTCGGCATTGGATGTGGGACACTGGGTGGACCAGGACTTGGCCCCATCATGCTGTGAACGGAGCCAGGAGATGGCCCTGGTCCTGGGCTAGGTCCCAGAATCGGTCCAGGTGAAGGTCCTGGTCCAGGGGAAGGACCAGGATGAGGCATGGCGCCAGGGTCTGTAGGCGTGGACATCTATTTTCTGTCTCCTTTTCAATTAGCAGAATAGCTCTAATAACAAAAAACAAAACAAAACAAAACAAAAACACAATTTCTATGTGACATTAGGGGCATGAAAGAATATTTAATAAAGTCTACTGGTAGTTGTTACACACACACACACACACACATGCAAGCTGTCATCAGAATACAATGCTTACACAATCCTTAATGTTGCCCATTAGCTTGATCATCCTTCTAAAACCCCACTAGAAAGATAAGGATCCTGATAATTCCATCCATTTCTGGACATTTGTATGGTACTTACAGAACAAAGCAGCTGGTGTGTTATGAGAATCATCTACCAGACAATAGTTGAACTGACTTGCTATCACCAGATGTGTCATGTGGGCCAAGCACAGCACAGAAGTACTAAAAGCAGGAAAGAGAGCTGGGCACCTCTGCAATCTACGTGTTAAAAACTGTTTCCTAAACAATCTTGACTAGCCTGAAATTTGTACTTGTAAAATTCATGGTAATACAGTGAAACAAGCATTAAAAGAATTATTAAGACTATTTTCAGAACTTTTCTTTCATTTGCTCAAGGGCAAATGGAATCAGCTGAGACATACATGGAGCCACCAACCTGACCTGCAGTGACTGACTGGGCACGGGTGGAGCCAGTAGTGACAGTGACAGGTTAGAACACAACCTAACTGCCCCCAACCACCCCTTGTGGAGGCAAACAGCTTCAGAGTGGAGCCATGGACTGAAGCAAGCAGGGCTGGAGCCAGGGGAATGACATGAGAGTGCTGACATCCACATGGAACTGGCAGCTTGCCCTAGAGCAGCTGACTGAGCATGAGTACAGCCAGCAAGGACAGTGGCTGCTCTCACTCTCTCAAAAGGGGTCCCAGTGAATGTGACCAGGGCACACTGGCAGCATTCCCCTATGACCATTTGGGAGCAGCCAAAAGAGGCAGTGAATAGACCCAGCATTGGAGAAGAAGGGCATAATCTTATTAGTGTATGCTCTCTCAGGTAGGGTTTTGACACACCACAGAGTTCACTCCCCCTGAAGCCACTGTCAGAATCCCCCAGCCAGCTAGATTATCCAGTGGTAGATGTATCCCTTCAGGACACAGGTTGCCAGGAGTGCCAAATGCCTCTCTGTAAGGCTGGGGCTGACCATCAGTCCTGTCACAGAAGATGTGTTATTGTAAATGAGCTGTGGCCAGGTTAAGGAGTCATGGGATTAAATGAACAGCCTGTGCAGTGCTCGTGAGAATGAGAGAGATTGGACAGGCTATTCTCAAAGAGTCTCAGAAGTCTCAAACCTCCACTGCAGAGAAGATGCAGGTGGACTCAGAACCCCATTAAGCAGTAAGGCAGAGGTCTTTTGAATACAAACATTAGAAGCTGGTCACTGGCCACACTAGGCAGAACACTCTTCCTCCGTCCTCCTGAAGATGACCATTAGGACCGGTACCATTTACAAGAGGTATGATGCCCTGGAACAGGAAGGACAGCAGTCAACTTATGAGGTAGACAAAGGCCTTTCTGGGATGGAGGAATCATCTGGGGCAAGACAGCCTGCCACCCTCATCACAACTGCCTGTTAATTAAAAGGGAAGGGTAGTTGATATTAGTTGATATATGTGGCTCTTAAATGGAAGCAAAAGGCCTGCTATGCAGACCATCCAAGCCACAGGGAAGTCTGCTGCTTCCCAGGGGCACATAGATCCAGAACTGGCTGGCATCAGCAGAATGTGCTTTTCTTTTTTTTAATCATGGCACGGTCTATACAACAGTTGGTGTACCTTTCACAGAGTGGAAAAAGGGTTCTATCAGAAGAGCTGGCAGGGCTCACTGACAGAGCTTTAAACTATGGCAGGAAGGGATAAAACCAGGCTTGCTAGTGGTAAGCAATGGGATGGCACACAAAAATTTGGGGAACTGAGATCATTCAATTTGCTCCATGAGGTGTAGGCTACAATGAACCACAGAAAGGAGCAAGGGGAAGCTTTGGTCCAGTGCCAGAAATATGACATCACTGGCAAAAACAAAACTCAGTGGGACGAGTCCTGTGACTGCTATTCCATGCTGGATGCTTACAGGCTCTTCGGGAGGGATAGGCAGGGCAAAAGCATTGCTTATAATGGCGGTACAAGAATGTATGGAGCTTACAACTGGCAACAGAAGGATTGAGATCTTCTGGGTTAAGATAAAGGTACCAACAAGTAATGAAGATGTCATCATGGGAGTTTGCTATAGATCATACAGGGACAACAATTCCTCAAGTAACCAAGAGACACCTTCAAATTTGTCCTTACGGGGTAATTCAACCTGCCAGATGTTAACTGGGGACACCACACAGCTGGCACAATCAAGTCCAGGAGATTCTTAAAACACCTGGATGCTACTTCACAATTCAAGTATTAAGAGAGCTGACTACAAAAGATGCTATCCTTGATTTCATGCTTGTTAACAGAAAGGGTCTCATGAGTGACATGGAGATTGGTGGTGTTCTCAGCCTCAGTGCCTACAAAGTAATCAAGTTTAAAATCTCTGACAGAAGGAAAAGCACCAGCAAAACTTCAACTCTGGAGAGGAGACTTCAGGCTGCTTAGGGATTTAGTGAGTAAGGTACCCTGGGAAAATGCTTCTGTGGGTGCTGGGGTCCATCAGTGCTGGTCATGTTTTAAGCACCATCTTCTAAAGGCACAGGAGGAGGCAATTCCCAAATGTCAGAAGTCAAGCAGGTGAGGCAGAAGATGGCTTGGCTGAGCAGGAATCTTCTCTGGGAGGTGGAGGCAAAAAAGGAAGGTGGAAGCAAGGTCAGGTGATGTGGGAGGAATACAGAGATGCTGCTCACCACTGCAGGGAGAAGATTTGTCAGGCTGAAGATTCACTGCAGTTGAAACAGCCACATTTGAGGGGGACAATAAAAAGAGGGGTTTAAAATGCATTAATAGCAAAAGACAGTGGAGAACTAACACTGTCCTGTTACAGGATGAGGATGGTCACCTCATGAACAGGGATATGGACATGGCAGAGATGTTTAATGCTTTCTTTGCCTCTGTCCTCAATGCCAATGACGGATTAAGGGGATCCCAGCGATGCCTTAATGGGCTACCTAAGAACAGAAGCCAAACAAAATTAAGAGAATAAAAACCAGTTATATTTATTGAAGGACCTTCAGGTACATTCAGGGCAGACAAAGCCCACCCGGGGGCTACACCCCAAAATGGATGACCAGTCATGGGTTTTCACACTTTTATTTGCATATTGGGGGTTAACCTTCCAATTACGGCTTCAGGTATTGAAGTCATTTACCCCAAGTTTGCTCCCCCCCAGCTCAGTTATGTTTACATTTCTCAGGCTCTGAGACAGTAAGGTGTTCTTGATTCCTAGGCCTAAGGAGGAATTGTTGTGTCTGACCAAAACTGGAAAGCAGGAGCTAACACTCTAATATGGAGTTTAAAGTTATTCACTAAGGAATTGAAGAACTACAAATATATGACAAATATGAAAGCTCAACTCTTAAGGCATCACCAGTGCCCTGCACTGGAAGATTATGGCTGTGAGAATGATCAATTCCCAGTTGATCCTGAACTTGTACAGTATCTGCTGCTCCTGCTAGATCCCTGTAAATATACAGGACCCAGTGGAATTCATCTGAGAATATGNGAAGTCAAGCAGGTGAGGCAGAAGATGGCTTGGCTGAGCAGGAATCTTCTCTGGGAGGTGGAGGCAAAAAAGGANCAAAGAGCTGGCTGATGTCATCACGAGACCCCTCAATAATTTTCAAATGTACTTGGGATTCTGGAAAGGTCCCAACTGACTAGAAGCTGGGTGATGTCCCAGTTTTCCAAAAGAGCAAGAAGGATGAACCTGGAGACTACAGACCTCTCACAATCTCACTTCAGTGACTGGCAAAATTATGGAGAATACTATTTTGGGAGTTACTGAAAAACATCTGAAGGACAGTGCAGTCATCAGTCATAGCCAACACAGGTTCCTGATGGAAAAGTCCTGCTTGCAAAATTAACTTACTTTTATGACAGGGTAACTCACCTACTTGATCAAGGGAAGCCAGTTGATGTAATCCTTTTGGATTTCAGTAAAACTTTCAATACTGTCTCTCACAGGATCCTTCTGGACAAAATGTCCAGCACACAACTGGGTAAACACATTATGTGATGTGTGATCATTCTGTCACAAGAATTTTAGGTTGGATATCAGGAAAAGATTCTTTACCCAGAGGGTGGTTGGGCACTGGAATAGGCTCCCCTGGGAAGTGGTCATAGTACCAAGCCTGACAGAGTTCTCTGGCACATGGTGCGCTTGTTGGGATGCCCTGTGGAGTGGCAAGAGGTGGACTCAGTGATCCTTTTGGGTGACTTCCAGCTCAGGATATTCTGTGATTCTATGATTTCATACCTTGGGATTCTGTTTCCTTGCAAGGTAAAACACAGAGATGGCTATGAAGCTTCTCAGTTCAAAACTCTAAAGTCACTAATTAGTCCTCTACAACCCCACAACATGACCACAAAAGGAATCAAATTATCAAATGTTCATAACTGCAAACAATATAGCTTCCTCTAAGAGGCCTATGTTTGGCTGTATGGAGGACAACACCCATTTCCACACAACAAATAGTTCTTACATGAGTAAACCATGATATTGTAAAATCTAAGACTGACGCTCTCACAGCTGAGTCGTCCTGTGCTTTATAAGTGGAATTCAATCCATTTAAAAAAGCAGATACCCAGCACTACCACCACGATCCAGAAGAATGCATACAGAACCAAAACACAATCAATTACAGAAGTGCTATTGATATACAGTATCCCAAAATATCTTGTTTCACAAAAGAAATCTACCTACATCCATGCTTTAAAATGGGTATCTTCCCCTCTATTCACCTATTCATCCTATTTCAAATTCAGTATTTAGTTCTCAGCTCCAGGTCCATTAGTTACACTGCCATTTACAAATACGTTAAACGTATCCTGAAAAATTTAAACGTATTTGAAAAATTTAAAATTATTTTTGATAGGACTGCAAGTATTCAAACTATGAAAAATAGTAACTACCAGAGGTGAATGTTGGCATCATTTACACCAAATCAAGTCTCTTCATCACCTTTCTTTGAGAGAAGATAAACTCACTCCATCTCACATAATTGGGAATTGTCTTAAACAGATTTGTATTCAGAGATTTGTATGTCAAAGAACAGGGGAAAAAAAAGTAATCTATAAAATCTACATCAGGGGAGCATAAAGTATTGGAAAATACTACTTAAGTGCAAGTAATAAATCCTGTCCAAAGACAGTCAGGGAAATAAAGAGACAAAGCAATTTTCTCTGGCAACAGGAGTCCACAAAATTTAAAAAAAGCCGCTGACCTAAACCAGAACCCAGTACAGCCCTCCCAATTAAGTATTTGTTCACAGAACAGACCTCTTAAAAAGTTTACAGTTTAGCATGTTTCAAAAATAACTTCGTTTATATTTATTAAGTCTGAGATTGTATTAAAAAAAAAACAAACACAGAAATTAGACACCCTGCTCTCGGTAAAATTCAGTAAAAGCTAGATACCTAATTAATTTAGGCCCTTATCAAAATCTCATTAAAGTCAAAGCAAAAATCTACCTAAAAACAACAACAGGTCCAAAAGTGGCCAAGCTCCACACAGATAGCATCGGTATTATTTTGGCTAAATTCTGGTGCCTGCAATGAAAAAAACAGTATGAAGCCTACTCTCTGCCAAAGCCAGTGCTGACCTATTTCTTTGGACTGCTTTTTAATGAGTAGTGCCTCTTAGAATTAAAAAGCAAGGGGGAAGGAGAGGCAAAAAAAAAAGCAAGTATTTCCAACATATTACAAGACTTTAGCAGAATGAAAAAAAAAATCTTATTGTTTCAAATGAAGAGGCTCTTGGCCCTGATTCTCAAAAACATTACACACTGTTTGTTTTTCAAGTGTCCAATCTTACAATTTCCTCAAAACACTCACTGGAGTAGTACTACTCAGATGACTTCAAATAGGATGGGCTTTTTTTCCTGAACTGTAATCCCTTACCACCTCTTAGATTTATTTACATCAACATGACCAATTCTCTTTTGTGAACAGTCCCAAATGAACTACTGGCAACTGAATAAGTTGTGGTGAATCACATGGTTCCCTCTGTGGTCTCAGAGAATTTCTCCACCTCTGCTGGACACAACCAGAGCTAAGACAGGGAAATAAAAAAGGCATCATTCCTATGTCAGAGTAACTTTAGCCAGATCCAAATGCAAGGAAGAGACAGAAAATCAAGAGCTGAAGATTAAGAGAGAGACTTAGGATCTCTGCTCAACTATTTCTAGATCCAATGGTTTAGGACGGTGAATATCTACCCCGTAAACAATTTGAAATTACAGTCTCTAAGCATAAATGTTTCTGCACTATCATTTTATATACACCTAGAAAGTTTTGCAGATGTAACTAAGTCACTGTACAATAGGGTCTCAGTTCAATGTTTCTATTACACATACTTTGGTATAAACCTGCTACAAACCCAAAGGTAACAAAGGCAGGGATTTTTTCACATGACGAAATATTAGCAGATCCCAAATGAAAACACAGCAGGTAAAAAACCATTTGCATTACTTTGGAATTCAAGACCAGCTGTACACCCAAAAAGATCCAGGGATTACAGACTGCTTTGACAGGGCACACACCGAGTCTACGAACAGATGGAGCAGTAAGTATTTATAATTCTTCTAGCTAGTTCCCTTTGCCATCCAATATAACTTCTGCCTTTCCTCTCAACCTAAACTGAACCTCAGCCAGGATGTTTTGGCCACATCTCCTGCCTTGGATATGTAGTGGAAAGTAAGGAAACTATACCGCTTAGAGCTGATGAAGTATGGACCCACACAACAGGCACACAGATACTGCAAAGCTGACTATAACTTTGTCTTCACAGAAAAATAGTTACAGTCTCCTTCTCCCCACACATTTCCAACTGAAGTCATGATTCACAGGTGGTTTTGAAGAGATAATCTGCAAACTTGTCATACACTACAGGCTAAAGGAGTTGTCTTTATTATACTACCACAGAAAACACGAAATTATACTGTCAGTGATTTGTATTACTTGCATAATATGCTAACTATAATCAAATTAATATGCTCAAAGCAGAAAAGCTGATTAGTAATGATAGCAGTTCATCGTCACTAAGTAACTTATCATACTTGGAAGCAAATCTGTGTTTTGTATTGTACAACTTCACAGAACACTCTGCATTACCTTTTATGATTTAACTTCTGTCATTTAATCAAATGACAATTCAATCAATAAACAGGTTTTCATGAAACAACAAAAAATCAGTGAGAAGACTCAAATCTTCAACTAACATATACCAGAGTTATTAGTCCACATGAGAGAAGCCAAACACACTAACAGCTGAGATCCTGCCTTTGCATACTCATGTATGCAATGTCAGTGTAACTTGAAAACCGTCTGCAAAGGAATTTGTAGTTTAAAACACAAACCAGAGAACCAGAAACGCTGAACCGTAATTACTTATCCAGACACTTAGGCCAGAAGACAAAAACCTCTGCAACACTACTTAGCTGCATGTCTAGCTCTATCAGAAACTGTTGCAGGCACCCCTGCAGAGCTCGCAAAATAGGTGGAATGCTTTCACCAGAAACTTCACTGTGGAGCCATGCAGTATAAGACACAGTTTGCTTCAGGATGATAGTCAATACTCTTCACCTTGAAATATTCTTATAGAAATTCCTCATCCTACTGCATAGCTGTTTCAGCTTTATGCAAAGTTCAAATTTTCTCAACTGCTCTAGCTTACAGCCTACCCTCTTAAGAAAAACTAACATCAGCAGCAAAAAAATGACTGGTTAACAGCTGGGAGTTGAAAGTACTCCAGACTGTCAAAAGGCATAATCACAAATCGGAGCACACACAAGTTAGGCTAAGCTATGCTGCCAGACTTTACTGTGAAGATGCTACAGCACAGACATATGATCCTTTCTGATAGCTTTGCTGCAGAAGACAGTGGCCTTCAGGGGAAGAGGAGAGCAGATAGCTGTAGTCAAAAGTTTAATTGCCATCAGACAATGCCCAAATCAAGCCCATATTTGCTACATATGTAGACTCCACTGTAAATTTCGGGCACAGAAAACTGATACAGGATACTACTGAATACTCATGGATTAAGTTTTCATACTGTGAGCAGAAGGAAAGGAATGCACCATATTACCAACAGGCCTTGGCTTTACTCAAACAGGGAAGAAGGGAGAAGATTGTTGCAGTAAAATATCGATGAAAATATGTATGGAAAACGTGCATTTTCTGTAAAACCAAACTTATTTCTAACATTTCCTCAAATGTCCCGCTTCTAAACGATCCTCCCTGGTGCTCAGATCTGAAGTGATAAATAAGAAATATTCTCTGCCAACTGGAGATAAACAGGAAAATGTCAATACCTAAGAAGTAACGACTTTACATGTGTCAGAAACAAAGAAAACTATTTTCAGTGTTAGTCTTCTTCTTCTACGGTACTTAGAAACTATCAAAGCTGTGTTTAAGAAAGCCTTACTTCCTTCCTTTATTTATCCTTCTTTATTTTCTCTTGGAAATAAGACACGAGCTTTTCATTAATGCCAATTTTATGACAAGGGTTAGGTTTTAGGATCTTTATGTCATAATGTTGTGTTTACTATTCCACGAGAGAATCAAGAAAAAAAACCAACCAAACAACATAATCTGATAAAGTCCAAAAGTGATGGAAGTCCAGGGAACACCTATTACACATAGAGAACTTTGACTGCAGCAGGAAACACACAGAAATATAACAGACATTTCCATGAGTAATTTGCAAAAATGTTCTAAATCATACAAAGAATGAGAAGTTTCCTTCTGAAAAGGATCACTTGTAGCTCACAGCAATACTACTCATCAGGACCACAAAAACCAGACGTAAAGTGCAGACATTTTTTAAGTTGTTACAGTGCACATTCTGACCTTAACTTCAAAAGTCCAACAAAAACTGAGAAAAATATATCTGGAGATAGTAATTTCAAACACACCTTTGTCAAGAATATATGTAATGTAAGTATGCCAGCTGAAGGACTTTTTCTCTTGTCAATTTTCAAGCCTCAGGTGTTGGTGAAAGCACTTTTCAAACGTGACAAGAAACGCTCACAAACCACTTCAGAAACGAACAAAAGAAAAGATCTAAGACTGCTTTGAACACACTCTTTTGGCACATGTTCCATGCAACACCACAGAAATACCAGTATTAAAGCTGAGGCATAACTCATGAGAGAAATAATGTTTTTAATGAAGATTTACCCTCACCTCTATGCTGTGTGATCCACTCTAAATTTTAAAAGCTAGTGATCCATAGTCTTTTTGCTTTCTATTACTGAGACAGATAGATAGATAGATAGATAGATAGATAGATAGATAGATAGATAGATAGATAGATAGATAGATAGACAGACAGACAGACAGAGACATAAAAACCTGACTTGAGGCAAGCCTATCCTTCTGGTACACTACTTTTTTTTTTCCTTAGAATCTCCAAAGGACAAAAGAAACAAAGTCAGAGACAGTAATAGGGCAATTAGGTTCCCAAAGAGAAAGCGTGCCCGTATTTGCACAACAATAGCAACTTGCACAGAGGAGACTGCCCCACCCCGAACAAGTAACTGGTATACTACCAAAGGAATTAAATTCTGGTACAGTGTTTACCGTCTGGGTCTTAGGAACGCTGGTTAAAACCACTGAACACTTCAAAAAGCTAAAGCAAAACAGGAGAGAACGCAAACGGAACAACGCCGTGTCAGACCCCAGATCAATTCTTCACTGAAAGCATGCAGAATACTTAAAGCGGTAAAAACCCCGACCAAACAAAAAACCGAAAAACCAACAACTTTTTATCTTCACTTCTTCAGCTGCTTATTTACTTGCATATTCACACTCACATAACTACTCATAAAAATGCATGCTAAAATTAACAGCGTTAACGTAAAGTTCGCTAAGTCTGAATACCAAACGTAAGAAGCAGATACCAAGAAAAAACAAATTTGATACGATGTAAGTAATCTGCAGACACTTTTACACTCCCTTTACCTGACCATAACGCACGCTCCGGGATAAAACCAAAACAAAAACAACCCAAGCCAATCGTTAAACTGTAACTTCAGATCGAGTTTAGAAGAGCTGTAACTTTTCCAGCCGTGCGCAGTTTGTAGTTCCACCATTATAAATTTAAGAGGGGAGGAGACAACGTAAGAAACTCCATTTCTGCACACACCGCGGACACAAGGAAGAGCCGCGGCAGAGGACCCGCGACCCAGGAGTCCCAGGGGCGGCGGGGCAAGCGCGGCCGCTCCCTCGCTCCCTCCCTCTCTCGCTCCCCCCGCGGCAGCACCGCTGCTCTGCCTTCGGGTGCTCGGGCTCTGCAG
>VZRX01008724.1:66199-81078 GCA_013398075.1 Notiomystis cincta | reverse complement strand
TGTGTGTGTGTGTGTGTCTGGGTGTGTGCGTGTTGTGTATGTGTGTATATGCGTGTCTGTGTATGTGTGTGCGCGCTCGCCCAGGGCGGGTGTCTCCCTCCCCTTAAAAAAAAAAAAACAAAAACGTGGGGGAAAAAGCTCAGACGCCGTCCCTTCTCTCCGGTAGTAGAGGGTGCTGTCGTGGCCGAGAGGAGGCTGCTGAGAAGAGAGGAGATCGCCGCGGAACCGGCCTGTCCGGCAGGCTGCGGCTGCCGCGGCGGCGCCCAGGCTGCCCTCAGCCCCTCACGGTGCGGGGCCGGGCGGCTGCTGAGGCTGCGGCAGACGGAGCGAACCCGGGTGGAGAGCCGCCGTGGGCCTCCTGTTCCTGGGGGATAGGGAGGGCAAACAGTGCGGTTATGTGTGCTCCGTCTTACGTTCGAGGAGGTTTTTTGCAGTAGGTTTGGAAGTACGCTTTCCAGTGCCGTATGCTGGTGCCGGTTTTGGGGTTGGTTTTGTTTTGAGGTTTTTAATGCTTTAGGTGGTTTTTCTGGTTTATAGGGGATGCAGAACTCTCATGTTTTTGTAAAGCTATACCTGTTCGTGTAACAGGTGACTAAGTACTTCATTAAAATAATGGGCCCCGCTAGTCTGAGGGTTTTTTTTCTTGAACGTAAATTGTAGAGATTAAAAAAAAATTACAGCTAGACTACCGCACGTGGTGTTACATATAGTTACATTTTTTAAGATCATGTCACATGGGCGTTTCATTCTGGAAATAAAATTTCAATTTGCACTGTGGGTAAGAATGTTTATAGAAACCTAAGTAAAATCAGTAGCTGCTAGAGATGCTCGAGTGACTGAGTTTAAGGTGAAGTTCTTCTGGTGTGGTCAGGTGGAGCAGTTCAAGACCTGAAGCAGTGCTGGGAGCACTGAATGCATCTTGTGGTCTCTTAAGTGACAGGTATTGTTTACATGGTATTTAGCTTGCAGCTCTTTTTCTTGTTCAAATCACCAGTTTACAGTGTTGGCAATACAATGTTAATTACTACTGCTCCTGTAGTTTTCCAGCTTAATCGTTTGCTTCATCTTATTTTTTATGTAGATGACCAAAATGCTGAAAGCTAAGTGTATAAGAATCACTGCTAACTGGACAATACTAAGTATCAATAAAGTAAAAAGTTTAAAAGGCTATATTTTCAGTTCACTATTGTCAGTGAAAAATATTTACTTGGGAACAAAATCAAAGAAATTGAAACATCCAAATCTTAATATACAAGATAACTTATGTCATTATGTAAATCTTTTGATCCAGTTTTAATTTATAGCTTTGGCTTTAGCTTTGTCTTAAGCTGCAAACTGGTGTCTACGAGATAAAAGAATGTAGTTAACATTCTTGGAAAATTATGCTAATGGAAATGAAAGGGGTAAAGAGATCATTTTTTATTATCTCTTTTTTTCCCCTTAATACTCTTTCCTTAATACTGAAACTCTCATTAGGCAGTCATTTGCGTTTGTGGTTTGTTTTTCCTCCTCCATTCCCCAGTGTAAATCTGACGACTGTTTGCCTTTTCTCTCTGCAGAAGAGAAAACAAACATTAAATAATGGAGGGGAAGCTTTCTTTCAAGACAGCTCAACTGTTTGCTGGATTCAGCAACACTCAAACCATTGTAAACCAGGTCAAGCCATTTGTTTTGTTAGAAAGCATACAGAGAAGAAAAAGAAATAAAAAGTTAATCTTTCAGCAGAAGAAAAAAGGTTCTCTTGACTCTGGGACAGATGCAGCTATATTTGGTTAATGATTATGTTTATTTTGGGAAGGTTGCAGCAGCCCATTTAATTTTGCTGAGAGTGTGAACATGCCTGTTGCTGGTGTCAGTCTGAAGGCTTTTTCTTTTTGTGTTTTGATGAAGTACCATTGAATCTCATTGTAATCTATACTGAGGAGATGGGAAACATGGGGTTTTTTTGTCAAGGGAGGCATGTTCACCTGATATGAAAATCTTAATTAGAAGAGTCAATAAGGCTTCCCTGTAGGAGACTTAAGGCAGCTGAAGCTTTGTGCATAATGAATATGCAAACATGATGAATAATGATACACTATAGGAAAAATTTGGTTTCCCCCTATTAATTTACCTAACATAGCAAAAGGAAGAAAAGATGAGGGCCCTTAACTTGAATTAATGATTTGGATGTGGCTGATAACGCTGATATGGCACATAAAATTTTCAGGCTGAAGAAGAGGTATGTCTTTGGCATAAAGCTTGTTTATGTGAAGAATTATACCAACACAATAAGTCTATTTAGAGACTGATATATCAGTGGTACTATTGCAGGGACACTTCTACCAAAAGGAGGTCATTACCATCAGGGAGTTGCAGATGTTTACAGCAACCTCACTATTACCACCTTGAAACCCCTGCTGTAACAGTTAGTGGTGCTATTTCTGTGTTTGCTACCAGCCGTCTGCCAGAGACAATTGCACTCACTGCAATAGAAATAGCAGAAAAGATTGTTTTTTAGTATTTCAGCCACTTCTTAGCAGAATCCAACTGCTTTAGCCTGCGTGGCCAGTGAAAAAGGGCTAAAGCTAGAACATTCCAAGAAGATAGCTTTATGCTCAGGTTTCTGCATAAAAACCAAAACAGGAGAAAAATGTTCTTTCATGTGTCCAGGGAAGTCATAAAGAAGTGAACTTGCCATGCACAAGTCTGTGGGCTGTGATGGGCTCCTTCACACCTATGAGTGCTGAAGGAGCTAGCAGATGTGATTGCTAGGCCCCTCTGAGTTCTTTGAAAGGTCATGGCAGCCAGGAGAGGTGCCAGGATACTGGAGGAAAACAAGTACCACCCTGGTCTTCAGAGGGGAGAAGGAGATCCCAGGGAGCTTCAGGCCAATTGGTCTCCTCTTAATCCCTGAAAAGGCAATGAAACCTTTCATTCTGGAGGCCACCTCCACACATGTGGTAGACACAAAGATGATGAAGAGGAGTCAGCATGCTTAACCAACCTGATTGACCTCTATGCTCAGACAACTACCTGGGTGGATGTTTACCTGGGCTTAGAACAAGGGTTTTGACACTGTCTCTGGTGATACCCTTGCAGGCAAGCTCAGGAAGTGTGGGCTGGATGAGTGGACAGTGAGAACTGGCACTTCACTGTCCACTCATCCAGCCCACACTTCCTGAGCTTGAACCACAGATCCCTGAGGGTTGTAATCAGTGGCACAGAGTCTCCTTGGAGGCCTGTCTCTAGTGGTGTCCCCAGGGGTTCAAAAGTGGTCCGCTATTGTTTAACTTGTTCATCAGTCACTTATATGAAGGGGCAAATACCTCTTCAGCAAGTTCACTGACAATGCAGAGCTGGAAGGAGTGACCGATACCCCAGAGAGCTGTGCAGTCCTTCAGAAGGACTTCAACAGGTTGAAGAGGTGGGCAGAGAGGATCTCTCTGAAATTCAACAGTGTGTCCTGTTCTGGGCTCCTCAGGACAAGAGAGGCATGGAGCTCCCTGAGCATATCCAGCGGAGGGCAGCATAGATGGGGGCTGGAGCATCCCAGTTACAAGAACAGGCTTAGGGATGGGGCCCATTCAGTCTGGAGACGAGAAGACTAAGAAAAGATCGCATCAATATGTTTAAATATCTGAATATCTGATGGGTAGATGTCACCAGGATGGAGCCAAGGTCTTCTTATTAATGCTGAGTAATGAGCAGAAACTGGGACACAGAAACACCCACCTGAACATAAGTGTACTAACTGAGCACTGGGGCAGGCTGCCCAGAGCGGTTGCGGAGTTTCCATTTTCTGGATTACTCAAAAGCAGTCTACAGACAAAACTCTGAGTACCGCCTGAATACCATGCTGCTTGAGCAAGGAGGCTGGTGACAGCCAGTGGTCTTCTCATGACCTATTTGGTAAGTGGGAGCAATACTTCCCTTGAAGTAGGTGAATCCTGGAGGGAAGGTTACTCTTTAACCATCTGTTGTTCTGCAGTGTGTAAGTGTACCATACTCCTTTGTTTGTAGAGTGTATCTCAGCCTGGTGTGATTGACAACAAAGTCAGTTGGAGCTGCTTTGAGCTCTTCCTTCTCCTGTGGAAGAGTTAATTACCGTTTAATTTAAGTGAGACTTATGTTCAAATACAATTTTTATGAATGTGCTTGATATTCATGCCCCTTTCCCCTTAGCCTTTTTTTTTCTGGTGATATGCTCATATATCTGCATTCACAGGTTTAAAAGATAGAGCCTATCTCAAAGTACCTTCACTTGCTCTAAACTCTCAAGGTGTTTTTGTGAATGTGGTGTTGAAAAAACAATATTCAAGTAAGATCTTTTTGTGGCTGAATAGAGGATAATAACAATCTCCTTGGTCAAAAGAGCCTTTCTAAATGTATTCCAGAATAAAGCTGGTGTGTAAGAAAGGTGAGTTGGCTTGCAGAGATCATGTGTTACTGTTCCTATTTATTTTGCAGTCTCTGAAGTTCTAGAGTTTGGTTTGATGTAATATTTTGCAGAAGAGAAGCACACTGTGTTGTCTCTTTATCCCTTTGTTCTTTTCAGGCTGCCATTGTACTTCCCAAGAAAATAGTCCCAGTTTTGTGTGTATGTTTTTACAAGAGTAACACTCGACACTTGATTTTGTTGAATTTTATCTTAATTTGTTTCTGGGCCTCTGCAGTTTCTCAACATCCATTTCAGTTCCAATTCTCTCTTCTGCAGTGCTCACCAAATCCCACTAGCTTTGTGTCAGCTGCAGATTTTGTAAACATACTCATTAGTGAAGAAATTTAAAAGACTATTAAAGAGAACCATGCCCAGGATGGATTTCTCTGGTACTCTGATGTTTCCTCGGTTATTAAGCATTCATTCCTGGGTGTTGACCTGTTGCCATTCTGGCATCCTATTATCTTCTTGTGTGCCTGTATTAAGAAGATTTGTTTTCTAGTTCTGTCTCTTCCTGGCCTGTTACACAGCCTGCTGGAAGTGGTCAAACATCTTTTGTTCAGTGGAGCAAACCCAGGATTCTGAACTGAAGCCAGATTTCTTAGAGAATCCATTTTGCTGTTCTTCCTGTGGTTAATAGCACTCCTATGGCAAATGGGAATTCACCCATCTTTAAACATTCTGTGAGTTTGCCTCTTAAGTACAAGACACAGGTAAAATCTATCATGATTAAGTTATTCTGGTGTTCCTTTTTAGAATCATGCTAATTACAGGTCAGTGTCAGAATACATAAAGAAAACTACCACTACAGAACTTTGAATGTACTAGATTGGAAAAAATAATTTCTTTGTTGTATGATTACAAAGACTACGGTGTTTTAGCTTAGTCCAAGTGAAAAACAATTATGGAGGACAATGGTTTTTTATTTGAGTTGTGTTCCTCTCTTTTTTTTCCTCACAAGTATTTATCTTTGCACTTTTCTTCTTCCTTTTTTACAGTTACCTAATTGTTTTAATTTGCTTTATGATTCCTCCCAGATTCTTTTGTCAGTGCTGTTTATGCCAATGTTAAGCACAGTGACTACAAGGTGGAATTACACTATGTAAAAAATACTCACTTTTATAAGCCACTGCTCACCATTTAAACAATGTTTGAGAACCAGAATGACTACTTTCTTGTCTTCTTGAGCTATGGACTTGGTTTTGCCCAGATACAAGCACATTTAAGTCAGTGGAATCTAAGTAAAGCTGAATTTGGCAAAAATTTTGTAACTGCTGTTAACATGACATTCATCCTCTCTAAATATGTGTTTTTTCTCATACTTAACTTCATCATATAAAAGGGGATATTCTTGTCCTGGTAACCAGGAGAAAAATTACGTGGCACAGACAGAAAAAGAAATTCCAATTCTCATTCTTAGAAGAGAAAATGTAGAGGGCTTTTTTTGTTGTCTTAACAGTATTTTTCTGGGTCCTGTTTCATGTGTGCTTAGTTTTCAGGTTACAAGGTTGTGAATCCACAAGCAAGGCACAGGTTATATAATTTTTTTTTTAATTCTTGAGTAGTAGAATATGTTTGCAACTTCTTAGTCATGGTATCTGTTTTCACATAATACAATAACAACTGAATACAATTAGAGCATACTGGTAAATTTTATAAATTAGTACACTGTATGAAGTAGCAGAATATGTTAAGATTCTCTCCTACCTAAATATGTAACATTTGAAACAAGTCCTGGAATGTCTCAATAGCCTTTTTATATCTTATTTTATCAAAAATCAACCTGGTGATTATGATGATAAGGCAAAACAACAGTAAAGTGAGGAGGGAAATGGTCTACTGAGGGAGGATTGTTTCAGTATTTTGTTAAGTATCTTCTCAGTGTGCAAGGGCAATTCTGTTGTGTACCCTAACAGAGTTTTCCCAGATGAGTGACTGCTATCTGCTCAGTTACACAATTTGATCAGAAGTACCAAAGGCAAATAGCAGATCTGGGATGAATAAATTTTTCTAGAGGCTATCAAACACCAGGATAAATTGGAGCCATCTCTGCTGCTACTCAACTTGTAGGGTAATAACAAGATAAAGCCTTAAGGGTGTTCTGTCTGTACTCCTCTTTGAGCTCATTGCTAACTGCTATAGGTAAGTAGGGCTCTGGAGATAATTTTTTTTTCTATTTATGCTTCTTCCTTTCTAAATCAGATGCATGAACATGAAATACAGCTACTCAAGAGGGAGGGTATGCAATTTAAGACATGGAGTTTTGTTTTCAGCTGGCCTTGTCAGTATGCAGACTTATTCTAATTTAGTGTTCATACTCTGGTCAGGATATAAGAATAGTTTGCTTCTATTTAGCTTTAAACATCTTGAAGGCAAAATAAATCCTTCACTATGGGATGGTGGGCAGGACAGGCCATTCAATAATGCCAATGGAAGAAGCAGATGTGTGCTTTCTGCAACTGTTGTTTACATTAGTTACTGCTTCTAGCAATCTGCTGACAAAGCAATCCATATGACCACTTTTAACACAGAAATTCGGATAAATCAAGTTAATTTTGACTGGTAAGGTAAATTAGGTGTTCTGAATATGACCCAGCCATGGGCACTCACAACCCAGAGAGCCAAATGTGTCCTGGGCTGCATCCAAAGCAGTGTGGGCAGCAGGGCAGGGAGGGGATTCTGCCCCTCTGCTCTGCTCTGCTGAGACCCCACCTGCAGTGCTGCAGCAGCTCTGGGGGCCCCTGCACAGGAAGGACATGGAACTGTTGCATCTGTCCAGAGAAGGCCACCAAGATGATAAAGAGATGGAGCACCTCTCCTGTTAGGAAGGGCTAAGAGAATTTGGTTTGTTGAGCCTAGAAAAGAAAAGGCCTTGAAGTGACCTCATTGCAGCCTTGCAGTACCTGAAGGGAGCCTGCAAGAAAGATGTAGAGAGATTTTTTACAAGGACAGGTGGAGACAGATGAGGGGGAATGGTTTCCATCTGAAAGACAGGGGGTTTCGATTAGGTAATAGGAAGAAATTCTTTCCTGGGAGGGTAAGTGAGGCATTAGAAGAGGTTGCTCACAGTAACCATCGATGTCCCATCCCTGGAAGTGTTCAAGGTGANAGCAGTGTGGGCAGCAGGGCAGGGAGGGGATTCTGCCCCTCTGCTCTGCTCTGCTGAGACCCCACCTGCAGTGCTGCAGCAGCTCTGGGGGCCCCTGCACAGGAAGGACATGGAACTGTTGCATCTGTCCAGAGAAGGCCACCAAGATGATAAAGAGATGGAGCACCTCTCCTGTTAGGAAGGGCTAAGAGAATTTGGTTTGTTGAGCCTAGAAAAGAAAAGGCCTTGAAGTGACCTCATTGCAGCCTTGCAGTACCTGAAGGGAGCCTGCAAGAAAGATGTAGAGAGATTTTTTACAAGGACAGGTGGAGACAGATGAGGGGGAATGGTTTCCATCTGAAAGACAGGGGGTTTCGATTAGGTAATAGGAAGAAATTCTTTCCTGGGAGGGTAAGTGAGGCATTAGAAGAGGTTGCTCACAGTAACCATCGATGTCCCATCCCTGGAAGTGTTCAAGGTGAGCTTGGATGGAAGTCTAATCAACCTGGTTTAGTGAAACGTTGTGCTGCCCATGGCAGGAGCTGGAACTAGTTCATCTTTAAGGTTCATTTCAACCCAGGGCATTCTATGATTCTATGATAAGAGCCAACCATTGCATTCTGGCAAAGTAATGCTGCTTCAGGCTGTGTTTTTGACATGTTACAGAGAACTTAATGCTTCACAAGAAGTATGATAGGTGAAGGCAACTTTTAATCCAACAAAAGAGACGATTCCAGAAAAAATCATCCAGTCATAAACAGGATATTACACAAATGAAAAAATTGTAACTTCAAACAGTCTAGCTTAGCCAGGAACATTTCTGTGTTAAGAAGATATCTGTGTTCCTTTTGGAAACCCCAATGAGTTGTTCAGCCTTTTCACATGTTTCCTACGGTATTATAAATTCTTAGCTTGCCAGAGTTTTGTGTTCATTTTTGCAGCAACTTTGCCTGCTGTCTGTCTGAGAGCTAGAGGCTGTTTGGCTGTTGCCATCTTGTTCAGTGACCTGTAGATGTTAAACTTAACAGCAGGAACAAAGCATTGTTTTAATACATGATGTTTTAATATGCCTGTGTAATGTACTTGAGTTAACTCACAATAAAGCACTTGACAGCTCTGCGTAGGATAGTGATAATGATACTTACTGTCCAGTTTGTGTTGTGCAATAAATGGTAAGTTAGCTGAGACAGCTAGGAGATAGCTAGCCTCTGGCAAGGAAAGTTCTCTGTAGAACAGCTGTAACTACCTACTGTCTTCATACCTTGGAAAATCTTTATACTTTCAAAAACTTAGGTATAAATTGAGGAAAAAAACATCTGTCAGTAGATGAAATTGTGAGGCTCAGCACAGATTATTCTCCCCAGCTTTGCTAGAGACCTATGAAAAATTACTAAACTCTTCAAGGTTCTACTAGGCTCAAATAGTGCCCTCTCATTACAGCTCTGACAGAATTTTTAGTAGTTTGAAATAAAATATTTTAATAGGACACTACCCCATGGGTACGCTTCCTCTCCCATAAATCATAAAACGTGTTCCTGGAATTGGCCTATTAGATTCCTAAATGTTTGTGGTGATTAAAGTACTGGGTCTAAGTTTGATGCTGCTGCTCAGGTTTAACCTGTGATGGCTGAGGTGTGGACATGGCACTGCTTCT
The DNA here is from genome assembly GCA_013398075.1 of Notiomystis cincta. Lineage (NCBI taxonomy): Eukaryota > Metazoa > Chordata > Aves > Passeriformes > Notiomystidae > Notiomystis > Notiomystis cincta. The sequence goes on along the minus strand of VZRX01008724.1, from coordinate 71,916 downwards.
TAAGGCAAAACCATGCAGTGGTTTTTGCTGTGGGGCTTTGAGGATGTCTAGGGATATGGAGACTGTTACTGCCAACTTCACAAAGTCACTCTGCGCCTTCCACGAAGAGAAAATACAGCCTGCTGAAGAGACTTTACATCATGGGACACTCCATTGTCCTGGCTGGCAGAAGGCAGAATGGTCTGTGTGTTAGTAATGCCTAACTGCTGCAGCTTGCTGCAATGCTTATGAGTCAGAGCCCTATACCTCTTGCCACGCACTCTTTGTTGCTCAGGTGGAATAAAATATATGTGTGAGACTGCTATCACAATCAAAACATTGTGCTCTGGTCCACCTGATTAAATTTTTAAAATTTTGTTTTTAGGACTTTTAAAAGCCTTTATTGGTCTGAAAGCCTCTAACTGTCTCAAATGTCAAATGTAGATGTATCTAGCTTCATGGTTTTCAATTATTTTCCTAAAACAGAGAATAATCAGAATAATATTTCAGTTAGGGTTATATACTTTGTTTTCTAATATATTTTGTACCTAAAGAAGCAGAATTGAATACTACTTTTGAACAGTGTTAGAATAATCAATTTCTGATGAGAAGATGCTCAGAGGAGTTAGAAGCCTGTTACACAGAACTTATCCATGATTTTCAAATATTTCTGTTACCAACTGTCATGAAACAGAAATTGTTTTCTTCCTTTAACTTCCTCTAGAGCATATAGAACACATGCAGTTAACCAGCCATTCTGAACTTCTGAAAACATACAACTTACTGAAAAAAACTGGGATTTTTCTGCAAAATTAATGAGGACTTTTTCCACTATAAAATTTGTTTAGAATGACTTGCTTAGAGCAATAACAAAATAGGGCAAAACAACTGTCAGGTTAATCCCTGCAGCAGAGAGTGGGAATCTGGCAAAAAGTTGTCATCGCTTGTTATCTACCTAGTTGTAGAGGTGTCATAAAGTGTCTTAAATGACATAAGAGTACTTGAAGAGCATTAATACTAGACAATGAGGAGAAAGATGCAACTAAATCTTAACATAGTAGTATCTGGAAGAAAGTAGATAAGTTTAATACCTCAGAGGTCATTTGTTCAGGATAAAAGATGAAAGTATCAAGGAAAATAAGCCATCCTGCAACTGTATGGATTTGTACTGGAGAGGTGTTTGTCTAACAGGGATTTAACTCCAGTGCACTTGCTAATTTCAGTAAACGTGAAGGGATATGTTTAAATGGATCATCTCTGTTTAGAAGCTTTGGAAAGCAGAGTGATTCCACTCCAGGGAAGCCAATGAGCTAGGTAAACTTGCAGTTCTTAGTTACAAAGGGTCCAATATTAATATTTTGGGTGATGAAACTAGGTTGATATGTTGTTATTGTTATTGTATTGTCCATAATGTTTATAATTTTTTCAGTTGTTTTTTGTATTATTTATTGGCCCATTGTATTTACTTCCTATTTAGCAGGGCAAATGGATTTTTCTAAGTGTATTAGGGGTACAATTCTCTGCCTCCATGCATTCTAATGTGTATTAACAATAACATTAAGGAAAATGGCTGTGCACCTTTTGCCCTTGACTGCCATCTGCCTTTTCACCAGGCCCAATATTGTGAAAAAATTATCAAGCAAAGCGAACTGTCAGTGTGGTATGCCTGGGTATAAGTGTACGTTGACATTTAGGTTCATGAGTGTTAATGTGTGTGGTGTACAGACTGGTAAGCAGTAGAGATGCATAATTGTATTAAACTTGCTCAGGAGTCTTTCAAAAAATGCAGAGAACCTGCATTCTGCTGATGAGCTTCTGAACCTCTGCCAAGACTGGATGCATTAAGAATAATTAACAAGGAAGAAAACAAATTTGTGAGTGAATAGATGCAAACAGACTGAGATGGAAGGGTGAGAGGACAACCATTCCCCCCAGTGACCAAATAAAATGGCATTTAAAAGTTAACTGGAAACCAGTACTGGAGTGTTGTGTAAGAAAACCCCAGGGACAAGGAAACAAATATAATCAGTTACAAAAAGTAAGCTAGTATAGCCCTACATGTAAATGATATAATGACAAAACAACTCCCAAGGTAGCAACAGTTTAGTTGGAGATGCAGGCCTGAAGCAGGTATGGAACACATGGAAATCTCCAGCAAAGCCTTCATTATCCTGTACCACTGTAAACAAACCAAGGCCTTTTTTTTTGTTAATAGAAAAGTGTTAGTGGCAGTATTGTTAATTAATAAATTGGAATTTATTATCATAAACTGTCATGTTTGTGGAAGGATGTGATAATGGTTCTTGCGACAGGAAAATTGTTTTGAAGTAATGATGAGAGCTATGTCTCTTCCCTCTTTCAGCTCTTCCCACATCACTCCCACTATAGTCAGCCATTGCCCTGCCTCTTTAGGAGGACTTCCAAGGGACTATACTTGCTACTTCTGCCATGGCATGGGACACCCAGGAGAAGAAAAAACTTGGTACTTTTGTAAATCCTGTTTGCTTCTGCTGCTGCCTTGCATCCCTCCAGCTCTTTCCTCAGAAGGCAAGGTTATGCAAGTAGGAAGTAAAACTGACTGTTCAGGTTGTATAGGTTGCTGAAACAACTGATTATTGCTCTTATCCCAAATAAAGCAGGTAGTCTGCTCTTCTAAATTGTTTCCTACTTTGCCTGGGCTAAAAGCTTTTTTGTTTTCACTTGTGAGATTCTGAACAGATTGCATTTTAGGACCTAGGAAAGAGCTGTGTTCAGAGCAGTCTGAAAAACAGAGATTGCACAGGCATGTCTGTTTCTGAAGCCACTGCACAGAGGGAGGACTTTCTGGAAGAACCCCTGGGAGCGAAGGTGTGGCACAAATCCTTGCACAGGGCAGATCCAAACTGGAAGGTTAACCCTAAATGCGCTAGCAGCATGTTACATTCAGAAACCATCCCAAAAGTTAAATAGAAATTGTCCACTTAGAAACTGATTGGCTAGCTGGACAGACTTCGAGTTAGTCTTATTGCCTCAGAAGTTGACCTGCAAAACCTGTGTTTGTCACAGCATAGAATTTTTAAATAAAGGACTTGGACAGTATGCATGAGTGAGAACAATAGCAGCAAATTGTCATTCCAGCCCAGTTGTCAAGAACTCGTGGACTGTTGAAGAATAACCCAAATACACTGCAGACTGTGGATTTCACTGTTACATAGTCAGCATCCACAGAGAATAACATTGACAGGATGTGAAACTGTATTACTCTGGCAAATCTAGAGATAAGACTCCATTATCAGCATCATTGATGTATTCATTGCTATTCCTTGCTTCCTGTACATCACCCATTAAACATGCAAAATTTTGGCCATTTTGAACAATGAAGGATCCCCAAAAAAATATTGCTCCTTCTAAATACCCATTCTCTTTCCTATATCTACTTCCTGTGGAATTTTTTGTTTGTTTTGTGGGAGGTTTGTCCCTGTTTTTTCTTTGTTTATTTGTTTTTTATAAATCTACCTTTATATATACATGAAACCTGATGAGTTGTGTCTGTGTTCCTAGCTGGAATACACAGTCTGCCTAGAAGAAAAATGGCTTTTTTCTTACATCAGAGAGGAGCTGAAGAAGCACAAGAGGAGGTAAGAATAAAAGAAAAGTCATAATGGGATTAAGAAACAAAACAAGTTAAAAATAATTTATGGGAAAAAATTCAGGCCAAGGAATGTGAAATGGAGGCTCCTGGCAGTTAGTGAGGCAGTTATTTGACTGAGCCCGTTCTTTTCCCTCCTCATGGCTGCTGCAGGTTTTTCTGGTTAGTCTTTTTTCAAAGCTAACTTCTCTGCTTCATTTCATCTGATAGGTGTACCTGGAACACCCTGTATAAGCAACTTCATACAGAAGCAATTATGACTGTAGTTAGTTAGGGGATGACCTTAGGGATAAAGACAACTTAGTAGAGACTGTAAACAAGTAACGTTTTTATCATGCCGCCGTGGCTCATGTACACTGTTATTTTTTGTTATGGTTAAAGGAGTGTTATACCAATTTAAGAAACAAGTGCGTTAATGCTGCTGCAATTCTGGAGAGGCTGAATTGACGGTTAAGGCAATCCACCTTCAGAGATCTCCAATTTCAGTCATTATGAAAGTGCTTTTTTCCAGGCACAGCTTATTCATTTCAAGGATTACATTGTTGTGTAATTTTACTCAAGAAACAGCCTGGCTATTAGTAGACACTGGTGAGTAGAAAATTTGTTGTTAAAAGGACTGTGATTGTGATAGCTACCACAAGCCCTTCAGCAGACCATACAGCCTGCACATCAGTTTAGGAATGAAGGTATGCAGTTATATTGAGGTTTGCATTTAATGGCCAGGCTTTGCCAGAGGCTCTCTGGAAAATCAAAGCACTGGTTTCAAAAATTGGCAAAGATGCTAGTGCAGATGGGACTTGAAATGTCATAGATGGAACCTTTCCTACTTTGTTTCTGAAAGTACACATGTGTGATCTGGGTTTGTCCCTCTTTGGAAATTCCTTTATTTTTAACTCAGATAACAGCAAGTGAATTGCTGCCAAAACACTATAGAACTATGCTGCACATAGCTACCATATTTTCTTGTCCTGAGAATTACTGCTTTCACTTGTTTGTTTGTACGTTGGCTTAAAGAAAGTGGCATTAAATTGCACTGCAAGGTAAACTGAGTAGACTGTATGGATACTCATGTTCAGATCCCTCACACTAGCCTTCTTATTCTGTTCTCCTGGCATATGGAGCCATGTTAACACATGATGGTAAAATTTCTAGCTAAGCATGCCATGGTAGTGCATTTTCTCCCCCAATATTTCATTATATCTGCAATTACGCCGTGGGGAATAATATTCTTCTGCTGGAAGTGTAATTTGGCCAAACACCTAAATTCTTGCAAGTTAGATAATCCTCACTCTATCTAACTAAGCACAAAGACAGCATGCAATTTCCCTGAAAGAAAGAATAAATTAGTGGCAGATATATGGACAGCACATAAAGGTCAACTCTTTATCCAATGATCTAGCTGGCAGAAATGTTGAATCTGTGTTGATAGAGTGAATTTCCTCTTGCAGCTTGATAATGTGCATTAATTATTTGATGGGAAGAAGAGGGATATTTTCAAGACATTTGGTAAAACAACCACAGTCAACAAGAATTTTGACAGGTAGGTTTAAATAATTGTAGTTTTAAATTTGGGTTCTATTTAGTAAAAATTCTTTAGAAAATGAGCCATCCAAGAATAGATAGTGAAAATAAATAGTGACTTATCTTACCCTTGTAATGATTTGCTGAGTAACTTCATGAAGTGGAAGTATTTGTAGGAGGATGGACTTTTATTTCAAGTACAAGCAGGGCTTTGTAAATATATTCAAATCACTGTGCACATGGCAGCCTTGTTTGCTCCTAGAACCTGCTCTAGATGGGATATATATGACAAATCTCGTGCAACAGTTACATTATTCTGCAATTAATATCTTTAAAGGTTTGCTAAAATACTTGGCAGTTTTCTTTCTAATACCATAGAAGTTCTGCTATCCATCCAGTCATAGATTTTTGCATTACAAAGATATTTGGGTGCCATCTCCAAAAAGCACATCATAAGTGTGCTGCAGTATTGGGTCTTGCTGGTTTGCCTTGTACCTGGATGCTGGCTGGGTATCTGTGACTGTTCAGTTCCAAAAGAGCCATTTTGTGGTGTGAGGGGTTTTGTTGTTTTGGGTTTGGTTGTTGTTTT
>VZRX01008724.1:49711-64458 GCA_013398075.1 Notiomystis cincta | reverse complement strand
GTTTTGTTGGATTTTTTTTTTTTTTTGTAAGTGTGAATTTATAGGAGATCGTCTTTGACTTGAAGCTGGAGAACTTTGTCAAGTTTGAAAAATCCTCTCACAAAAAGGATAAAAAAGGCAAAGAAAATTCTCCTTCCAGTTAGTTACAGGCTTAGACATAACTAAGACAGATACTGTATATTAAAACATAAACATACCCCTGCCCCTCGAAACAGAGCTGTCATCTGAGGTCAACAGTTTACGTTAATAAGATATTTGGAATTCTCATTTCCATATATTTCTGTTGCAGTTGGATTTCTTTTGTTGTACATTACCCCAGCCACCCAAATTTGCAACTGTAGCAGTCTTACAGCCTCAGACAAGCCCCTGCTCACACAGGACTGTCCTTGTATTTCAGCAGCATTGCCTGCAGTATTTAACCCTCATCATGTTTACAGAGTTCCAGCTTGAAGCCTAAACAGAGCAGGTGTGTAGTTAGCTAATTAACTCGGCCAGCTGAGCTTTTTAAAAATTAATTTAAGTATAAAATACGTTACATACAGACCCCAGTCTTTAATACTGCGAGATGAGGTCATTCTCTCCTCCTGATCTGGAAGAAGTAGGAATAGATACCTATTGAGGGAGTCAACAGGATTGTATGATTCTCTGTAATGAAAGTCAAATCATGTTATTCAGCAAAAATTTATGTTTAAGATTAGGCAATATCTGTAGGTCTTTGCAACTCCCTTCCAAAGTTGAAGACATTTCAGTATGTGAGATGTCTTACTGTAGTAAATTTGCAAAATACCTTAATGCTATTATTTTGGAAAAATAAATATAATTGTTCTTTGTTTTTCATTATTGTACTTACATGTCTTGTAGAAATAAATTTTTTTTCCCTTAGCAGCAGCTGGAATTGAGTGATGCTACATATCTTCCTGGTAAGATTTGTCGAAGTACAACCATTAGGGACAGAAATTTGCATTAATCTGCTAGTATAAAGTCCAGTATGCTATAAATGCAGGTTCTTTACTGGTCCACTGGTAAAGGATCTCCCCACAGTGATCCTTCTTGGAAGAGTGATCTGCTCTTTGTTGTATGCTTACTAGAAAATATGAGTGAAACACAGGATGTGGTTATAAAGGTTTCTTCCCTTCAAGCTTGATTGGCTTTTCTTTATCATCTCTTAAACAAAAAATCTCCTCCTGCAAAGATAGCCTTCTCCATTTGGATGGAAGAAGGAGTCATGACATGATCATATGCAGCACACCTACATGCTTCCTTCTCCACAATTCCTCCTCTCCTATCTGGCAGCTGCCAAATTGGAGATGAACCCTGTCCTGCACTGGTTTGCTCCAAACCAGACTCCATTTCAGCTGTTTCCAAATAAAAATAATAATGTTTCAAAGTTGAGGCTGCAGTAAATTGCCAACATTTGCTAACACAAAGCATACTTGTGAAGATGTGTATTGATGACATAGGACCATAACTCTCAAATGGTGTGATTTCAGGCAAGTGCTTTGAGAAAGACCCTTCAGCCTCTTATTAACATCCCTCTTATATGCTGCTCATTGAGAAGATCCCCCTGAGGCATGAATTGCAGCCAGGAATAATGAGGACATATTAGGAACTCTTAGGAAATGAGAAGACACTTTGCCCTGACCATGACTAGGGTCTATGACTGACATCATAGTGCTGGGGTCGCTCTAATCTCTGGCAGAGTGATTTATCACACATTACAGAATACATGCAGAGAACTTCCTTGAATCAAATGTAGGGAAAAAGTCCTGAAATCAGTAATAAAAATGTTTCTCTGAATTCATTGTGCAGTGCACAATGATATTGGATGAATGTGAAGTATATGTACCAGAAATGCATCCAAAAATCTGGTCTTCTCTAAGGATAAAAGTGTTTTTGACCTCATAGAAAAAATGGAATTTAGCACCATCTGAACAAATATTTTTCTGCTGGCAATGCTTGCTGTTCCCAAAAAGGATAGTCTAGTGGTTCATAGGTTTCTTCTTTCATTTGCTGCTTGTACAGTCTCACAATTTCTCCAAGAATACGAGTAAAGAAATTGATACTTCAGCCTCATCTTTCTAGCTCATAGAAGTGACGGAGAAGAAAAGATCTTCTTTCTAAGCAAGAACATTCCATTTTCTAGCTTAAAAACTGCAGACAGTGAATGGAAAATTACTTGAGAAAATTCCCATGATTTCTTGGAAAAGTTGAGGAAGGGCTGATCCTTCTCAATCTTTCTTAAATCAGGTTAATGTGAAAAGCAATCTATATGGCTTGATTCAAGGCACGGTATTCTTTAAGTTGCCTAGATGCTATTCAATCTCATGTAACATGATGTAGGAATTTATATCAGTCTTGATATGATATCAATATTAGCACAAAGGAATCCATTTTAAATGTTTTTATTCTATTGCACGTGTTAAAATTATTTGATTATTTGATAGTATTTCAATCCAGTCACTTAGTTGTTCCTGTAGCTTCCTGTAGTTCAGAGATTCCTAGATAATATGCTGCAAATATTGAGAATTGTTGGAGGTTAAAAGAAGTGCCAAAATCTGTCTGTTTTAATCTTCACCATGGTTTGAAGTATGAAAAACAGCAAGGCATGCTTTATATGCTAGCTGAAAGTCAAAGATGCATCTGATATGTAGGAAGTGCTTGTACAGCTTTTTGAACCCTCCAGGAACTGGATTTATATGTTAAATATTCATAGCTTAGCTATGAGTCCTTTTTTATTCTGGTTTCTTCACCTTACAACAAGTTTGCTTGCAGGCAGAAGTTCAGAGTTTTGGTGATCTGGTCTACTCTGAGTGTCACTGAAGTGGTGTATTGCTGCTTTCCCACAATGACTTGCAAGTAACTCTTTAATGTAAATACCTATATTGCTTCAAAGCTGGTGCAAATGGTTTGCCCATAAAAGGTTCGTATTTTGTTCAGAAACTGTAATTCCATTGTTTTTTCCAAAAGATGGATTTTCACTACTGTAAAAATATAGCTTGTAAAAGGCTGGCTACATGTTGTGCTATGTGTTTCTCAAAGCTTTTTAGAAAGCTTTTAGAACAAAGATGTTTTTAGAGAAAAATATTTTTCAACTTCCAGGTATAACTACACTTCCAGATATTAGAATGGGATTAGGCTGGTTTTCCCTAATTTCAGTAATTTCTTAGCATTTTTGCTGTAACATTTTCCTAGGCATTATGACAGAAGGGGAGAACTTGACATTCTTAAACAATATCTTTTGATCATCCAGGTTATTTAGCTTTTACTGATGCATCTATCATTGCAAAGGAAAAGGAAGTTTTCATAGCTGGGGCACATCTTTTTTCCCTGCTGGTATTTCCTTGCTGTTCCCCCTAAAGTGTTGTTGTTCCTGGTCCCTTACTGATAAGCCAGTAGAGCATCCTCTTTCTCTGCTAAATGTAGTTTAAAGCTCTTCTAGTATGTCTTGCCATCTTGTTTCCCCAGAGTAAGTGTCTGAATGCTTCAGTATCAAGGCTTGCTGAAGCATAGCATAGAGATGTAGCAGTGTTTATAAAATGTATTCCTAATTCTGCAGAACCCTGAAGGCCAGAGCATGAAAAAACATCTGGAAATAAAAGAAAGGACAGAATATTGTGCTGAGTCTAGCAAGGGCCATTCTTTTTTGTGAGAAAGCTGTTGAATGCGTGACCATGTGGTCAACAACAAACAATAACTAAATAAGCAAGTAAGGCCACCTTCTTAATAATGATAATCAAGGTCAACATTTTTAAAAGTGCAAACTACTAATTACAGAAATGTGGGGCCTAATCTTACAATCTTTCCCACAGGGAGAGTTTTATTGGCTACACTAACAGTGCTTACCAGAGTAAATACTGGAATCATAGAATGGTTTGTGTTAGAAGGGACCTTAAAGATCCTTCAATTCCAGACTCATCACCATGGGCAGGGACACCTTCTGCTAGACCAGGTTGCTTGGAGCTCCATCCAAAGTGGCCTGGAACACTTCCAGGGATGGGGCATGTATAGCTTCTCTGGGCAACCTGTTTCTGTGCCTCACCACTCTCCAAGGAAAGAATTTCTTCCCAATATGTTATCTAAATCTACTCTCTTTCAGTTTGAAGCCATTTCCCCTTGTCCTGTCACTAGAAGCCCTTGTAAGAAGTCCCTCTCCAGCTTTCTTGCAACCCTCCCTTATGCACTGGAAGACTGTTTTAAAGTGTCCCCGGAGCCTTCTCTCCTCCAGGCTGACTAAGTCCAGCTCTCTCATAGGAGCGGTGTTCCATCCCTCTGATCATCTTTGTGGCCTTCCTCTGGACCTGCTTTAACAACTCCAAGTCCTTCTTATGTTGGAGCTCCAGCTACATTATTTATAATGTTTCCATAAGTGATCCATTCATAGATGCAGACAAAAAATATCTCATTTCACCTTCTTCAGTCATGAGGGAAATATTTCGGCTTTAAAGCACAGTTTCTTTAGAAGCTCTTGGAGCAGATTCAAAGCTGACCAAAACTCAGGTGTTCCCAATTTTGTTGATTGTTTAAGGTTTCCCTCCTGCAGAGTGATTTAAATTGAGCTGGCAAACTGAGTAGATGAAAACAGGCAGACTTTCATCTTATTTCCATTGTTTATGACAGATTGGGTGGTGCCTGGAGGAAGGTACATGTATAAACAAGCTCTAAGGTAAAATATTGGCAAGTCTGCAAGTGCTGAAAATTGAGCATGCATCATGCTGAAATGATGCTTCCTCAACAGAGAAAAAAAAAAGCTTCCTCAACAGAGGAAAACAATCTTTGTAGATGTTTGTCTCAGAGATATTTCACAAGATGTCTAAGGTTTTAGGAAGAAGTGGCAGAGGTGCTAGGCTTGTTAAACTTTCTCTAAAGATTAACCTGTATCCACTGAAAATGAAATTAAATGTACTAACTAGTAATTCTCTACTCTCAACAGGGAAAATATGTTCATTCATTTTGGTTAATTGAAATGCGTTAGGTAAATTTAGATGAAACTCAGCCATTTTTCCTTTCCTACAAGTTCTTCACCACTGCTGTGATGATGTTGTTCACAGTCTTCAGATCTGCAAGAGGTTCTTTTTCTTATAATTCTGAAAAGTGAGAATTTGCTTTAGCTACCATTCAACTTTTTCTATTGTGAACCTTCTTTCAGAAAGTATATCCAACTTCCTGCATCTCTCTGATCATGGGACATAGTATAAATCTGTGCTACACCTAGTTTTGTATGCTGAACAGGTATTTTCTTAACTTTTGCAAATACTTAAATAATTTTAATTTCATTCCTTTTTAAAATTTCACTCATAGATTTGGGTAAATATGATATTAACTAGCATTTTCTCTTTAAAATGTTTGGAAAATGAACAAGTATCGCCCTTGTTTTGCAGGCTGGCAGTCAGGGCAGGATTGTTAAGTCACTTAACATGGAGGAGTTTAGGCACCCAGAAACTACATGGAAGCATGGAATCCATGAGGGCAGCAGAACCTTTGCTGCTGAGGCTAGTGGGCACTTGCACCAGAGTCAAGTATACAGCACATTGCTCAGTACTGTGTCTGTTTGGTTTGAATATCTCCAGGGACAGAGACTACCATGCTCTCTGGAAAACCTGTTCTTGTGTTTGATCACTCTCACAGTATTTTTTTTCCTCGTGGTTAAATGGCATGTCTTAGTTTGATTTGTGCTTACTGCCTTCTCTTCCTTCACTGGATATTACTGGGAAGAGTCTGACTCCATTTTCTTTATTCTCTTCTGTTGGATGTTTATACATCCATATTATTTATAAGACCCTCCTGAGACTTCTCTTCTTCAGGTGGAACAGTTCCAACTCTCTCAGCTTCTCTTTCTGTAAAAGGTGCTCCAGACCCTTCATTGTGTTTGTGGTCAGTCACTGGATTCACTCCAGGATATTCAGCATGGCCCAGACCTGGACCCAGCATCTGCATGTGCTGAGCAGAGAGAAAGCATCACTTGACTTACTGGCACTGCTCTTCCTGAAGCCACCCAGGATACCACTGGCCTTTTTTTCCTGAAGGGCACACATCTGGCTCATGGCCAGCTGGTTGTCAACTCAGACCTCTGGCAGATTTTCTGACAAGCTGCTCTTCAGCTGTTTAGCCCCTGTGTGTAGCTGCACTGTGCGGTGGACTCCTGTATGTCCAGTTTGTACGCAGACCTGTTGAAGTGTGTGGGCACCTGAGTTTTCATCATAAGGCGCTCTAGGTACGTATCCATGCCTAGGCTGCAGCTGTCTTGAGAGGTCTGAGGACTGCTTTTCAGGTCATGCCTGAGCCTCTCAGAGGTTCTTTGATAAGTTATGCTGTACCTACAGCTCCAAAGGGATCCAATGCTGTGACTGTGTTTTTAGCATGCACCTGAACGTGCACTGCTGTCAGTGAATCATGCCAAAGGAGAGTAGCTGTGGTCATTTTCTTTCTTAAATACAGCTGGCAGTCCAGATAACTTCTTGTTTGGTTTTTTTTTTTAAATTTTTTATTTTAATGCAACAGGACTTGCTCAGCAAACAAGGAACCCGGTTTCTTGGTCTTCTGCAATTTCAGGAAGTTCAAAATCAGAGCTTCCAGAGAACCCAAGTTCAGATTAGCTCATTTTCTTTTTGAGCCAGTGCATACATGCTGTTGATCAGCCCTGGCATGATAGTACTTTTAAGAGCTCAGTTAGGCTGGATGCTGTTTGTAGGCCTGCAGGAACAAGCTGTCTTTCCAGAGGTGCTCAGATACCATGGCAACTGTCACTTTACAAGCAGGCAGATAGCAACCCAAGCCCCTGAGCCATCCCATCACCCAGAGCTATCCAGGCTTTACTAGTTCCAGTAAACATTAGAGGTTGCACTGAGCCTGATGTGATCAACTGCAACTCCAGTGACTTCAAAGGCATTTGTCCCACTATTACCCTCACTGAAATTACTATTTCAGTGACAATGAAATAATTCCCATTAAGTACAAATTACTTAGAAGCTTTTGGATAGAACTTAGCTGTACAAGTTCAACCTATTTGTCATAGCTGTGATCAGTGAACTGAAGACAAGAAGGCAATCTAATTTTACTGTTTTATGAAGACGAAAAAGTTGGGCATGGCTACACTACAGGTAAATTCCTATAGAGAGTTTCCATTACAAACACAAAATCCTGTCCAGGGAAGCAGGACCAGGCTATATTAGAAAAATTAATTTCAAGCAATTTACATCTGGTCATTGCAAAAGCAATTTGTCTTACAGCCACTACGTTGAGGGAGAGAGAGGCATTTGTCTTTGTTTTGAAAATATAACAGTGAAAAGCAAGGGGCTGCTAAAGACCAGAGTGAAAGGACCCATGGATTTGCCGGATAGGTCAGAGTTAGGATTGTCTGCCAGTTACTGATCTGAAGTGTGTGTATTAGGTCTGACTGGAATGAAGGTCATTTTCACCATAACAACTCCTGTGGTGCTGATAACACACCAACATTTCAGATTCTGGTGAACAGTGTTTGTGCAGAATGAAAGCATTCTCTGCTCCTCTTACCCCCAGTGAATAGATTGTAGTGTGTGAGAGGTAGGGAGAGGACACATCTAGGCAGATGACCCAAACTGACCAAAGAGATTTTCCATGCCCTACAATGTCACGTTCATCAATAGAAGAGAGGGAAGAGTGGAATTAGGTTAGTTATCTATTGCTTGGGAACTGATGGGGCATCAGTCTAGCATGTGAGGTGGTTAGTGATTGTTCTTGTATCATGAGCTCTGGGTTTTTTTCCCAATATCTTCTTTTCCATTATCTGTTAAACTGTTCTTGCCTTGACCCATGAATTTTCTGTGGTTTGCTCTTTCTTTTTATCTTTCCCCATAAAACTGTCTTTGGGGGTGGGGAAGGGAGCAAGTGTCTGTGTGGTGCTTAGGTACCCACAATATTTTAGCATAACTCATACAAATATCAGTTTTCAGGACAGCACTTTAGGTGTGTGTTTAAAACCCATGAATTAATGGAATTGAAGCTTTTTATGGAACCGTTTTGTTCTCTGAAGTCCATGGAAGCAGGGAGCATTAAACAGGCAGAGAAATTCCTCACATTTTCTGGAGAACACCATGTGGAGTGAGGCAGGGCCTCTGAATCACTCCAGTCCTGGCCTTGTCTTCTTTGTCTTTCATAGTCAATGGTGGTGACTTATGAGACAGCCTTTAAACAGCAGCCACCATGAGAAGGCTTCTATCAAGAAAGATGAGGACTGCTAATAGCACTTTGCTTTCTTGTTTCAAACCATTGTGTTCTTTCCAGCCTGAAAGTTTTACTGCCCCTTGGTGGGTTTCATGTTTCATGGAAGGCTGGCATTCCTTTCTCCTAGGAGAAAGCTGGAAATGTGAGGAAAACTGCAAAAACATGATTTTGAATATCAAATAATCAAAATATTTGCCTGGTTTAGCTGCAGAAAAAGTAATTCTCAGAGGGAAGTCCCATGCCCATAAAAAACTGGTTAAGGAAGTAGAAAATGTATTTATATGTTCACACCCCAAGGAACTGATCCTTCAACAAGAAGCTGCTCTGGTGCGTTACCCTTGAAGCCAGTGCATCTCTGCTCTGCATGATCTGAATGCAGGGTCAAGTCCTATACTTGCTAAGGATTGAATATAGGGAGCACAGACACAAAGATAAACATTATACAGGGCCTGGCTGGGATGGAGTTAATTTTCTTCCAGATGCTGCTCTGTTTTGGATTTGTGACTAAAGCAGTGGTGATGGCACAGTGTTGTGGCATGGCTTGTATGGCATTGGGGATTTCACTTTTCCCAACTCTGCCTCAACAACAACAAAGTTGGCAGAGCATGAAATGTTGGGAGAGGATGTAACCAGTACAATTGACCCAAACTGACCAAAGGGATATCCCATGCCATAGAATATCATGAGTGGAGAGGGTTTGAGGTTTTTTTTCGATGTAGACCTTGCTTGGAGACTAACCAGGTGTCAGTATCAGTGTGCTTGTGGGAGGCGAGTGGCTTCTTTGCATCACTTGCTTTTGTTTCATTCTTGTTTACTGTAGTTTTCTTTCTTCTTTCTTCTTCCTTGTTCCTTCCTGTTTGAAACTATTTTTATCTCAACCACTGAATTTTCTTGCTTTTGTTCTTCCTATTCTCTCCTTGTCTGACAGTGAGGGAGTGATAAAGTAGCTGTGTAGGGCTAACATGCTGACCAGCTTTAACCTGCAACACATCCTGCCTAAAATAATAGTCATCTGTGGCACCTGCCAGGCAGAACTCACACAGGACCTGATTTTCACTCATATGCATAAAGTTACTAATGGCTTAAATGTTTGTTGTATAGGGCTCCAAAACAGAAAAGAGGCATCAAGGCTTCTGAGAATGAGAATGGCACAAATGAGTCCTATAATATTTAGAAAAAAAAAATTTTGACATCTGGCAAATCTTACATTGTGTATCTATAGAACTGCTTTTATACAGGTGCTTCCTGATCAAGTTTGCATTTAGCCATCCATCTGTTCACTTCAGAAAAGAGTCTCATTTGAAAGCGTGTCTATTGAATTGTGACTGGTATCTCCATAATGACATTTTTTAACATGTTGTGGCAGGATACCCCTCTGCCCTAGGAGGATCTGTCTGTTACCTATCAGGTGATGCAGTAGCTCAGGGCATCTTCCCCCTCACATGCATTTGCTAATTGCTGAAATAACTCAATCAGGACAGCTTGTCTTGCAGCAAGTTGTTCCGGCAGCATGGAGGTGACATTCCCAGCTGACAATAAATATCTTGCCTTGAAAGCAAGATTGCTGGAAGATAAGCTTGACTTTCTTACTGACAGACACTTCACTTTACTAACTGTAAAAGCTACACCATACTTTCACAAAGCAGAAATCTTCTGCACATTCCCTGGAAGTGTGTGGGGATCTCTCCTCAAGGTTTCGGACACCTATCCTGGACTAACTCTTGAGAGCTGAGTGAAAGGTCTCTGTGTACTCCATCATCAATTCTGTGGTAAGATACATTGACTCCTAATCTATACTATTTCTTTGCTGGCGGTAATGTAGGTGCCTTTATGTCATGCACTGTTTTATGTAATCTCCTAGTAGTTCTTTTGTTTTCTAATGTGTAGTAAGTAACTCTATTCAAGGCCTTTTGTCTCTTAATCTCCCATCTGTTTAATAAATAATCCATTTTATAATAGACCTGATCTGCCATTCTTGAAAACATTCTTCAGCCAAAGTGATTTAGGTGCAGGTCACTGAAGTAGAGCTGCTGTGAAAAATCTGAGCCTAAGGCAGGGCTTGTTCAAAGCTCTCACTCGATCCATAACACAAGTGTATGAAAAAGGATTTCTATCTGAAAAGGCATTTACATTGGTAAAAGATTTCAGTATTTTTTTTACCTCCTGGATAGAAGAATCATGTATTAATAACAATGGAAAAAACTAGCCTGGCTTTAAATATTTTCTTTATAACCTAATAGAAAACTTGAATGCTGAACTTGAGCAAATGCTGTAATTTATCTGTTTATTTCCAGTTCCATGGAGAAGACAGTGATATCTACATTGCAATACTGCCTTAGTATAGCACTGTGTAATAAGCATTTCTCAGTAATTGCTAGCATTAGTGTTACACAGCCACTAATACCTTATCTTGGGTTCAGTATCCTAGAAAATACTAAAATGTGAATATTTCCCACTTGAGAAAGCTGAGGTATCACCTTAACCTTTTCCCACTTGATTTATGTGCTCTAGCCAATATCCTGTCAAGTTGACAATTGAATGCAGATAACACTGTCTCATATATATATATATATGTACATAAAATAAACATTTTGATACCATCAAGAAGAGATAGAATAATAATAGTTTAACAAAGACAACAGATAATGAGCATGGAAATATCTTTTTGAAGCAACAAACACAGATCTGTTAATATGAGTGATTACCTTTATATGGTGAGTTAGGGTTACCTGGACACTTATCAAACAGTGTTAAACATACCCTTGGGATAGTTACATGACATGTAAATGAATTATAGCATAAACAAGTGATGCTGCAGGAGTTTTTGATTGGATTCAAGATCAAAATATGCAAAAGCAATCAGAACCAAGCTGGATGCTGTTCAGCAGATCCTGCTCTGGTTTTTAATCACAAGTTCAGAATTGAATATCATTCCAAACTTGTGGTAAAGTTAGAGTTTTCTGTCTTGATTTATGAAAATAAAAAATGATCCATGGCCTCTAGCCTGAAAGATGCATCTTCTTCTATCCCTTCCTCTGGCAGCTGAGCTCAACTGACAAACTTCAGTTCAATCTACTCCTGTTCATAAGATATGGAGATGTTATCAAGGACTTTTCAGCTTTGGTCTCCTTTCCCTGTCCCAGTGGCATGTACACCTATAAAATCACATCTTTCTGATTACTTGCTTACACTTTTTGTCCACGCCCACTCAGCTGACATATGCTTTTAACAGTCACTCTTGGTAAAACAGCTTGAGCTAGAAATCAATGCTGATATGAAAACTCATAAGAGCAGCTTCAAATCCACTCTGTTGAGAGCAAATCCATTTTCTTTTAATGAAGGCACACCTGCTTAGAGAAGTGATGAATGTGGCAATGTGACAAGACATAAGCATGTGTTTAACTGTAAGTATGTGCTTAAATTCCCAAGCGCTCTCAGGCTGAAAGCATGTGTTCATTTGAGCTGAGGATTCTATTGCTGATTCTAATAACTGTGAAGAAAGCTGCTAAACCAATGATGCAATAGGAGCTGGGATGGCAATAACTATGTGGGTGTCATCTTAAAAAATAGATATTTTTCCTCTTGCTGTACTTGTAAATGCCATGACAGAAGAGAACATGGCTTTCCACGTTATTTATGTGTTGGTTTGTTAAGTTTTTTTTATTGTTAGGATTCAAGAAACAAATGTGGGTAATTGCAATATTTCCCGTGGGTTTGGGGTATTTCAGCAGATGTTTAGGGACAAGGTTAGCCTGATGACTGATTTTGTAGGAGTATGAGGGAGTCTAGTGAAGGAATTTGAATCACTAGGAAAGAGGCTCAGTGTCTGTCAGATTTCTTCGGGTCTTCCAAGCAATGTTACATACTTGTGACTATTGCACCAGCATGAAGAAGGCACTTCCTTCTCCTTTCAGGGGTAGAACCACTGAAAGAACAAGATGAAATGCACTTGTTCTCATCATTGCTTCAGGTGTAGTTGAAGAATAACTGGTTTCAGGCAGTGAAGGCTGTGACTGAAAAACATGTAGCATCATGCAGTTTGAGCTAAATTACATCCATGCTATGAATTTAGCACAGACTTCATTATGTTTTTTGCCCAGGCATGCTCAGCAAATGCCCTTCTTTAGTAAGGCAGTACAAAGATGCTGTATTAGACTGACCTCCACAATACTGGAAGTTAAAAATGTGAGCCTGCATCATGAATTAACTTAGGCGAGCTGTTTCCTTTACGTGTTCTGGAAGGGCTGGACATGTTTGTACCACAGGTAAGTCCACACAGAGCTGTACAAAGCTTTAGTCTTTCAGAAAATGATGTTTTGCAGTCTTGAGATTTTTTCAGGTTGCCCAACAATATTTTTCCTGGAAAGAGAATGTTTGCTGCGAGCCAGCCTGCTGATGTCTGCTGTCCAGCTCCTTCCAGGGTGGTGGAAGCCCAGACTCTCTCTGTGTGCACATTCTTCTCCCATCCTCTGCATTTGAATGTTGCCTGGCCACTGTCTTGTGATTTTTGTTTTAATTGTTGCTTTTTCCTCCTCAGTCATTATTGCGTCATGCATTGTGAAATGTTGATCAGATTGGAAGTCACTGCATGAATAATAAGATACTTTTTACTTTGTATTGTAATAGTATAAATACTTTCTTATGGTAGCCTTTCTATTAGATATTAACAGGGTGATTCGTCGTTACAGTGTACTCCTTGCATTTTAGAATGTCATGTGCTGGATCAAACATTACTCTGACGATGTGGCAAATGCCTTTTTCACGGCTTCTTATGCATTTACACCCCCCACCAGGTGACATATTCTGTTGAATTAACTCTGAAATGGTACATTTTCTATCAGCACACTTATGCTTGAGAATGTATTGTACTTCTGCTTTGAGTATTACAGCAGTTCTTGAAGAAAGGACTGGATTAACTTTATCACATTCTCAATGAGGAAATAAAATACATGCCTGCTGAATACTTTAGTTATACTAGTGCATAATAAATTGTTTGTTGTTTCATGAGTTATCCCAAACTACAAGTTACCCTACAGGTAACAAATGAAAGCTTAAATTTTCTGAAGAGAATAGCTTAGGTAGTACTGCATTCATAAACAAAGAACACTTACACTAAACATCAGGATAAATATTTTTTCCCCATTAGGGGAATCTGTTAATTTCAGCTTAATTTTCTGCAACCTGTATTGGCTCTGGCATCATTATATTTCAAGTTTTTTTCTACTATTGTGTCCATGGCCTTACTTATCCATCATTTTATTTGGCCCATCATTTCAGATGTTAGATGTAAGCTTGGATATTTATCTAGGCTATCACAATAAATGGCTTTGGAAGAGTCACTCCAAATGTTTTGGCGATGCTCTTCAAGGCCTTCTGTCTGATTCAATTGTTCCCTTAAGTCTCCCCTCCACAAACAGTTGTTACAGAAATTTAGAAAAATACATGTATTAGACACAGACATACAGACACACTCTCTCTCTCTCTCTCTCCCCCCCTCTCAATGGCTAGACAAAGAACACTTTACCACTTAATACTCTTCAGATAAATGGCAATAAACCCATAGCAACTCCAGTTAGAGAAGCTGAGTTACCACACTGAACTACACAATAGCATACATCTAAAAAGATTTTGATTTTGTCTTGGCAATGGAGGTATCACAGAACTGTTGGAATTGATCTGGATTCAGCCTACAAAGGGCATGCAGATGGCAATTTAAAGTCCTGTAGGCTATCATTGAGCTGAGTACCATAGAACAAGAGAAAAAGAAATTATTTAGTTACTGAAATGTGTAGTTTTAAATGTCATTATTTTTTGCAGGCTGAAGCAAGCATTCAGCCTGGTTTATGAGTTATAAACATGTTATATCAATACAGATTATATCAATATAACTTATGCCTGTATGGATTGCAGGCTCTGATTCAAAAGGAGAAGGCCTAAGTAGAACTAGCCTTCCCTAGGGGAGACTAAAATTCACTAGCTGTTAATTAAGTGATCCAAATTTTTCTATAAAAGAAAATAAAGACCCAGGTGATAACTGCTCCAACCTTTTGCAGGGCAAGCTGATCCATGCAATCTAGTCCTGTTCACACAGGACTAGATTGATATCAGTTGTACAATGGGGTATTTGTTGCCAGAATCTTCTATGAAGCCTATTAACGCCTACTCTGGTCAAAGGAAAAATAGCATAGGTCATTGAAGAAAATGAAGTACAGAAATAAGTCACAGAAATAGTGTGACTAACGTATAATAATTTTGCCAGACATGGGAAAAACATGATTAACAACAGTGAATGCATGCTCTAAGGTTACCACAGGCACTAAGGGTTGGACATAAGCTTGCCTATGAAGAGGGAAGCTGAAATAACCGTTTAAAACACAATCTAAACCACAAAAGTAGAGCTGGAGGTCCTGGCCAGAATACTTGTTAAGAATAAGGTATCCCAAATGAACAATGCAGCCATAAATAAGCTAACAACATTTGGAAGATTCAGGAAGAGTAGACAGGAAAATAAAATGTACAGTGATGACATTTTCATGGTCTCACATTTT
>VZRX01008724.1:35899-49477 GCA_013398075.1 Notiomystis cincta | reverse complement strand
ACATTTTCATGGTCTCACATTTTATGGACCTCCAACACTACTTCCTTGATTTATAATCTGGGCTTTTTAATGCAAAAGTATGGGATCTGGTAGAAAAAAATAAAGATGGTATTAGAATGCAGCTCCTTCTGTGTCACAGAGGAGGAAGTATTAATCAGAAATACACACAATAACTGCAAACAGCTGAGAATACCCATAAATATGGTTGAGACACAGAGCTTTCTGTGCAACCTCAGAGGTATATTGAAATGACAAAATGGAGAAATAATTGCCAAACTGATGATGACCATCACTGTTCATCATGCTTTGCATAGCAATAAGTATGCTGAGTGCCCTTCCCTATGCCAGCTGTTTGGGTGAGCTATTGAGATTTTGCTAACTGTACAGGTAAATGAGAGTCAGATGGCAAAAATATTTGGGGTAAGGGCTTCTTTCTTGTCCATCACTGTAAACAGTATCATTCACACTCACAATGACAGATAAGGACTTAATTCATGAAGAAAATTTTAGCAATGAACACCTTGATGATTATTTACTTATTGCAAGAACCACGTTTGGATGAAGCCACTTTGTCTAGGAGTTAATCAAAGAATTATAGGATATGGTGAGTTGGAAGGGACCCACAATGGTGAAAATATTTTGAAAACTTCTACAAAGGTTGTCTGTGTAGAGTGCCCCATGCCATTTTAGGAGTGTAGCAGAGGGAATAAAATAACCTGCGGCCCAAGATATGATTTCTTCTGAATCTGAAATAAAAAAGCATAGAAGTTCCCATCATGAAAGGAACAAGAAAATTACATCCCTGACCCTTTTTTAATAAAATTACTGTCACTTTTTCTTCAGGACCAATTTCAACATGGTTTCAATCAGACATTTTTGAGATGCTGACACTAAATTTCTCTTCGCAGACGTCTGAAATGAACTGTTTCTTCTTTGGTTTTCCAGAGTTCAGCTCACTTTCAAATGAAGAAGCTGAGAGCATTCTCCATTTTCTCATGGTCCATGTTAATTGTGGGCAGCTGCACAGTCCAAAGAGAGTTCCTGAAAGGTCCATACTTCAGGGCTGGTAACTTTTTGGCATGGCTTCTTGGGAATAAAAGGTCTGTTTTAAGAGATTTGTTAGCAGTGACTCCAGCAAGAGCTTGTGACAAGATAGAAAGTGACACTGCAAAATATCCTTAATGATCCTCCTCTTCTTTAAAATTAACTTGGATTTCTATATAAATAGATCAGGGCTCTGCTATTGGTTTGCATTTACGTAATTTCCATCCAATATGTTTTTAAAACAGTTTTGGCTTGTGGGGCTTGAAATAACAGAACACAAAAATCACATATCTGTATGCAGAATATGTTAATATACTCATTTTATCGCCTGTTTTTCAGAATAAACTTAGGCCAATCAAGTGATTTAGTTCAAAGCTAAGGTGTGGTCTGTCTAGGAATTGGCTAAAATGTGTGAGCTTGACTACTCAGCTTAGACCAGATCTTTGTGGTTTTCTTATCTTGATGTAAAACCTTGTGATTAAATTCTGAGTGTTAAACAAAGGAACACTACAGAGGAAGGGCAGCTTAAAATCTCACAAGCACATTATTGTGTGTGAGAACTCCTTCCATCATAAAATTATATGACACGTGGTGCCAGCAGAAAACATAGTAAAATAGTCTAAGGTGGCATTCTGTTAGGAATTGGAAAATTAAGAAATTAACCTAAACCAAGCAGTCCAAAGCACACAGAGGTGTGCGTTCATATGCATATTGGAGTATATAATGTGCTTGAGAGTAGGAAGGATACACTGTATGATTCATCTTGCAGCAGAAACATTACTTGATATCTTAGATGGAGCTCTAGTACTTAATAACTTTGAACAAAGGCTCTGGATGCAGTTTTGATAGACAGCAAAATACCTAATGGGGTACCACCTGCCATCTTGTTCTCATTCAAAAGTTGTCTTGTTTATTCGTTTATTCTGACAATGATAAATTTCCAAATGTGAGTTTCCATTCTACTTTCAATGCAGTACTCTTCTAATGAATGAAACACAAAATTACTAGTAATTAATTCCTTTCTCTTAGTCTATCATTGCCTTATAAAATGTATAGGGTGTACATGGTACTGCTGTTCTGCTGTGGCAAAGTGAGAAAATGGAGAGGAAGAGGCTTTTTAGACAATTCCCATGATAACTCTAGTAGTATGTCATAGTAAAGGGGATGTGTCTGTTATTAGTGGACAATTAGATTCACTAGCATGAGATTTTTAGAAAAAGACATGTATTGCACTCACACACTCACACACTCACACTCTCTCTCTCCCTTCAACTCCTGGATGAAGAACACTTTACCGCTACTGCCTATTTCAGCTAGGCAGAATACTGTGGGAGTTTAATATTGAAGTTTTTAGAACTAAACTCTCATAATAGACCAAATGCATAAGTTCTAACACTACATCAATGAAGCTGATTTACATATGAATAGAAGGCCAGCATACATACCTGAAGTAAACTGTGAGAAATCTAGGTTGCTGTGCATAGGCACAGGAGACACACACTGAGACCCGATGAAAAAGCCAGAACTTCCACAGTTTATTTCTCTTCTTCTCCCTGCATTTACTCATAATAGGCTGCAAATAACATCTTTGGGAAAGAGCACAAATGCAATTCTGAAAAGCAAAGAAGGAGCTTTAGAGGTCACAGATAAAGTTGTCATTGAAAGCAAAGAAACAGGCAGTTGAGGACATTACAACATTCATCTTGGCTGAATTATAAACTCTTGAAAGTCTTTCCACACCTTTAAAGAGATGCAGAAGTCAGTGTAACAGGAAATAGAGATTAACATTTTCAAAACAATAACTAGACTGAGGTCTGGATTCCCTTAAGTGTTAGGGTGACATCATTCCTCAGGACTGCCTGGTCCATGGCCATGTTTGTGCTTGAAGAGTTCTTCTATTGATAAGGCTTTGTTAGCCCACAAAAAGGCAGCACTTATACTTAAAACTTTATTAAGCTGCTTCAGCACAATTAGCTATCAGACTATATGCTGTGGAAAGGACATTTACACAGTATTTGTACTGTAGGAAAATCATACTCCTAACTGAAATAAGAATGTTGAAAATCTAAATGTGCATAAGGCTAAGGATTACTTGTGTCAGTAGAATTTATTGATGGGAAGGCTAATAAGATGACCTTGTGTAAATAACTATCCCATTCCTTACCCATGGACAGCTCAGCTGTGTCAAAGACCAGCTCCTGAATCACTAGCAGTTGCAGTACAATTATTTTATATTATAACCTTTTATTTCCAAAACAAATTGAACTGAACTGTGGTGTTTCAGAAGCAACCTAAGCCTGTGTGTGGCAAAAGTCCAGTACACTCAATGCTTTCTCTAAAATGCATTGAACAGCTGTTTGGTCACCCAGAAGCAATCTCTTTTTCTCTGTGTTTCAGTTTCTCTGTGTTTCTACTGTCCAAGTAGGAACCCCAGTGCCAATACCCAATAATAATCAGCATAGGTGACATTGCCAGTTTTTGCAAGGTGGTACTGCAATCCCCAGGGGATGATTCACATTCAAATAAACCCTTGGCTCTCACAGTCTGGACAGTGTTTTCCCAGCATTACCGCAGGGCCACATGTGACACTTCATTAAATTAGTGTGCTCTGTAGCTGCTAAAATCATACAAATACCTCCATTTTGAAATGGGCATTATCTCTCTTCCCACCACTGTCAAGATGTGACTGAGTATGCTAGAGAAGCTGGTGGGGGTGAAACAAAGAGCTTTTTCACCAGCTAAGGCTGTCGTCATCTCTGATGGAAGTAGGTTTTGCTGTGTGATAGACTTGGCTGCATTTGGGGTTGATTTAAATTTTTTCAGTGTGCTCTTGCCTTCTTACAATATTGCTATTTATTTGTAGGCATAGCTGTAAGAAAGGTCCTTCAACCTTTACTGTCATCATGTAAGTCTAAATGCTGGGTGAACAAAGCTGTTGGGAAGGGATCAATCTGCCAACAGCCAAAGGTCAATGCCTGGGTATAAACTGCAGAAATAAAATCCATCCACCATAACCTAAATCCTTCAAAGATACAGGCAAAATGCCAAGACGGGTCACCCACAGTGCCAAAGCACAGTTTGCAGTGGCCATCAGCCAAGCTAAACAACACATTGAGGAGATCCAGTCTTGCAGACCAACAAGCTTATACCATGCAAGTGCCACATATCACCTGTGAAGATGCTCAAGTAGTGTCACTAAATTCCCAAAAGATCATGAGTCGTGAAATGGACAAGGTGGGAAGCCAACCCATAACTGTCCCCTTGTTAATTAGATAATGCCTACAGAGATGCCTATCAGACCTATGGCAGTGAATCTAGGCTTAAAAGAGAACCTTACCAGGCTTATTTTCCATGATAGCACCCTTCCTGGCCTTGCCCTACCCTATCCCTAAGTTTGCTCTCTGCTCTCAGGGGTTGATCTGCTCTGTCTTCAGCCCATTTGGAATATAGAGGAACCATGCTCCAGATGTCTGCTGCCTGCACTGTCAGTGGCCCAGTGACATTTTTGTTACCTAACTGGGCTAACTGGGCAAGCCAGAGCAAGCAAAGAGCATGATCAAGATGATAAGTGGCTCTACACAGGAAAGGAGTGTCCTGGTCACATCCACTTCCCAGACCTCACTGTGCTCTCCACCAGGCTCTGCCACATGTCTCTGGGATTAATTCCTCCCCACTCTGATGAGGCAGAGGAAGGCCATTCATACACTGAGGATGGACCTGCATGTCAGGACACCAAAGTAATTTAAAAGATGCTTTTAAAAGACAGATAAAGCACTGGATGTTGTTGATAGACAAAGCTGAGCAGGATCTTTCAGGGATTGATGTGCAAGCCTGATGTGATAAGATTGATGTCTAAGACAGAAGTGTTGAGCAGATGGCCTTTTCCTTTTCAGGTATACATGCACTTTGGTATTTTATAAACTTCATGAAAGGAAAGTCAGGGCAACACAAAGCTATTTTTTCCTGCTTAGCAGCTGGAAGTAAGGTGAATTTATCAGCCACAGTGGTGTCCCTTCTTAACAACAGCATCCCACAAAGAGAAAAGGCAAACAAGTAATACAGCACAGCATGGCATGCTTGAAATTATCTCTGTCTTCTTTTGTGCACCTGGAAGAACAAACTTTTTGGTACAAGGCAGATGTAATTCAGTCTTTGTGCTGATTCACACTTGGCAATTAGATGAGAAAAAACTGCAAAATACGATGAATTATTTGTTAATATTTGAGATTTTGTGTGTGTGTGTGCGTGCACGCATGTGGACGGCTGCAGGTCAGTGAGACTGAGAAACCAGGGTGGGCTGCATTTAGAGCAAAAGTGAGGACTTCTCTGGCTAAGTTACCAATCCCTCTTTTCTTCTCTTTCTCCTCCTTTCCACTCTTCCATATACTCACCATATAGCATCTTTATCCATATTCAAGTGCTCAGATATAATTTAATCCGCACAGTCCCTTCCTGCCCATCTACAAAAGAATTTGTTCCATTGCAGTGGAAAGTTACAATGTTTATTACATCTCTGTCTAAGATGAACCCCAAAGCAAGCATTTTATCCTCACTCATATAATCATCATAAGGTAGAAAGTGAAATTTCCAAAATCAAAAAACTGTAGGAGAGCTTCAGGGAACTGCATGTCAGTTTTTACTTTGATGTATGCTATGTTTAAAAAAAAAAATCTGGGAAGGGGAGGTGGTGAGGAGAGGAAAAAGATGCACTGAGTGTCTTCCAGGAGATTTCCATTCTATTGCTTAATTCTTTATACTGCAGAGGGAAGGAAATAATCTCTCCTTGCTGCCTGGAGTGAAAGTATTCTGAAGAGACATTGTAAGAACTTCATTTAGTACCATGGATGGTTTCACATTCCCACTTGCATCTTAATAAAAATAAATATCACCTCAAGGTTTGCAGTGAGGGTATAATTTTTTAAAACTTTGGTGGGATTGGCAGACAAATACTTTGTTTCCTGAGATGATTTAGAAAGGAGCTTTATCTCAGACTAGTGAACTTTATCACCTAGTCCAGAAGTAAGGGAGGAGCTGGGGTTGATGGTGTGTGTTTATCCAGGTGCTGAGTGGTAGTTTCCAAAATGTATACTTGCTGTTTGTTTCCTGGGAGAGCAGAGTTTTGGTCCTATTTTTCAAGGGCAGTTCAATATATTAATGTCTTTCTCTTCCTCTGTCTCTCTCTTCTCTGTTTAGTAAGACACTGAAGCGCACACTGTAGTAGCTCAACAAGCAGAGCCCTGTATTTCTCTCCTAATGGCAATTAAATCCTCTCTACCTGCTTTCGTTATTTGGTTCCATCTTCAACGTAATAGCTCTTTTTCTTTCATGGTTTTCCTAAACTAACTCTGTCTTGCCTCACTCCTCTCTGCCACCTCCTATTTGCACTTACAACTACTGTCAGTGTCATCTGTGCCTGCCATCTGCTTCCGGAATATTATGAAGCTGTAATCACAGGACATTTTGAAATTTATTCATACAAATCAAAGACATTCAGTTGCTGTCAGGGGTGGATTTAGAGCTTAGAAAGGCATAGGTCTCCTGGCAGAGGCTTTCAGAAACAGCAGCTGGCAGAGGGAGGCTGGAGGAGGTTTCCCTGCCCAGTTTTCCATCCCACCTGGCTCCTGACCTCCAGCATTTTTGCATTCTCAGGGCTGGCTTCAGCTGAGATCAGCTAACTCTGCCAGATTTGCAGTTTAGTGGTAAATGTGAATCTGGGTGAAAATGAGACCAGAGGAATTTTTCACTTGTGACCTCATTTTTGCCGAGTCTGTAGAAGTGTATAACCACGGTACTAACCTTTGTCTTGCTCCTTTTACAAATAGGCTGTGCCTCAGTATACATTTTTATTCATTATTTGAGGTAGAGGCTTCTTTATTAAGTCCCAGCTGTACTTACAATAGTGGCCTAATCACAATCAAGGGCCTTTAGATGCTATTCTAGTCAATGGTAGTAGTAATATCAGATGGGGAGCTACCTGTATCTTCCCACATGGAAAGCAGATACTAAGGGTTGCTCCTGCACTGCTTGGTTTATACTCTCAACTTCCAGAATACTGGAGCAGGTTGCAATAAACTGTGTTTGCATTGTAAGATGGTGTGGACTGCTTCTACTGCTCCACAAAAGTTTGTACAAAATGAAACAGCTGGTGACAAGGACCCCCATAAATAGTATGTACATTTCAGGGTGGCGGAGTTTTTGCTTTGGGCTTTCTCTGATCTCCTGGACTGATTTGGGGCAGAAGTGCCTTAGCTGCAGTCTTGGTGTGCCACTTCTAATTTGGCTTCATTCAAGGAAAGACTGATCCATGCTCTGTGCCAGGGTGGAGGTGATGG
Source organism: Notiomystis cincta (assembly GCA_013398075.1). Classification (NCBI taxonomy): domain Eukaryota; kingdom Metazoa; phylum Chordata; class Aves; order Passeriformes; family Notiomystidae; genus Notiomystis; species Notiomystis cincta. Next base: position 42,101 of record VZRX01008724.1, on the reverse strand, counting down.
AGAACTGCACATTTCATATAGAACTAGAGGGCTGGTTTTTGCAGTATGCTCCACTGACTTTGAACCTATTTTAAATCAGTTTTAAAATGTTTACTCTTTCACAGTTCATTTTCATACATTTGGCGGATTGGTGTTTTTTCCAAATGTCTCTTCTAGGTCCCCTGTTTTCCGAAAGCACCTTCAATATGTCATTGTTTCCATAGATGTCCCTAAATGGAAACATCATTATGTAGAAAAAGCAGCAAAAATTACAGAAGAGCTGTTACATATTTCTGCACAAACAAACCAGTTGCTCAGTGGATTCACATTTCTCCCAAGACCGATAAAGAAAGAGACGGAGCTCCAACATGAATTTAATGTGCCAGTGGCCTCAGTGAAACGAGTGCACACTGCCTGTGCTGCCCATGCCAGCTAAGCTGTTGCAGTCTCAGCTAGGAGCTGGAGGCAAGCCAACTCAGGGTCCTGGAGGCTGTAGACACAAGCCAAAGATCTGTGGTCAAACGCTTGGCAGGTATTAGACCACAGAAACCAAATGAGTAGAAAAGCTTTATTTGGCTTTGTTGTCCCTGCTGAGTTGATGTGTGGGAATAAAGAAGTGTGACCTACTGATTTGCAGTGGCAGTACAGGATCTGAAGGATTGCAAAAGCAGGATGGTTTAATCCCAGAGGTCTTATTTATTTTTTTTATTTAGGGGGAAATCTTCAAAACACACACAAAGGAACTAAATGTGACACACAGTGAAAACAGGAGCAGTGTTTTCAAGGGATCAGAATTAGGATGAGTTTCTTACCTATAATTGTCTACCTACTCCCTGGTGCCACAGCACTTGATAGCATTCCCTCACAGATGGGAAAACTGGTGAAGGTATACTTAATTTGAATTTAAAATCCCTGACATCTTGAGAGGAAAGGTAAATCATCTGGTGCACTGGCTTCAGGAGGGATGTGGCTGGTACCACGTCAGTGAAGTCTGACAGCAGTGCAGAGGAAAGGGCAGACATGGAAAGGATCAGTGAAGGCAATGGTAATGTGAGCAAAATGCCAGAGACAGGGGCGAGGCCACAGTGTATTACACCCTTGATGAAATGCCTGAGCCCCCTGTCCCGTGGTGGCAATTTGTCATGTTTGCTGTCAGGTAGTGTGGACTGGCAGCAGAGGTCTAGAAACAGTGAAGGAAACGGTGGTTGTGTGCAAGCAGGAGGGAAGGCACTGAGTCTTTGAGTCATGCTGCTATGGAGAGGCTGCTGTGGGCATTCAGTGGTGAAGCAGGCAGAGGTACCTACCAAATTTCAGGGCTAGTGGGTGATTTAGGCTCCAGGCAAACACAGACTTCTTTGTAATTGTTCAACTGATCTCACAAAAGGAGTGTATAATTGAAATGAACAGCAGATTATTTCAGGTGCTGGTGAAGGAGGTCCAGGTGTTTTTGCTACATCCAAAATGCACCAGAACAACTGAAACTTACCGGGAGAAGTTTCATCTCCTTGCTCCATCACACAGATCCTGCCCAATTACCTATTAAGTTGTTTTCACCATGGGAAGCACAAAAATCTTAATAACTCAGACAAGAAGCCTTAACCTGTTCATCCTGGAGTTTGCAAGCCCTTGTTCTGGGCCATAACCAGCAGGTGTGACAACAGAGGCTGGACCTAAGGCCCTGCAGCTGCATCCCTGTGCCTGCAGTGCCAGTGCTTGGATGCGGATGGGGCACCCCGACCTGTTAGTGCATTGTGGTGGTCAGTAAGGATAGGGGGTACAGCCTAGGGATGGAAAAGGGTAGGTCTGGTTATGGTACAGGACACTGGAAAGGACCCGGGGTTCCTGAGAAGCAGAAATTCAAGGTGGGATAAAACTATTTTCTTTTTGCCCAAGTTAGCCATAGGTAGACTTGTCTAGATTTGAAATGGGTGGGGTGTTTTTTAGAAATTATTTAGCAAGACAATTGTAAAACAGCTTGGCTCTTGGCTAGTTAGAGCTTCAGAGCTTTAAATTGGGTTTGTTTTATATGCATAGCTACAAACTCTGTCAGGTATAAACCAGAAGTATATTAGTATATTAGTGTATGTTAGGCCACTATGCTGTAAACTCTGAATCTCAGCCCATGTCATACAGTTTTGTCCCTCACTAATCTTTATCTGTCTTTGAAATTAAAAAGTTTGCTGAGATAATTATTTATTTGCAATAGGAAATACTGTAGAATTTTTTTTTATGTGCAGCCTGCAATGAAACAGGTACGGATCATGCATATTTTACAGGAACATCTGGCTTTGATATTAAACTCTGCAGATTTCAGAAATGTTGTTTCTTCAAATCCCAGGATTCCTAGTAGAACTGAAAGCAGGATTGACTTCTGACTGTTCAGCACGCTCAGGACTGTCCTATGTTTATGGGAACTCAACACCTAGTTTCCTAAGTTCCTAGATCTGATTTTAAGTATGCGTCAACAAAATTAAGATACCCCAGTCTCACGAGTGCCGGTGTGAAAACAGAGAATATGAAGTCATAAAATAGCAACTGGCAAAATCAATTTGGGAGCAAATAAAGCAGAGAAAATTTATTTGAATTTTCTTTGTTTTAAAGTCACAGAGTGGCAAATAACATGATTATACAAATAGTATGATTTTTCATGGTTCTTCTTACTAGGAGATTCTGATCAAGGCTTATTCTTTGTTTTCTCTATCCAAATGATAAATATTTTGCCTTTTACAAAATAATTATTTTATAACCCAAGGGCTGGTACCTGCAGATAAACTTGTGCTTCAGCACACTCTTCTGACATGAAAAGCACTCATAAATCACAATCTAAACTGCACTTTCACATCCTCTCAGAAACCACTCTAACAGAGCATGGCAAGTCATTTAGGTAGTTGGCAGAGCAAAGCCTGTCAGTACACTTACACTGCAGGCATGTAACCTGTTTTCCCTTCCTCCATCTGCTGTATCAATTTGGGGTTGTGTAGGCATTATGCAAAACAATAGCTGCTACCATTTCAGAAATATGTAGAATTCCCCATTAGCTTGCAGCCTTTTCTATCCCTTCGGATTGTATCAAGATTTGAACATCACACACGTGAGTGCTTCACTGGATCTGAGGGAAAAGGGGCTAAAACATGATGGGAGGTGTGGTTTTGCCAGCAACATGGTAGACCATGAGAAGACCATAGGCAGATGGTCTGTTAAATGCCTGTCCTCTGCAAGGGTGGGGAATATCACTCACAGAATAAAAGCCATGGCCTTGGGCCACCCCCACAGCTAGGAAGTCTGCATAGGAGAGGAGTGCTGCACACTTTCCAAGGTCAGACATGGATGGTTTCCCAGACAGAGGCTGGGAACACTCATCCTGGAGCAACCTGCACGACTGAACTGACCTTCCCCTCTGTAGGTAGAGCCAAGCAGTGGAGCAGGCTGTTGAAGCATCACCAGAGCCAGTCTTGGTTCAGTGGAGGCTGCAGGGAACAGCAGAGCTTCAGGGAAGCCGTCCTGCACCAGGTTAGTAAAGCATTCCTCAAGTTACCCAGGATTACTGCCCCCCTGCTCTGGGCATAAGGAATAACCAAAATGTTTCAGTGCAAGAGGTGCATGATGTCTGTGTGCCTTTCTTGTGGGAAATATTCCTCTGAGATCCCTGTGGATTTTGGATGTCACTACCATCCTTTTCTCCCCAGTTCCAGGCCCCAAATCCCAGTGTGCCCAGGTGATGCACTCAATGCAGCTGTTTGATAACAGAGAAAACATCAGTAGTCAAAGTGAAAACACTCCAGTTATGGGAATGGAAGATGAGAAAGTAAGTGGTAACATCAAGGAGTGTTTAAGGCTTTTTCTCAGCCAGAGAGTTTCCCTTTTCAGAAGTAAAATCAGGACGTGTAACAAACAAGGTCGAATTGAAAGAGAAACTATCCCCAAGTGTCTTGTTTTTGTTTTCTCTTAGGCTCAGATTTTTACTGCATTGTAGCCCAAACTTCCATTAGAGACATCTGGTTTAAGTCTGTAGGGTTATTTGTTTATGGGTTTGGCTTTTTTAATTTTCATTTTTTCTTCCTTTTACTTTTGATTCTTTCTCCTCTTTAGCTTTAGTCTAGTAATATTTTCTCAACTTTTGTCTTCCCTGTTTCTCTTTTATCTTCTCCTCTCCTGTCTCTCCAGGCATCTTATCTGCACTTGTCTGCTCAGTGCACTATCTTGCAGAGTTAGTAGATACTTCAGATAACCAGTGCTCAAGCTTTAGAAAGACCTCTTCTTTCCTTTATTCTTTCTTTTTTTTCCCCCCACAACCTTTTACTGTCTGCAAAACCAACTTGAGAAAGAGGCTCTTTTTCCTTCCAAGTACACAGTGCCACCTTTCTTGGAAGTGGTTTTCCCTGATTTCTGCAGCTAATGGAATAATTTCCCTTCCTAGTTACTTTGATGAGTCTCTTTCTGTCTCCCAGTGAGTGGGGCACCTATGTGAGGGTTATTGGCATTAGACACTTTATCATACCCTCTCTCAAGTAATGGGTTTGATTCTTATGTTCATTAAGGTTGCTCAACACCTGGTAAAGTGCTGCTTTTAGGACTCTCTAGTCTCCCAGGTTGGTGTGAAAGGGGTTTTGGCACAAGTGAGAATAAAGGCCGGTACTGTCATTACCTGCTGTTCAAAATGACTCATTACTTACTTTTCTTTGTGAAATTGATGCTATCAGTAATAGGAGAGAAGGAAGATGTTCTTGCTACTAGAAACACTGCATAGTGACTTGAAGGATTTTCAGATTTTCATTCACATTTTTGCCCATTAGGTAGTGCAGGATGCTCATTAGGTAATACAGTCTTAGGCCAGTTTTGGTCTCCAAAGAATAAGAAAACCTTTCTTTTTTAAAGGTGCTTTAGGATTCATGCACTTTAGGATTGCTTTTTGTTTGTACAGCACAGATGGCCCAACCACCTCTGTCTTCACATAGAAAAAATCCAAATGTCTCAACTGCAAGAATTACTTTTTTTTCATGTGTACTCATTTTCTTCTCCTTGGATAAGTTCATTTGTAGTATGTTCATGAGAAGAATTTCTGCATGGCCTGAACTTTATTTACTTCAGAGGTACCTAAAGTCTAGTTAATACTAAGCACTTCGGAGAAGTGCTCTGAATCTCTCTAGAGTTTCAGAAAGCTGACATTTTATGTTCCTTCCATAGTTCCTTTTTCAGTCAAAATTTCCACTTTGAATAACTTGCACATAAGTCTTTTACACAGTATTGGCACTTCACCTCATACTTTCTTAATAATTGTTGTCATTTACTTCAATCATTTTCTTTGTCAATGGAATGACATATACCTCCATTAGATGACCTTTTAAATCCCTTCTTTTATGAAGGAAAGAAAACCAGATGTCATGTCTGAGTAGATTTTCTCTGTATTTTAAAGTCTCCCTGCAAAAGTATCTGCTTTTGTCACCCTAAAGGACACAAGGAACGTGAGTTTGCAGAGATGTGTGACCATATCTTCTCAAGGTCACAGTTTTCAGAGGGTGTATCTAAGGCACTGCAATGACAAAAATTGCCAGCCTTTGTCTGGTAAGCAGCCAGGTCTCAAATCCATTCTATTTGCATCCTGTTCTGTCTTCATAAAGAGTCTTCTGGAGTTTGCAAAACACTGTGGCAGATAGAGAAATTCTTTAGTAGTCTAATTATGCATTCAGTAAATCTCATAATAATGGGGTATTGTATTTAATTTTATATTGTAAGATGCAGACTATTAACTTCAGATGTCAGAATTCAGCTAGTTTGTACCTTTCTAGTGTTTCTTCAGGCCATCAGCAGACTTTGAAAGACATTATGATTCACATACTCTTCACTTTTCCATTTTCACCTCAAAACAGATCATTAGAGACACTGTAGTAAGAGTAAGGACAAGACAGACTGAAGCAATTCTGCAGAACTGGGTAAATCTGACAGGAATTTCTGCAGTGGGAGTGAATTTCCACGTATTTGTTACATACACATTATATACATATATGTATTAATTTGTTGCAACAGCTCCCTGATTCATTTAAAATTATGGTATGATGTAATTCTTTCACCCTTTGTCCCTTTATTGAAACATTAATACATAATTTGCACTAGGTGATGAAAGCAATATTTTACTCCAGTCTACTTCTGTCTTTTAATATATTTTTTTCTAATTCTTTCATCACTGTCATTTTATTGGCTTCTATTTGCAAGTTCAATCTTTTCA
>VZRX01008724.1:0-25147 GCA_013398075.1 Notiomystis cincta | reverse complement strand
ATTAGGATCCTTTATTAGGATCCATTGCATTCTGACCTTGTTGTTTCAGGGAGCCTCATCTCCTTCCCTGGTGCCTGGAGTGCTATGTCTCCTTTTAAGCAGAGACTCAGAAGAGAAAATTTCCCCTCAGACAGTGATCTTTAGAACAGCAGAGCACCTTGTGTGAACACATGGAGGGCACACTGAGCCTCCATCAGGAATGCCAGTTCCTTTCTGACCTAGCTCTTCTGCTTTGTGGAGCAGAGAGCTGCACTACTGGATGCTTCTTCTGTGCAGCAGCACCAGAAATGGGGGAGCTGGGGGCTACCAGTGAGCACCAGCCATTTTCCACACAAGTGCCTTCAGGTTATGCTTTACATGTGCATGCAAAGTGCTCTTTCCCTCCAGCTGCAGCCCGGGACGTGGGCCCCGGGCAGAGCCACAGCCACTAGAGGGCATTTGAAGGACATCAGATCAGCGGGTAGCAGGTGTCTGGCCAGGGCAGGAGCCAGCCGTGCCAGTGTGTCCCACTGTGCCAAGCTGTGGCATGCAGCAAGAACTCCTATCTCAGTGCCTTTCTCGTTCTGTCCTTCTGCCCCTGGGCACTCTGAGTTAGTGGTTTGCAGAAATCATGGCACAGGTTCTTCCCATGGGCGAACTGCTGCAAATGGGCAGCAGCTGAGGTGGGGCAGTGCTGCTCATCAGACCACTGAATAACTACACCTCCTTTGACTGCACCCTTCACAATAGCTATGCTAGATATTGGACCTAGCTTTGTTCATCAGTTTAAATCATCTGCCTGCAAACTCCCCATTTAGTTTTTCTTGGCATTACGTCAGAAATCCCTGATTTTCCTGCCTTTTGCCATCTACTCCCTCTTGATGGAGAGAACTGCTCTCAAAGGCCAAACTTTAAAAAAAAACATACATCTACATTTCATACCAACCTCTTTCAAGTCCATTTCAGTAGACCAAGGAATTGAATATGACCTTCTGTATTCCAGATGAAGGTCAGGGCCTTCAAAACAAAACATTTGCAGTGACTTCATCACCATGTAACTGTCTGCCGTCCAAAGGGAATGCCTGACACAGACCATATGCACACTTTCAGTCAAGCTTAAACAACTCCCCCAGTGATCCTCTTTACTCCCTCTTTTAAATTTTTTTTTTCAAGAGATTAAGAGTACAGAAACAGCATGGCAATACATGCACTGGCACAGTGACTTTCTCCACAGATGAGTTCCCATGAGAAAAGTTTGCACTGAAGAGCTCCACTCCATGTGTGTTGGAAAAAAGGGATAGGCAGGACAAGGGTGAGCTTCCACTTGCAATGGGCCAAGAAATATCAGAATGAGTTTGCCTTGGTCAGTCCTGGTCTATTGTCAGGTTTTTTTGTAGTCTAAGATAATGACCAAGTGCCGGCTCAGTTATCTCTACATCAAATAGTTTGGCAAAACTTCTGATGCTCAGGAGTGGCCTTATGAAAACAAGCAGGAGTCTTGCAGAGTTCAGACAGAAAACCTAATGCTTTCCACAGACTTGAGAGAAAGCACACCAAGCCAGCACCGAGTAAGATAGGTCAAACTCTAGAAAAGCAAAAAGGGAAACAGTCTGTCTATCCCTCAGACATTCTCAGAGTGAGTCAGGTGAACTTGTGGAGGGGACTGGGAGACCTTTGGGCCCAGGTCCAGAGACTCAACCCCTATAACTGGCAGAGCAGCACAACACCGTGACCCATCCCTGTGTGCCAGAATGCAGGTACTGTGGGGTGGGAGTGGGAATGGGAATGATAGGGTGGATTTAGCTCAGGGCCACATCTTGGTGGTGGTATGAGCACCTGTCTGTTCTTGGAAGCAATCATGATGGACATGTGAGATAGCATTGGTGCTCTCGTACTTCTCATTGGGGTTGCTACACCCGCTTCTGCTTCCAGGAGCCTGGATTGAGCACGTGGAGCTTTACAGGCAAGAGAGGCACTTTTATACAAAGTCATGCCTTAAATCTCAGCAATAGCTCAGAAAGCAGCACAGGGATTATTTGTATGCCAGTGGTAGGGACAAGAGATGTTTCTTGGGACACAGTAGCAGACCTGTGGGAAGAGCTCAAGAACCTTGATAATGTTATTCTGAGTCCAGAATCCAGCTTTCAACATAACAAGTCTGGTTTTACAGGCGCTGAGCTACCTGTCTCCATTCATGAACTAAGACCTGGCAAACCACAAACTGAGCTAATTGGTATATTTTTCCCTTAAGAAGAGGATTAGAAAACACACTTGTACTGGGAATTGCAAATGATACATTCTGCCTGAAGGAAAACAAATTATCACTCCAGCAGGAAAATTCACATCCCCAGGGTTCTGAAAGCAACTCATGTTGACTCTCTTGTTTTAGTCTGTTGGGGATTTGAGAGGAATGATTTGAGGCAGGACCAATGGGGAAAATTCTCTCCTTGTGTTCTCTTTCTCTTTTACATGACTGTCACAACAGGTGATGAACAGGCTTCCTCAAAGTCATTATGGTAAATGCAGATGACATTTCATACACAACAGACAGTTGCTGCAAATCTTGACTGGTACATTTTTTAATGATATACTGGTTTCAGCGAGGCCATAGATCCCATTGCTATTCAATAAGTAATAGATTACATATTTTTCCTCCCACAGTATGAGGTGCAGTGTGAAAGGAGAAATGAACTAAATAAAGTAAATAAATAAACTAATTAAAGTTCCAAAGTGAACAGAAGGCACTATATATAGTTACACTGTTAAAACTCCCTACTGCTGCTGGTTTCAGGATGGTTTTGTCACCTTAGGTTACAGTGGTGACACACGGGTGGGAGAAGGATAGTGTGATACCATCAACTTGTCAACCACAAGAATGTGGTATTTTCCTTGGACTGCTATGCAAATTCTGGAATCCACCTTTGAAAGCCATCTGATCCAGATCTTGCACAAATTTGGGCTATTGCAAGGATACTTCAGAGGTTCTCTGAGGAGGGGTTGTCTGAGGAGACAGTTCAAATATGTCCAGTCTTAGACACCAAGAGAAGACATGAGCTTCACAGATCAAATTCCAACAGTGACTTTACCAGTCGTCAAGGCTGCACAAGTACTGGATTTTAAAGTTGAAATTGGGTGTGAATCCCTAAAATACCACTTTTGTGGAATCTTGGCTTCTGTCATGAGTCTTACCCTGGCACTGTGATGTGGACAACACTGCCATGTCCTGGTGAAGCCTGTGTAAACAGGTTATTTTTGCAACATCAGAGAGGAAAGGAACAAAGTAGAAACATACTTGCTGTATTACATGCAAAGAAATCCTGTATTTAAAAGTTGTATTTGTTCTCTTATATTAGTGCATGCATGGGAAAATCTGGGATACAGAACTTTCAAACAAAAACATTCTGAGATTGGGTTCTACAGGAATGGATTTTGTATATCAAAGTTTAGTCTTCTGCATAAATTGAACAAGTTATTATTATGCAGCGGAGTTATGGCAAGGTAAATCTACTGGATGTATAGAAATTATAATTCTTAGGAACACATCAGGATTACATCAGGACAAATAAAGGCTGAAAGTGAACTTTGGTCAGACAGTAAACACAAAATAAGTACACAGACTTCTGAATAAACACATAGAAGCTTGAGCAATTTCTTAAGATAGCCAAAACATCTTGCTGAGCTCTAGTTGCAGAGAGGGCTATTCTCCTTATGGTATAAAAGAAGGTTCAGTGATGGGCACATATTAAAGTATTTATCAGTATTTGTGTATTTGTTCTAAAACACTAATACTAGTTGTGATGCCTGTATGTGGGTACATCACAATTAAAAAAATTAAACAAAAATGAACATTCTTTAATTTCATTTTTTTCCCCCTCTGGTAATATCTGCTGTCTTAAGACAATGAGTTCTGCAGTGTAGGTTTTGAGAATCAAAATGTATCATGTAGCCCTGAACTTTGTCATCTTCCTGGTAGAAACACAGGGCAATATATGGAGGTGTTTATGTTTGCTGACAAAATAGCTAGTTTCCTACATGTAGATGTATTAGCTACTTGTGGATTTTAAAACACATGTTAAGCAGCTGTGACTATGTAGGGCTAATGCCACATCAAACCCCTGAGCTGTCTCCCCTCTCCTCACTCAGACTGCTGGAAGAAAGGGCTGTGCTTTGCTTTCTGTGCAGACAAGAGTCTCTCAGGAGACACCTCTTTTTGAGCAAGGAGTGTGCCTCAGGAAGGCACACAAGCATGAAATGTAGAGCAGCTACTGACTTTGATGGGCTCCTTGTTCTTACTTCCTCCTAATCCCATCTTTCAAACTAGTATTTGGAGTGGGTAAGCAACATTATGTGCGGATTTTTGTTCCTCTCAAAAAGAGAGTTAATTATACACAATAATGTTTTCGGGCTGGGCAATGGGACAAGGTCTCAATTGCACTTTGGCCACCACATATTGTAATCACAAGAATCTTTCTGTGAAGGATAAATTGCAGACAAAATAGCTTACTGAGAAGAAGAGCACTGTTTTTCTGTATCTCCTTCACACAAACAAATACTAGTTAATAACATTAATTGAGCAGATTCTAGTGCAGCTGGCCAAGGAAAGTATTTGTCTTGTGCCAAACACCTTCTGTTGCACTCTGCAAACACAAGCTGCTAGAGTGACCTCAGCACTTCTTTTGCTTTTATTCAAAGTCACCCAGATGTTTATGATTCAGTTTCCTCCCCATCTCAGCAGTAAATACCTACGCAGCAAAGGGCTGTAAATCTGCCATTCAAGCAGCAAAAACAACAACATGCCAATCCAATAAATGACTCCCTCACAGTGTTTTCATTATACAAAGAAGACTTTTTCTGTGTTCTATCCAAGAACACCATCCTGCAAAGTTTGCTTTATAATAAACAAGAGATGTCCAGCAGAGATGGGCAGCAGATCAGAGGAAAGAAAATGTCATGTAGACTAAAGCAGGGTGAAAAAGAAAAGACAGCGTAATTATTGTTGAGCATGTTCTTAAATTACCCAGTGATTCTGTTAAATTCACTTTCCTACACAGATTAAATTTTTTTGGAAGTGGCCTATTGTGGCTGTATTCATTAATACCTGGATATTTAGCAGTGCTGTGAATGGTTTGCTATCCTTTCTGCCTTCTGAGTAAGAAAATTAATTATTTTCCTATATTTTTTGCTGCTGATCCACTAGAAAGGGATGAGCAACCAACAGGCAGTTGAAGTAAATTCTTCATGGGCAAATCATGAGTTTATATATGGCTACAAAGTGTATTTCAAAACCTTACGAACAAAACAATTTGTCAGAATGTAAACTAGTGTATTCATCATTTACAAGTTGAAGAAAAGACTGCTTCAAACTCACTGAGTAGTTTGCTCATTATAGTTTGTTCAACTTCAAAGTATGTGATAAAATAGTGAGTAAAATAATTTTGAAATGCCTCTCTCAATGCCCAATGCCTCATTGATACATCTGTTGATTAATAAATGCAGAAGAAAGTTGGTGTTAAAAAATAATTTTGTTTCACTATTGCTACTTTGCTTTTGAGAGCTAGCATAGATGTGATTAGCATTTTTCTTTCCCTATAAAGGTAGATTTTCAACATTTCTTTATTACTTAGGAATAAAGATAAAATACCTGCAAACAAACAAACAAAAAAAAAACCCAGAAAACCAAAACAACCCAAACAAAAAACCCCACAACAGCCCCCCAAAAACACAACAAAAAACCTCCACAACACCAAAACCAAACAGAACATCCCCCCAAGAAAACCCAACACACACACATAAAAAAACCCAAACAAACAAAACCAACAAAATCAAACAAAGAAAAGCAAATAAATGGCCCAGAAATCAAAAGCTACAATCAGATTGGCTCAAACATTTTATATCCTTAAGGATTTGACTGTCTTCCATCTCTCTGGGCTCAGCCTGTTGCACAGGCATCCACGCATTTTTCTTCTTCAGAATAAAAGTAATTTTCAGTTGTGGCAGGATGTTATATAACAGTTTTTTACCTAAATCGGGAAAAATAAGAGGAGGAGAAAACAACCAGGATGATTTTATCTGTTTGTTGGATTTCTCTGTATAGATGGCTAGATTTTAAAAAACTGAGACACTTGCTTCAGTAGATATGTTTTAGAGCTGATGCCAGGAAGGGAATAAAAGTGGTAATACAGAGAAATGGAGAGAAGGTCAGGGCCACTCCTCTTCAGTAGAAGAATGTTAAAAGAGAACAAAGGGGGAGGATGAGCAGAGAAGAGCTATGTGAGCCTTGGAACAAGAGGAAATGGCAGAAGTCTTGAAAACAAGAAAACCAGAATTCAACCCTTTCTGCATAGAAAATAATGTTAAAAGGAACAATCAGCTGAGGAAGCTGAAACCTAGGGATCTTGAGAGAAGGTTCAGTGTTGGAACTATAAGAAGGGGGGGAAAAAAGGAAAGAAGTCTCGAAGCCACGGAAAGCCAAAGCACTGCAGGAAAACAGAAGGAGGAGGTCAGCTGTGTCTCTGTTCTTCTGCACGGCGGGGGCTTGGTGCACATGTGCATGTGCAGAGGGAGAAGCGCAGAGCAGTGCACAGTGTGACTGCACTGTGGCTCACTACACAGAGCAGTTTCCACAAGAAAGAGAAAAGGACACACACCAGAGTGATTTAGCACCAGCTGTGCTTACTATTTTTTTAATGGGTTTCTCCCTTGTGTTGTACAAACAAGCCTAATTTTAAACAGGATATTGTCCTTTCATTTCTCTCCCTGTAGCTGATGTTCTTGTCAGCATCTCCTGCCCTAAAACACAGACCACATTGTAATGATACTGCAGTGCACTAACTTTCAGAGATAGTGGGAAGAACATCCCTTTGATAACTGTGAGGCAGCTACTGCAAGAGCAGGAATAAAAGCCTTCCAAAAGGGATGGCCTGGCTGCTCCTTATTAAAGTGTTTAGGATATTTTGTCAAGAAATGCTGCAGAATCACAAAGTAACCCACGGGCAAAGCACAAGGCCCAAGGAACAATGGGAAGCCAGTGGTGACTGCTTTTTTCCAGCTTCAAATCACCTTGTTGATTGCAGCATGGTAATAATAGTGCTTTGCAGGCAGCTGTACTCCTTCGTAACACACTGTGTGGGAACAAGGGAAAATTAAGGAACACAGAGATGGTGCCCAGCTTCCTCTACGGCAGCACATGGCCCCAGGGAGAGGCAATGCTGTCCAAAGCAGGAAAAAGCGCTGTCTCCATTTTCTTTATTGCAGCCTGAAAGATCAATTCTAAGAAAAACAAAACACGCCAGATTTTAAAAAGCCTGCATCCCAGCTGTATGAAAATATCCTAACAAAGTCACGGTAACAGCTTGCTCCTGTCTATTTTGTCTCTACCTATTACAAACTCCCTATTACTACCCTGCTATGTCACAGGACTTAGTAAACTATTTCTGTAGACCTGGTTTAAGAGCTGTCTGTGGAAAGATTATCTAAGATGTCTATCTCAGATAACTGGAAAACCTTAAGATACCTTTATGGCAGAGAGCTGTAATTATCTAATACACTGGGAATATGATTCAATTACACATCTATTGCAGAAGCAGAGCCAAAAACCCCCACAACAAACTGTGCAAGTCTTTGCATTTCTGTAACTGCAGAAAACTGGGGGGTCCAGTAACCCTGCCAAGGTGTTAGCCATCAAGAATTTTATTCAGCATGCAATGTGTCTGTTCCCCACAGCCTTGCACTACAAAGGAGGTCAGGACAGGGATTCCTTCAGGCATATGGTAGAGCTGTGTGCATCAAAGAAAATACTGAAGTGTGGCTTGAAGCAAGAGTGCAATGTGGTATCTTTAGAGCAGTGTTACTTTGCAGAAATACTGCCTTGCCTAACTACTCTTACTGAATAGCCAGCCAACCCACCACAAAATAGGAGAAGGGGGGTTGTGCTAACACAGAGCATGCACGGATTTGCCCTCTGAGGCTACCCGGGCCAGCCAGGCTGTGGGATCACAGCACCACAGGCAGAGGGGGCCATAGCAACCTCAGTCAAGGGGGCAGCCTGAGTCAGGACAGGTGAGTTCTGTGGAGAGCCTCTGGTGCTCTTGATGGAGCATTAAGTCAGCAGCCCAGGACTGCACTTTCTCACAAAATGTGTAAGCCTGTGTGTATGCATTCCCTGAGGATCCTGCAAAGAGGACACGGCTTCTGGTGCCAGTGCTGTTCATTAGCTGTCTGTCCCAGACCAAGGTAGGCGAGAATTTTTTCAGACAGTTATGATGATCCTCAACATTGTCTTATTGCAACTTGATTGAATCCTGCTGTCCTATTAGCCATTTTTTACTTAGCCTTTCCTCAGGCAGATTCCCAAATGCTAAGCAAAATGGACTTCAGGATCTAACTCAGGGAATTTATTTTCTCCCATCACAACAGGAGAGAATGTTTTGTTCTGCTCTAAGAATCTAAAAAAGATTTGTAAAGTACATCCACAGAAGTTTCCTCTGGAACCCTCATTTCCTGGTTGCAGTATGCCTGTCACATTTCTACTGATTCATTGTTTAGCTTCAGGAAACAAAACAGCTCTCAGTCCCTCTGCTGAAGTTTGCTCCATTTGTATCATAGCCTGTGATAAAACCCTAACTGCACTGTCTTGGATATTCACTGCATCCTTGTGAAACAAGGGGGAATGCTTGATGCATAAATTATCCTGTGATTAATTTTGCATTTCATACCATTTTAGAGCATTTAGAAATGCTGGACTTAGCTGGCATTTATCCTCACAGCTGCGGCAGTTTCAGTCTCAGTGACTTGCTTGCTAAGGATGTGACACTGAGTTTCCATTGTAAGCAATGCCCACAGTGTCTGAGGGACAACAGAACACTTTAAGGCAGAAGCTCTCTCACCAAGCAGCATTCACCTTTCTGCAGAGAACAGGCTTGTACATCAAGTTCTGCCCAAATCCCTGCACTGACCATAAACACTCTGAACAGGCTCCAGCCCTCCCGTCCGCAAGCAAAGCCAAGGAGCACGACAGTCACCCAATTGCTCAGCAGCCACACAGTTTGCTGTTTCCATGTGTGTCTTTTCCTCTTTGACCTCACCTGGTTTGCAGGTTCCCAAAACAGTGCACCAGGAGAGAGAATGTTTTTCAAACCTGCTTGCTACAGTGGGCTGTTCCTCCAACACCAACCAATGCAGTTCAGTATATTGAACTGCAGACAGCTGCAGCAGGAATGAACAGGCTCAAACCCTGGTGAGTTGTAGGCCAGCTGCAATGTTGTTGGCAGTCCTGTCCACTGAAAACATACAGCCCTCCCCTCAGGCCAGGATAGGAAGCCTTTACCTCACCTTAGCTAGCCTTGACAAATGTTCACTATCATGTATCCTCATATTAATTCCTGCTGGAGAGAGACAGCTGACTTCAGTTTCTGAAACAAAATTATCCAGATAAAGCCATACTTTAAAGAAAGTTTAAATAAACTATTAAAAAATCTTGTTCTGTTTTCCACAAGCAGCAGAAACTCCCTCATTAGCTGAAGGACATCACATTAAATAGAGAACAGATGTTGTAAATAATCAAGCTTTTTCTTACTTATACTAACAAAAGGCAGTAGCCTCATGGTTCCCCTAGCATCTGTGTTAGATGCTGTACTGTGAAACAATCCACTTATACTTTACTCCTCATTTGTCAGCAGTGAAAGTGCTTTTAAGAAGGTAACGAATCACTCATTCAAGATTTTATGATTGAAGATACCCCTGGACATGCTCAAGACAAAACAGAATCAAACAATCTCTTTAGGGAAAAGAACCAGGCCCTGTGTGTAAACAAAATTCTCCTCACAAGAAAACATGGTAACCATCATGACAGATTTTCTCTCTTAAAAGGACAATGAGTCTTGGTCAGGGCACATGAGCTTAAAGGAAATGGAGTGAGGCACGTGCTCCAGAGCTCTGCAGTTTGCTTCAAGTCACAAAACAATCACCTTCTTATCCTCATTTTCATCCTCTTTCCAGGTAAAGGCCACAACTCCATGTTTAGTAGCAACTGACTTTTTTTTTCCGTTGAAGAATTCCAGGGAAAGGATCATATCTGAAAATGATCATTTTGTTACTTGTGAACTGAAGCAGCTGAGAAATGCTTTGAGAAAGGACATCCCAAGGTTAAAAAGAAGGAAATAATTCTTCAGCTGCTGTTGATCCTTACATCTCTACCATGATTCAACTTGCAATATCTGGCCTCTTTGTGGCTGCTTCCATCTGTGCAATTGTGTTGGGGTCACTGCTCTAAAATCTGCAGCTGTCCTCAACCTTTCCTTTGCATATTCATTTGTCACACCAACAGTTTTCCTTCTGAAGGGTCTGTTGGCAGCAGGAGAGTATCTGCAAGAGTATGAGAACACCTGCCCTAAAATAACCATTTCTGAATTTAGCTGGAGAAAAGCCACTAACTGGTAATTTCTCCCCTCTATTAATCAGTGATGGGGGACTTAAAATCCCCCTGCACATGATTCCCAGAACACTGTTTTTCATCTAATGTGGTAAGCCTCTAAATCTAGCTCCTGGTCTGAGCAGTATTTGAGAAACAACTCTTGTCACATGAGTTTACTCTGAAGACTGAGGTGCCCAAGTTCCCGCAGCACAGATATCCCCAAGGCTATTAACCCCTGCTTCAGCCTGCTCTGGGAGAGCCAGGCCATGACCATACAAGATACAGAAGTGTCAGCCAAGGGTAAAGATGTCCCTGAAGTCTGGATCTTAACGTTGATACCACTCAGCTTCTTTTGAAATGGAGTCCTATTGAAAGTGTTGAGTAATTTTATCCACAACAGCAGTCATAGAAAAACCATGCTTCTGCAGCTATGAGGAGGATATACTTACACACACAAAAAAAAAAGGTACAGTGAAAAAGATAAATCTGTTGTTTTTACCTGGCAGGCATAGCCCATCTCCTGGCTAAGTCACCTGGGCAATGGATTGGTACATTATGTCTGCAGAACTGTTGAGAGAACTTGTGCTTATATAGAATCATAGAATCATATAGGCTGGGGAAAAAGCCCTACTCTGGAGCAGGAGATTCATCTAATCCAGCCAATAATATTGTCTTTTTCAGTTTAATGAGAGCTAAGGTAATTGTAAATCCCATCACAAATTCCATCATATGCCTTACTATTAGGAGATTTTTACATTTCCTTTCTAATTTCTCTGCTATCAGTGATTATATGATATGTTGGTAACATTCAGCAGAGTGCCCTCATATTTGATTTCTTGAATCCAAAGATTGTGCCTCTGAGAACTAAAATTACAGCACCAAACCCACAGGCCAGCTGGGTTTGTCACGGTTGAGAGCAGGGAGGCAGAGCATGCCCTGCAGCCACAGGAGTGCTCCACCACTGGTGGAGCCCTTGAGCTTCTTCTGGGGCTCTTCCACACGCAGAAGTTACAGCACTGAAATCCAGCCTTCTATTCACAAGCTTTCCATGAAATGTGACTGTGGTGAGTTCACCCAGGCTGGATGCTAGGTGCTCAACAAACAGCTTTAGCACTGCCTTTGTCAGCTGGGCATGGCAGGGGGAGAAAATAAAATGGAAAGCAACTCATGGGTCAAGATAAGACAGTTTACTAAGGCAAAAGTAAAATGGTGCTTACTCAGACAAAGGAAAAAAACACAATTATTTTATTCTGTACTTCCCATCAATACTGGACCACTTCCCAGGAAGCAGGGCTGCAGCACATGTTGCAGTTGCTTTGGAAGGCAAACATTAGAAATAACAAATGCTCTCCCTTCCTCCTCCTTTACTTAGCTTTCATGTCTGAGCTGACATCTCATGGTATGGAATATCCCTTTGGTCAGTTTGGATCAGCTGTCCTGGCTCTGTCCTGTGCCCAGATTTTGCCCAGCCCCAGGCTGCTGCTGGGAGGGTGGAAGGATGGAGAGACAGGGCTGGGGCTGTGCAGAGCTGCTCAGCAGCAGCCAAAACACCGGTGTGCCACCAACACCTTTGTAGGTACCAAGGCAAAGCACAGCGCTGCGAGGGCACCTGTGGGAAAATGAACCCCATCTCTCTAAAATGGCAACAAACAACAACACTTGTATTAAAGCCCTGTTGTGCACTTGTCTGTGTTGTGGGTGTCCTTTCCCAGATGAGGAAGTGTGCATGAGGAAATGCCCCATCATCTCCTCCTTGTGGGGATAAAGCCAATGGCTAACATGCATAGCAGGGTCTTAAAGGTTTCTGGAACTCATAAAATAACAAAGCATGGTAAATATTTACAAAGCAAACTCAAATGAAAATAAATTAATTTTCTTTCATCCTTCATAAGCAATTTTATTTTTAGGTCTGCTACACTTACAACCATATAGTTTCTTTAGAACTCTGGGGTGAAAATTCTGGTAAATTCAACTAAGAGAATATTAACTATTTTGTGGTCACATTTGAATTAATGGCTGAGATGTTTTCATTCTCAGAGAAGTGCTCAATATGGAAATGTGATTTCTGGGGATGCAAATAGCTCACACAGTTTTTTTTGGCAATGATAAACAAATGGATGTTTGCACAGGTGTAATTAAGCACAAAACCTCTGCACAGAACTGATTCACAGTCAAATTCATCAGCCTTAAAAATCCAGATTACATTGCATGTTGCTGTACTATCAAACAGGTGTTTCAGTGACTTGAATTACCAGATCTTCAGAATGATGTAAATTAGGTGATAACTTTGGAGTTTAAGCTGAAATTGGTTTAAACTCTGACAGTGTCAGGGGGAGGGCAGGACAGCCTGTAAGTAGTGCCTTATTGCAACATCTGGAAGTCCATCTTCCCAAACACAAAGATAAAGTGCTGCAAGCCATAGAAATTATTTAAGTAGAAGGTGGTATCTACCTTCATGGCAGTGTGTCTTTTCCAAATAGTGCACCAACAGATAAAGAATATTCTTTAGTTTGAAGAATTTGCACTTGCAATACAAAGTAGTAAAAACAATAAAAATATAAAGAAGTAAATATAAATGCAATAGAAAGAAGTAAAAACAAAACACTATTTGGGACATAGGTAAGATGTTTGGGGATGTCACGTAGAATGTGGGACTCAATATAAAAATCTAAACAAACCTAACTCTGATATTGTTAATGCTTGATCCCTTGATCCCTAAAATCAGAGCCATCATTCAAACAAGATCTCCTGCAACTCCAAAGGTTTACTAAATCTCATCACAGAAACAGATTATTCTGGTTCTTTACTCCTCCTTTACATCAACCAGCCCAATCTGAATTCAACAAATTTCAGGAAATGGAGAAAGTTATGAAAGAATTTAAATGTTATTTGAGAAATTTTCTGTCTTCCTTATGATTAATACATACCCAAAAAGTGTAACAACCAGCAGATGTCTCTGCAGCCACTGATCAGTGCCACACACGAGGCAAAGCAGGGAGAAAGAATTTAATGAGTGAGCCTTTCACTTTAAGATTGATTTCCAGGAATGTCAAACCTACACGGCAAATTCCAGAAGAGCAGAAACTGACAGCATTATAGCAGCACTCCCTAGGAAGGAATCAGCATCTTACTTGGGTTTACAAAAAGCAACATGAACACATTAGAACTGTCTGTTTTCAGAGTGGTTTATCAAGAACAAAAAGTTTCTAAATTTGGTGTCTTTGCCTCAAAAAGGCTTTGTTCTCAAAAAGGGCAAGCTTGTCATCCATGGAGCTAACCTGTAACTGAAGTCCTTGTCCTCCCACAGGTGAAAATGACTGCCACGAACATCCCTTGCTCTGCTCCAACTCGGGGCATGCACCTTGAGGGTTTCCTTTCCTAATGTATACACAGAAACCTGTGAAAAAAACAGTATTTACCCTACCAAAACAAGACACTCTGCTGTACATCAAATTCCCTCCATGGGGGGAGGATAAGCTGGAAAATGAGGCAGATGATAGTTATGAGTCACAGTATTTAATGTGCTATGGTGAGGCACTTGAATGTTATGACTGTGAGAGCAATAGAAGAAGCTATCTGATAACAAAGCACATATTTTCTACCACTGTGAATGATTTGTAAGCCCAGCGAGTTGCTGACTTGCAGCCTAATGTCTCCTGGTAGAGTCATCTTTATTGAACCCTGCTGATACTAAAGATTTCCCAGCAGGTAGATTTGTGCAGCGTTTCTGTCTTGTACACAGGCAGCCTGTCTTGCCACAAAGTTACAGTTGGCTTTTGGCTTGAGGAAAACCTCAGGGAGCACAGCAGAAAGACAGCAACTCTAACCAGCCATTTTTTCTCTTCCTGAACTCTGGGTGGCCCAAAACCGAGGATGACTTGCCACTGACTTCAATGGACCCTGCTTGCAGGCCACTGTAAAATGAGCACCTCTTACCTCCTCACAGGTGGCAGTGAAAAATGCTGAAGATGCAGAGAGGCTGTTTGGTGTGAATGCAGCTGCTGCATGTCGCTCCGTGCTGTGGCCGGAGTGGCCGGGAGCGCAGGCTGGCGCTGCGTGCTGAGGAAGGAGCCCTTGCCCTGCCTGCTGTGTGCCCTGACCTGCCACACCAGGGGTGAGGTACAGCCCTGCTTTAGCAGCCATCTCTGGCAGGAACAGCTACACACATACACATGCCACTTTGTGGAACATACCAACGTGCAAGTCACTTCTCCTGATTCAGTTCTCAGATTACACTGTGTGTCTGTAGGGCCACAGCTTATCTTCTCCACATCTCCTAATTACTGAAATTCGAGAACCCCATTTCATCTAGGTAATGCAAGATGAAAATCTTATTGGCATTATAGTTCTTGGCTGAAGACATGTAACAAACGTGATCCTTCTCCTTTCCCTTCCAAGAAAGGTGATGGGTCATTCAGTTTGCAGGGAAAAAAAGGCCAGATGGTGATAGACGTCTTTACTACATGTTGTATGTTTGTATGAAAGGTTTTTATTTTCCTTATTCTTTAATTTCCATGAATTACATTTTATTCCCCTCCTCTGTTTTAAATAAATAGGGTAGCAAGATTTGTATATATTTTTTACCACTATTGAATGAAAAGCCTGCAGTTCATACCTGTGATACATGATGTATGATGCTGCCACAGGAAAAGTAGCTAGTGTTGTTACAGACCTTCATCTTAATTATGAAAATTTTTTATTTAAATATAGAGCTGAGCATACAAAATACAGCACTAGGCCATCTGTTAGTTTTCCATCTGGACTCATTTGCAAAATACTCT
Source organism: Notiomystis cincta (assembly GCA_013398075.1). Lineage (NCBI taxonomy): Eukaryota > Metazoa > Chordata > Aves > Passeriformes > Notiomystidae > Notiomystis > Notiomystis cincta. The sequence continues at coordinate 9,976 of VZRX01008724.1, read as the reverse complement.
CTGTTTCCCTCCTAAACACTATTTATAATCTTCCTTGGAAAAAAGTATGACTAATCTATGGCACACAAGAGATAGCTATTTGCATGCCACTTTTAATAGAAGTGGCTATATAGTTCAAAGTAGTAACAAAATATATTTATTTTGTTTTGCGTGCAGATGTAAAAGCTCACATGGTTTCTAAACACACACACACAAAAATTTCCTATCACACTGCTTTTAGCTAGCAAAATGTGAAAATCTTCAAGGTGTCTGATTTAATGGAAGAGTTACAAATGAAGATAAAGAGTTATAGCATTTTGAAGCGCCTGACCAGGACTTTTGCCGTGATTCTGAAGTGGCTTGTATTCCTGTCTTGCTCAGTCTGAAACATCCCCAGAGGCCTGATTTCTGAAGATGAGCACTCCCTTTATTATAAATTATCTTGAGCTGAATATTGCAACATTGACGTAATCCCAGTCATTTTCTGCAAACCTATGTTCCCCAGACCAGTGAAAGTGTGAGTAATGGATCTGGCCATACCTCAAAGCAGCAGTTGTGGGGAGCCCACTGGAAGATCCCTGGGAGATACATGCATGGTGCTAATTTCATAGTACCCTCCAAGGCCATCTGTGGGTTGCCATCAGTGTCATCCAGAGCACAGACAATGGGCTGGTGAGAGTTGTGTCCTATTTTCTCTCTCCACTCAGTATCACAGAGCAGTGAACGTCTCATTCCTGGAGGCTATTCCCCAGTCACTCTTTTACACCTCTGAGTCTGGTATCCTGAAGTACCTTCTCAGGTCCTCCTCTCTCTCTCTCTCCTGACATGTCATCTTTGGCCAAACTCTACTTTATAGTTGCCAGAGAGCAAAGGAAAAAGGGCCTTATTTCAAGGGTTTATGGTTAGAAGGGCGACTATTCCACAGTATCTTACTCTCCTCTTCCCCTTCTCTTCATTTTTCAGTGAACAGAAAAGTGGTTTTAGACATCCCTCCTTGTTTAAATTCTTCATAAAAAGGCAAAGGCTGATTTCTCCTGCATGCAAAGTTCTGAAGAAGTGTAATGCTTTGTAGTGTAATGTTAAGTTCTTTGCAGTGTAATGTTAAGTCATCTTTGGGGTTTTGGGTTTGGGTTTTCTTTTTTTTTTTGGTGAGCAAACAAATTACGTTCTAGAAAACACATTAAAAGAACTGGAATAAATTGCTAGGCCCCTTGGCATTGCTTCTTCAGGCTGTCTCATATCTCATTCCTCTTGCCTGTCTTTCTGCCATTACTATGGCAGGATGTTTTAAGTTCTCTGTGACAAAGACTGTCTTTTTTTTTCTCTCTCCATTTTCAGTACTTTGTATAAATGCGTTGTTGCGACATGAAGCTTGCATAGTGCAGTTACAATAAATACAGCCCTCCCCTACAACCCAAATCTGAAAAAATGTGGCCCCTGAATACTGACTGTAAAATGGACCACACCTGAGAAGTTCCAGCAGTCCATATGCAGAATCCTTACTCTAATACTGGCAAGACCTGAAAACTTCATGCAGCAAACAAGTTTTTATTTTATGTTAATAAGAACAAAATGACACTCTAAAATACCCACTATCTTTTTAATGTCTTCCTGTCAAAGATGAAAAAACTGCCTTATTTCAGTGTTGTATACATTTACAATGAAATAGAGAAAATCAGAACAGATGCAGGAGGTACAAAAGACACATAATGTACTGAGTTTAAATGACTATAATGCGAACATTAGTAGCTATTTACTAACGATTTAATTAACTTCCCCCCACCCATGCCACCTCAATTTCAATTCTTTCAATAACATATGGCAACTGTAGAGTGCGTTTTGCAAACATTCCCCCCTCGCAAACATTTGCATACTTACGGCTGATGTGGCTCAGGAACTGAAGAACACCCTGTGGCACACAGTAGGCACATGTGGCTCCACAGGTGAGGCTCAGCAACGTGACAAACTCTGGGCTGTGAGGTGTAGCCATTCAAAACACTTCAGAGCCCTTTATGTACCGTAAGGCTTTGGTCCCTGCTGGCTCCTGCGTGCTGGTGATGGCCCTGCCCTTGGCCCAGTCACTTGTTTTTGCTTGTGTGACAGCCGCAATTAGACCCACTGCTTGGTACCAGGACCATCTGAAGGCACTGCTGTGCCCTGTCAGAACCAGCCTCATGGAGATACCCGTGTTGCTCCACAGCATTCAGCCACCACTGGGAGTTGCAGACATAGTTAATACTTCCCCTGAAGTCTTCACTCTTAGTTTCCAAGAAGAAAATAGAAAAAACATGAAATAGGTCTCTCTGGTATCTCAGTGGTAAGGAAGTTCATTCTTGACTTTTGAAGGTGCCTCTTATGAGTCAGTATCAGCACTTACCCTTCCCTGCTAAGTCAGTGGAGCTATCAGAAGTCCAGTCACTATTTTCTGCTGCATCTGGGATACCTTCCTATCCTAACAGTAACCTCAGGGGTGTTATGTATGTTTGCAGAAAAAAACCAAAATGCAATGGGGAAAGGCAAGGCAAAGGCAAGGTGAGGTGAGGAAAGGCAAGGAAAGCCAAGAAAATGCAAGAAAAGGAAAAGTAAGGCAAGGCAAATAAAAGATCCTAGCTATGGCAGAAACCTGTGCTTTCTATCTGTTGCACAGGAGGAAAATCTTCCACACAAGGAAGTCTTGCGCCTAATTTAACGCTCTAGATGTGAGCACTCTGAGCCTCTGGGTTAGTATGAGGTCAAAGGAAGAAATGGCATAGTTTACATTTCTCAGTAGACAGGACTGGTCCAAGCAGTTACTCTGTTTGTATGAGTTCAAAGGAAGTGATTTTGAACTCTAACCTAAGGTTTAAGATGAAACTCCGTTTCACAGATATGCAATAAAATTTATGTACCATGAACATGCCGATCAGTCTGTAATAGGCACAATTCCAGGGTTTAATGTGCCCTGTAGTAAGTAAGAGTAAACCTTCCGCAGTCGTTACAGTTAAGCAGAAATGACCCAGTTTTCAGAAATGCTAAACACCCACTTTTTTGTCGGTTCCCATGAGATTTGCGGATGCTCCAGACTTGTTAAAATTCCCTTACTCTCACTGATACAACTAGGGCATCACATACCTACAAGTGAATTCTTTGGCAAACATCTGCTCTGGGGTTTGTCTTCTAGTTCATTGTTACTTTAGACACAGGGCTGGTTACTCCCGTAGAAATGGCTACTCCTTCCAACAGGATTTTTCAGAATCTATTCTGGAAATCTCTTTGCATTTAGAGTCAGACTCTTAAATGTATTTAAAATGCTTTAGAAAACTGCACTTTAAAAAAAGTCAGATGGCAGAGTCATGGAACAATTTTTTTCCATTTATCTTGCCAGGTTAAAGGAAAATCTTCCATGGCAACATAGCAGCAATCACCCATCCATTAACAAAAAGCTTGATTTATTTTTTTCATTGTAGGAGGTGTAATTTCATTTCTCTTATCATTATGCCTATTTCACATACTTTGCTGCTCAACACTTTTATTTTCAGTCATTTGGGTTGCTTATAAATATATATTTTTCAATGCCAAGTGAATTATCAGCCCATTATTAACTTTATACAGCCTGAAATGGCAGTCACTCTCTTTCTGGGATGTGTGCATATTCTCACTTTCTGGGATGTGTGTAATCCCTATCTAGAGAATTAAAAACTAGGGTTTTTGTTTTTTGGTTTTGTATTTTTTTTTTAAAAAAACCTCTTTTCCTAAATAGAAATACTTCGCAAATGGGAAGACGCATTTCTGGAAGAACATTATGCAGGTGGAGATCTTGTATTTTAATGCTCCTCCATATGAAATTTAATCTTGAAATTATTTGAATAGTTGTTTAAATAATGACTCTCTGAAACTGCTACAGGTGATTTTGTGGCATTCAATCTTGGTAGTAAAGATGTCATGCATTTCATGTGATTTTCCTCTGAAATTAAAGACAGCAAGTATTTGACAGAGACTTTTTAAAAGAATCCACAGTATTATGTTTATTATGTGTGTCTGAAATTTTTCACAGCAATGGTGACCAGCAATTCCTGTCCACAGTGGTAAGAACTGTGTAGGCTTGTATATATAGCTCTTAATTCTTTATGGCAAAATCAAGACCCAGAAAGAGGTTTTCTTGCATTCTAGTCTTTTCCACACTCATCTTAGCCATTTCATGGTATTTCAATATACAAAACCAGTGGCAGGTTTCAGCCCACATGTAAACTTTGCAGATGTTTCAGTTGCAGATCCGGCATTTAGGGGGACATGTTGCTGGGGAGTGAAGTAGAACAATTTTTGTCCTTCAGAGTACAAGGAAGAATCACGAGGATAGTCTAAATTCATTGTTCATATTCTTATTATTTAAAAGGTGTCCCATGACTGTCATTACTACTGAACATTGTTACTTCATCATCATGAGGTACATCAGAGAAAACACCACATGGCACAATCTAGGCACAGTCTAGGATTTCCTCCTTGGCAATCACATATGCTATCAACAACTGCTTGATTTGTCGTGGAGAAAGGCAGAGTAAAACTGAGTTGCAGCATCCTCTTCAATAGCTTTAGGCATGATCCCTGACATTTTGCTCAGTAGCATGTGTGTAACAACAGGATGTGGGACCAAGTGGGGCATTTCATCTCTGGGTCAAAGAGCCTCATCAAAGATAACTAACTTCAGATTGTGCCTGCATAGACATACCACTGAGCTGCGTGGCCCTAGGTGTGAATCTAAGACCTTGATTAGCATTTTCTTTCACTCCTTGTTTAGCAAGAAGATTTTTTTTCTTCTTTAATCTCTCACAGTTTCCCTTGGCTGTAGTTCTGAAGGTTACTCTTCTCCCAGTCAGAATCTGAGCCTGTTTTTAAGAGCTGCTTTACATTAACAGTCTTGTATTAAATTATTCTCTGTTGCAACATTCTGATTTATCTATAGATCTGTATTTTTGGAAACCATTGCTTTTTACAGCATTCTAATTTATATAGCCGTTGGTTTTGACTGTCAAAACATTTTTAGTTTTAATTACTGTGTATCGAGCTTCTAGGTATAAAACTGTCAGATAAATCTGAGTATCTGCATAAACGTGGGGAACTACGCTTGTTATCACTCAACAGTTACTGGCGGGCAGTTAGCAAACTCTTGTCAAGGATCTCTGTTCAGCTGCTGCAGAACAGCACTGATAGGATGAACCACTGAATAGTTGTCAAACCATGAGCAGTTATGACCTTGATTCCAAACAACACAGCAGATTATTCAGATTGCCCAACCCCTTAGCAAAGCATTGTGCACAGCCAACTTTACTTCAGTCAGTCCCATAGAAAGTGCTCATTTTGCAGAGCACCTCAGACAGTAGATTTCTTCTGGCTTCGAAGAGAAAAAGTGACAAAATTTACTGTCTTGGGTGGCCAGCAGACAGGTGGCTCCTTGTTAGTCCTTAGGAGCTGTTTTGTGTTTGGCCTTTTCAGAAAGGATAAGCCTATTTCTGAGTACAGGGACTGGAGTCTCTCTTCTCCTGCCTGGGACAGGGGGAACACTGCAGTGCCTGTGACTCTGTGCTGCTGACCACACAGTGGAACAAGGCACTGTGAGTGGTCAGTTATGCCTTTTCTTCCTGGCTGAGGGTCTGGCCCAAGGCAGGCAGAGGACCCACAGCAGTGAGGCATAGCCTAGCCCAGGCTCTGAGCTCTGGGAGGAGCAAGGCTGGCTGTGGCACTGCTGGCAGGTGTGCTGGAAGCTGCCTGATGCCCCTGAGTGTAGCTGTGGTGTTCCATTGACACACAGCATCACACAGCAGCCCTCCAGTGCTCCTGGGGCCCAGCTCAACAGTGGTCTCCTGGGTCTGCAAGGACAGTGGTTTCTCCAAAGATGTCAGGAAAACCTCAGATTCTACCAAAATCCAGATGTGCTTGTTCAGCTGGATTGTGCAGACATGAGAGGAGTTGCATCCACACTGGGCCCAGAAGAATAATTATGTTTTCTCCTGCTGTTTTCTGTCTGGGAAACTGCACCCCCCCATCAGTTTGTCAAGCAGAGTTGGGTAATGGAACTCTACTACAAAAGACACGTCTTCCCAGACCTCCCTGGACCCATAGACCTAGGGCTGATTATCTATAAAGTGTTTTCTTCCTTCTCTTTTTCCAGTACCACACAATAACTTTCTGTTCATATCAGTTACCAGTACTTGGTAGTCCCACAAGCAGTTCACTCCTTCATAGACACAGGGAAAAAGTCCTTGTGTATTGCACACAGTACCAGCTGACTTTGTCTGTCTTTGCTGTCCTTTGTCTGGTGTTTATATTTGAAGGTCCATAGAGGTGGGGCTGCATGTGTCTATGTACACAGCACCTGGCACAGTGGAGAAAGCCAGCTTTGTGCTCCTGCATTACAGATAAAACATCAATCTACCAAGCATAGATAGGGAAAAATGTAAGGAGCAAATGTTGGTGGCCACTATCACTCAGCACAGCCAAAGACTTGCTGCAATGCTTCTGTGAGTGTTTAGTTAATCTTGCTGCAAGTTAGACACAAAGCAGATCTTTTGGCATAATTCTCTTGCATTTATTCCTTGCTTGGCTCACGCTTGTGACTATTTTGTTATTTCTGCTCTTAAAGATATTTTGTTTCACTTTTTAATGAATAGCCTCTCTGAGGTAAGGAGAGAATTGCAGTGGTATCTTTTGATATATCCATCTTTGCTTTTTCATTTTGTGCCTAAGGTGCTCAAATTGAATGAACTTTACTGCCATCTGGAGATGTAGTATTTTCATTTCTGTTTGTCATTTTACCTTTGAATTTTATTACAGAGCCTCGTTACTGGGGTTTAAAGAATAAAAGCATTTTGATGTCTTACTTACTGTAACACTGTACTTCTCTTTATAGTGATTAGATTCTGAAATAAAAGTCAGCTCTGGCATCTGATGAGGTGTTTAAGATTGAACCTAGTGAGTTAATCCACCTAAGGGCAGACCTCTACCTGCTGGGTGTGTGCATGTTTTTGGTGTCAGGAGAGGATGATACCAGTGCACTGCTTGTGGTCAATCGGGGATACAGGGGAATGAACAGATAAACCATGCCCTTGTCTGACACCTACCAGTATCTGGAACTGTTGGAATTCTAGCAGGTGTCAAAGGTAGAATGTTTGGGTTGGTGTTATTTTCTGCTGCCCTAGTGTTAGCAATGCCATGTTTGTGTAAGAGAGCAGCAGCTGGGACATATACTATTGGTGTGAAAGGGATGAAAGAAAGTATGAAAGGGATACAAGATCTTGTACAAGAACCAGGAAATTTTGTGTCAGACCCCTGAAAGGCACATTATTAGACTGTGGTGGGTTGACTTTGGCTGAATGCCAAGCTGCTCTATCACTCCCCCTTCTCAGCTGGACAGGAGAGAGAAAATAAGCTGAAAAACAACCTGTAGGTTTAGGTAAGACAATTTACTAAAGCACACAAGCAAAGAGAAAAAAGTATTCTCTACTTCCCCTCAGCAAGCCATGTCTGGCCACTTCCTGGGAAACAGAGCTTCAGCAAGCTCCAGAAGGCAAACATTCCTCCTTGCTTCCCTTTTCCTTCTCCTTTCTTAGCTTTTATATCTGAGCCTATGTCGTATGGTATGGAATATTCCTCTGGTCAGTTTGGGTCAGCTGTCCTAGTTGTGTGCCCTCCCAGGATCTCACCCACTCCCAGCCTACTAATGGGAAACAGAATCTTGGAGAGACAGCATTGATGCTGTGCCAGCGCTGCTCAGCAGTGGCCAAAACACTGGCATGTTATCAACGGCTCTGTAACTACCAGTGCAAAGCAGAGCACTATGAGGGCCCTTCTGTGGAAAATCTCAGCTAGACTCATTATATAGACTCCCTTGGAAATAAGGAAAAAATTATTTCAGTACAAAACCCACAGACTATCAAAGGAATCAAGTTTAAAACAAATGAAAGGAGGGTTTTTTTGATCAGTGGGCATTTGGTGTGTAAGGCTGCTTCCCAAAGGAAATTGTGGATAAAAAAACTCTTTGTATTCCATCATAGGAAGATGGTATTAATGTTGAGAAGATAGAAGGTTACTCAGCAAATCACATCTGAAAAAAAGTGAAGGATGAGAGAGTCTTGGAGACATGGCAGGGGGATATGCTTGTGTTGTTCTTATTCTTTGCTGGACAGCTGCTAATGGCAAGTAGTGGAGATGAGCTGCTGGTTCAATGCACTCTGCGTTTGAGAGAGCACAGCCCTTCTCAGGTTGTCCTTTTATCATGAGCAGGAGGTAAAGGGATTGATGTAAAATAGGTGAAGTATTGAAATTACAGGTTGTTTATAATTAGTATTGCTTTACCTTGACACTTAAATGTTAATTAATTAACATTTGAAAGTTCCTGCTCAAACCAGGTAGTAAAAGTAGGATAGCAGTTCTGATACAGTTGCACATAAACCTTTTTCCTACTTGACGTAATGAAGAGCACATTTCATCAAAGCACAATAACCTTAAATGAGACACTTGCTCAATACTGCTTTTCAGCTGCAGTCTTTCTTACCATCACTCTTACAGTCTCTGTGTCATTGGCTGGAACATCTGTGAAATCCTGTGTCTTTTTTTCAGAGATCCATACTTCTACAAGACAATGATATAAATACAGGTCAGAATGAGAATTGTTACAAAAATGTTTTGCTTTGCTGTAACAAAAGAAATTTTAACCTGATTTTGCTCTTCTTGCTTTTAAGAGCTTGAATCTGTGGGGGGAGGGAGCCAACAAGAACCCTTTTTCTGATCTTGGAATACCATTGTAGCCAGGACTTCGATTAAAATGACAAGAGCTCTTTTACAGCTAAGTTGCATTTGCAGAGAGAAGAGCAGCACAGGGAGCAGGATAACAAACTCCTTGAAACCCATCTCTCCTTACCCCACCAGTCTCACCTGACACTTCGTGCCCCAGCCAGGAGCTGTAATTGCAGCACCTCCAGTGTTTCAGATGTTGTGCACTGAGTTGCAACAAACTGTGTTTGTCAAGGCACTGTCTACACAGGGGTGTTTTTCAGTCGGTTCCTGCTGGTTCATCCTCCTCTCATGTGACCTCAATACTCATTCTGCACATCTCACATGGCCCACTTGTGGTCAGTTATCAGGCAACAAAACCCATGTCAACAGGGATTTGGTGACACTATCTTAGCTTCCAGTTGCTAGTTGTTCAAGGTTTATTGAGTGTTGTGTCTTTAATTACGGAAGTAAGGTGTAAACTGCAGTGTCCTTTGCAAAGTCAGACCTGAGGGAATAATTCCAGGAGTCAATTGCTGTTGCTGGATAGTAATTGGGAACCCAAAGGGATTCACATATGAATAGTAAATTAAGGTGCACAGTAGTAACAGGAATTTATACCTGGAACATTAGAGTTCTTAATGACACCATTAAAAGGAATTAGGTCATTTCTTATTTAAAGCAAGAGGAGATACTGCATTTTCTATGGATACAAAGAATGCATGTGAGCAAGACATGAGGGCTTTCCGTTGTCTATTGTAAGTGCTGCCATTCAGAATTAGTGTTGTGGTTTGATATTGGCCAAACACCAGGTATCCACAAAAACCCTTCACTCACAGTTCCAGTAGGGCAGATGAGAGGGAGGAAAAAAATGAAGGGGGGGCTCACGAATTGAGATAAGGATTGGGAGGAAAAAAACACTCTGGGGGCAAAATAGGTTCAAATTTAAAGGTGTCAAGTAAATTTATTATTAACAGAGTCAGAGGAGGATAATGAAAAGTAAAATAAGCCTTTAAAACACCGTTTTCCCCACCAGCACCTTCCTCCTTCCCAACAGTGCAGGAGAACAGAGCACGGGGGTCTTGGTCANGCACTGGGGTCTTTGTCAGGTCATCATTCACTGTGCCCAGGGAGAGGAGTCTTTGCTCTGCTCTGCCATGGGGTCCCTCCCAGGAGCAAACAGTCTTCCCAAAACTGCTGTGGTGTGGGCCAGTTGTCCACGGGTACAATCCTCTAATGACAGGCTGCTCTA
>VZRX01008723.1:170635-516593 GCA_013398075.1 Notiomystis cincta | reverse complement strand
TAAAAATGTGTTTGCATGAAAATCTTTTGTATGAAAATATTTTTACATTTTATGAATTTAATATGATAAAAGTCAATTTTTCATAGACTTACCCAGTGAGACAGGAATATTACCTATGAAATTCTTCTAACTATATTATGTGGATGTAGTAAAGAGAAAGACCTATTTTAAAACTTTAGAGTATGTAAGCACACATTTTCAACAAACCTATTCACATTTGTTTCAGGATACAGTTATACTACAGGAACTGAGAATCTCCTTAAAACTCATGTCCTTGACACATATTAATAGTGGGGATACCCTCCTGTAGAATGAAAATATTAAAACCTGATTTGTAATTCAAAGCATATTAAGTCAACATCCAAGAAATACAATATTGTGGAATCCCTCACACTCACTACACAATTTTAAAAAAGATCTTTGGTTCATGGGGTGGTTTTTGTCAGTTTTTCTAATTAACTAAACTTATAAAACTGTATGCACCCCTGTGGGGGGTATGGGGTGGGCTTTTGGGGACATTTCTCCATAACCGCCCTTGGAGGCCTCCAATGAAAACTCACTTTTATCTTGCCTCCTGTACTCATATTATCTTGAAAGTGTGTGTTGTTTCATTTCTAGGTTGAAAAAGGCATCAGGTGCAGAAACTTTCCCAGCAGAGACCTGGGAGACACTTAGTTCTGTCCATTTGAGATACAGGCTCTGAGAGGTATCACAGCTGGGCATCTTACTGAAAGCCAGGGCAATTAGGAGCTAAATGAGCTTTTGAAAAGTTGATTCACTACTAACACATTTTCTGAGTAGTTAATGCAAGTGGATTGAATAGTATGTGTAAGGGTGGCACAACTGGCCCTTAACTAAAATAGCAGTGGGGAAAGGAAGTATTTATAGCCGTGATCTGAGGGTTTCATTGTCCAGTCGCCTCTGTATTCCAAATTATTCCTTGAAGACCTTCTGATGGCAGCTGTTGAGGGAAGGATGAATGTTTCCAAGCCTGTGCTATGCCTCAGCTGACTTCTCACTGTTCTCACTGTGGTCTCAAGCAGACTTGGATGGCTGATGGGAAAAGGCAGCACATCTGTCTTCTGCTGACTTTAACCCTTGAAGCTGTTTGTTTTTGGTGGAATATGAGACCCCTGGCACATCAAATCTGTGTTTGCTTTCCCAGAACACAGGAAAGCTGGCTCCCTGGCAACTGTTACGGTTTCATTAAGATCTGAGACTTTAATGGGGCAGAACATTTTTGTGCCGGTTTCACTGCCACTTGACACCCTGGTGATAGGACAGGAAAAACTGATCAGTTTGTGTGTACACGTGTCCTGTCCTAAACAGGGATTGCAAGGATTATATCCTTCAATATGGTAACTGAAAGAAGAAACACCTTTCAAAAGGAGCACTGTTGTAAATGTTCCCACACACCCTCCCAAATGCTCTACCCCTGCAGCTTCTCTGAAGGTTCTCTCTAAAGCAGGCAGAGCTGGTGTTGGAATAACACCCAGGCTTTTCTGTGGTCCTTCAAGAGGATTACTGTAGCTCCCTCCTAAAAGGAGGTCAGACCAAGTGAAATCCACAAAAGGATTATTGATGACACCTGCCAGGACAGAGAAGAAGAAGAGAACAGAGGAGACAAAAGGCCACAAAGTCCCCTCACATGAACTTGTCAGGCTCCTGAATGAAACAGCTCAGCCTCCTGACACATCTCTGACTAAATGTTATGTTTTCAGTTGTTCCAGCTTTCTGCAATGGCTGCATGATACAGTCACAGAGATGACCTCTGTCTGAGTACCCAGAGGGCCCATAAAAAAATTATCCACAAATCAGAGGGTACCTCTGCAGACCTTGTGGGAGATGGTTTATAGGGCTTTTGGCTCATGAGCTCATCAGGTGAAGAGCTGGAGGACTGGAGGTGGCTGCCACCCACTGTTTGCTGGCCATTCTCCAACCCTTCATCTTCCCCCTAAAGAATTCCATATCAATTGTCATGGGAACACTCTAAAGCACAGAGCTTTTTTTTTTTAGCTGTGTTAATGCAAAATTGCTTGACCACTATATGTTGTGTATTGAAAACTGGTGTACATCAGTTCAGGGACTTGTTTTTGGCTTGAGTTCCAGGTCTGGTTGCTTGCAAGTGATACAAATTCTGAGACAAAGAATATGAAATGATGCATAGTGTCCTTCAGGTACTGATACCTTTTTACTGTAGGTAAGAGCAGGTTATAGAAGGGAAGGAGATTCGAGGCTAGGGTATTTCAGGTCATAGAACCAGCTCTAGCTTAAGTGTCTTATGCATGTTTTGCCAAAAGATTCAAGCATTGCTGCTCCTTTATTAATTAGTATCTGAGTTCTCTATACCAGTTATGTGCACGTTATTTCAAGTGTCAGTTCACAGATAATCTGTTCACATTCATTCTCATGCTTGCTCTGTGTCATAGTTTTCATACAGTTATAGGATGTGAACTTGTTTGAACATTCCAGTTAAGCGTAAAAAAATATTTTCCCATGAGTATCATCTTTTTGGCAAACACTTATGTGAAAAGGAGCTGCTGTGGAAACTGTTCTGTGTGCTTGGGAAGATTTTACTTTGAAATCCCTTCATAATGCAGAAAAAAATTTTCAGTCTCAGTCATTGCACAGAAGGTCTGTGGATATAAAAACTTCACCCAACTGTCTGTGATACTGATAACTAACACTGCTTCCCAAAAGATTCTTTGGAGTGAAGCTGAAGTTAAGGGCCATCTTTTTCAACAATATCTGAGGAAACCTCATGTCCTATTTGAGCAACCAGGATATGCTGCTTGGTTTTGTATGGGCCAGTCACATCTTGTTTTGTGATGATTTAGTAACTGGGAAAATTTGATGCTGGTTTCTTGGAATGGAAAGAGTTCTCCAGGTCCAATTGTTAAATGCTAATTTTACTGATGTAAGCACTGTCTTAATGCTGTCAGCATGTGCTACTGTGACTGCAGCTGAAATCTGGGGTCATTTTGGTTCCTCAGGTAACATCATACTGAGAGAAAGCCACATTTTGTCTGGGATCCCAAATGCAGTTTTCCCTGCTTTGTTTTTGATCTGAGGTCTGCAGGAGGTCAGTAGAGATGATTGCTGGGAACAAATGAAAGTGTGCCAGTACAGAAAGCTGCAGTGCTGTAATCGAGCATCTGTCGCTGTAATGTGTGAATGCTTGGCATTCAGGGAGCTGGGACACAGATTGTTGCCAGCTCCTTCCCAAGGTTAGTTCAGAAGCACCCAGAGCAGCTGGCAAGGTCTGGGGCAGGTTTAACTCTCTAGTGGCTGCTAAGTGCATGCTGCATTAAAAGTTAAGTACACATCAAGAAGCAGTTTTTCTCAGCATAAATTTTTTTTCTTTTTTAACTTATGTTTGACCTCAATACTAAATCCCTTGGTCACAATCTGAATGAATTACCTAGTGTGAGACATGCAAAACCAGAAGATGGAAACCTGCAATAAGTTCTGATGGGGTTGGGTGATTGCTTTTTAAAGGGGATTGTTGAGCAGAACTGAGCAAAATAATGAGATGTTTGTTGGGAGCTAACATTACAGTATAGCAAGACATTAACTGCCCTGGAAATGACCTGTTCAATGTAAGGAGAAAAGCTTTCTTCAGTCATCACTGTGCTAGCCAACCAGACAACTGAGGATACAGCTTGCCATTCTTCCTACAAAAGGCTGACTCCACAACTGCACAGTCTGCTAATAAAATGTGGACTGAAACATCTTTTTCTCTGGCATTTGATCTGAACTCTTTTAGCTGTTAACTCGGTATCAGACTTGATATAATGACATAATATCAGGAGACAGTATCATTCACATGGGAAACAAAGCTCCATTGCTACTTAATATGCTGTTAGACCGATTTTGTTCCTCAACAATTCCAATGTGGTTGTAGGATTAGGTGTTGAAAAGCTACAATGTGAAGTTATGTAGACAGTTGAGTAAGTCAAGTGAACTACAAAAAGGAGGAGTGACAGCATTTTTCGTGGCTTCTTAAGACCTTATACTTAGCACCTTCAAAACTTGAAATTGATTGCTTTTATAAAACATGGTGTGAAAATAGTTAAAGTATGTATTCATTGGGTGATGGTGCTTCATCTCCCTGAATATACATTGAGTTCATCATTGAATGCTTGTTATTCCTGAGTGATCACAAAAATAATTTTTTAATGATTTAGGCAATGAACCATTGTAGTTTTGAAAGGTTTTGAGGCAAGCGTTTGTTTCATTTTGGATTATTTACTATAATTTGAGATTCAACATACTTTGGATATAATCTTTAACCTCAAAGTAATCAAAATGTATGCTGAATAATGGTATTTCCTATTTTAGTGGCCTGTTTTTATCCAAGTAGAGAAAAATTATCCAAGTGTGGTGAGTCATTAAGGCTGCTTGTTGTGCTTAACAAAGAAGTTGCTCATGGATGTCCCCACTTTGTTACACTTCCAGATGGCTTGAGATGATCATTATGTTGTAAAAAATCTAAAGAGATGAGCAAATCAAGGTGTCTAGGTGTACACAGAAGCTAAGAGTCACTGCATAAAAGAAGTGAGGCAATCTTTTAGCACTTTCATGTGCTTTTTATTAGTTGCTTATTACACAATATCTTCTGCTGCCCAATTTGCTTTGAGGCACAGTTGCAGTATGCTATCTAATTCACAAAAGGCTGCTCAGGCTGTTCATCCTTAAATGTTGAATATGATCTTATTTCCAATGTTATTTTTTTTTTAATCCTTAGATAAATTTCCTGTCTTCTGATAGTATGTGTCTGAAACATTTGAGGGAAGGGAATGCATCTTGGCTGGTAATTACTCTGCATGAACCAAACCCACTTTTCTCTGTAGGTGTTACATAAACACAGTGCTGGTGCAGCAGAGCTCAGTTTCCCCATGACGTGGTCCTGCAGGCGTTCCTGTATCTGATGGAAGGCCTTACATCCCCCTGTTCTCCATCTCCCTGCTGTCTCCACTGAGATCTCTGCTGACCCATATGAAGCATGAGAATAGTGTGGCAAATACTTTTGCAGTAGAACTGTTCATTTTGCACTTTTTCTGTCTCTAGGAGAGAAAGGTCCTTTCAGTGCTATATCTAGAAGCATCATACTCATGTCATGAGCTAATTTTCTCTTAGGTACCTGTGCTTGATTGAGACATGAGAACTGGATCCCCACATGAGGAATAATAAACCAATTGAAATATTGAAAATATAAACCAAATCGTTCAGTCAGTGCAGGCTATGGCTTCTAAACCAAACTGAAACATGGTGGTGGTTCTCTGGTGGTCAATGGAGGTTTGTTCAGTGCATTTAAATTTTTCTTTTTTACTTTGTGTTTTTGCTGATTTAGGCTCTATTTCTTCCTGCTCTCCTTGTTCTGAAACCTTACGGATTGCCTGTAGGTGTTTTTCTATGAATAAATAGTAGGTTTTGGAAAAAGAAAAAAAGATGAAACGCAGTTTCTGTTATTTTTCATCCTGCCTCTGCCATAAGGGAAATATAAGCAAAATACACATTTTCAGGTCACATAGTAATTGTCAGCATCTGTTGTCCAGCACCTCTTATAATGAGCAACTTTACTTTGTCCTTCCATTTTTTCTCAGGGAGTCTCAGATCTACTTTGCCAGACTGAAACCCTTTAGGTACATGTATGATATGTAAACATTTTGTATTGATATTCTTCCATAAACTTGGAACTAAAAGAAATGCTGAGTTATTGACAAGACTCAGAAGAAATTCCTCTGTTGACTTAATGCCATGCTCAGTGATGCAGAAATGTTTCCAGTGTACTTTCCATGAAATTGTGCACTGGATTTCTTTCTGTACGAATATGACAGAAAAAAAGAAGTTTTGTTTGCTAAAGGGCAGATGAAATAAAAAAGATGCTCTGTTTTGGGGGGATTCTTCCTGCACATGTGCACTTTTACTGGGTTGGATGTGGGTGGCCTGCACCGATAAAATCAAATATCTGAGTAGGCTGCTTGTGGACTGCTCAGTAAACAGCTTAAAGTACTGAGTCTAGAAGTGCCCTAAAACACAGTCATGTAATATTTTTGGCTCACTATATTGCAAAATCTTTGGTAGTTTCTTTACAATAATCTGTTTGCCCTAAGCACACTGTTAGATCTCTGCAGCATTACTGCAAAAAAGTCTCTCTGGTAACACTGAAAGTAATTTAATCTCTCTTGATCAACTTTTCCTTTCATTTTGTGAATCAAAACCCCTTAAAGGGCTAGCAAGGCCAGATCACCAGGATATTAATGCAATGCTCTTCTCCACAATAGCCTGCATGTTATTTGCTTCATTTACATTTTTTCCCTGCATGCACACAGGATCTTGAAAAGAACAGGCAGCTCTACTTCCAGACACTGAAAAGTTTCACAGTTTACACATCTTTCTTTCATGACTGATGTGATGATAACTTGATGGTTTCAGGATAGGTAAAAAAAAAGTACAGGTAACTTAGTAAGCACCATTCTTAGTGAGGGAGGAGAGTACAAAGGTGCTGTTTCATGAAACTGCGAGAACTGGAATTACTTTAATATGTATTAGCCATGTCTCCTTTTTGTTTTGGTTGTGTGGCTTCTTTGTTTGGACATTTTTTTGGTTTTATTTGTTATTTTTGGTTGTCTGATTTCAGGCACATGGATTTTATAAAACAGGCTGAAATTTGACTTTGAGCTCTGTATTTGACAAGCTGCTCCTCCACAGTGCTATTAACATATTGGTGATGAAAGGAAGCATAAATTTTCTTTCCTGGTATATCAGCCCAATACACTTGGCTACCAAGTTAAATATTTTAAAAATTAACTCAGGGGCTCACTTACTGTTACTCCTACCTACAGCAGAGATGTTTGATCATCAAATGTCAGCATAAAGCTGAACTAAATATTCCTATATAGTCAGTGAAGAATAATCTTGCTGAGTCTTTCACTGCATGTTTCCTTGCCATGACTTTGTTTTTTGGGGGGAGAAGGAGAGAGAGATTCTGTCTGTGACAGGCAGATGGGAGACTAAAAGGCAGAGCTTTGAAACCACTGGTGGAAGAGGCAGGGAGGGAGCCTTTGTTGAGTGTCTTTCCCTCTGGGTCTGGTCCCTCTGCTGCCTTGCAGGCACTGCAGTTATTTACCCTTGTTGTGGCTGAAGGGCTCAATTTCATTTGTACAGCTCTAAATGTTGGCACAGAAAGTCAAGAATGGAAACTAGGTTTGGTATTCCAGCAGTGTGAACCATGTGGCAGAAGAAAACAGGCACACCTCGTGTCTGTTTAGTGGCACCAGCTGAAATTTGTTTTAAACTGGTCCTAGGTGGATTTAGGCAAGCTGATTTTAAGTGAGGATCAGAACTCCCTGTGTCACACAATGGTAAAGCTGGAACAATTTATCTAGGTTCTTGTTTGTTTAGTCAGCATGGTGTTTGCAGCTGCTGTTGTTTTTCTTTATTTTATAACAGAGCTCATATTCAAGCTGTAACAAACTCGATTCAGTGTGGTTGCTGTCTTTCAATTTTCTTCTGCTCACACCCATTCTTAGGCTGCCTCAGAAGCCTGGGTGCACTGGGGCTGTCTGCAAGGAAGGAGCTGTGAGCTTAAACGGGCAGGGGGAGCCTCTAAGAAGCAAACTGAGTTTAAAAAGTTCATGGAATGCCAAAGTTTGGGCTGAGTCAGTATAAAGCTCTGTCTGGGCCAGGATCACATCACAAGAGTTCTGGATACATTTTAGCCTCTAATTTATTGAAAAGTCAGAGAGGAAAAGGAAGTTTTCTTAACTCTTTCTATCAATAAAAGAAAGTGTTTTGGAAGATGCACCCTGGAGGTAGCAGTTACCAAGCATTAAAGATTTAAACCCAAAACAAATTAACAAAACCCCCACCCCCAAACCAGTTTACCAGTACTTTTAGAATAAAAGCAATGAAACTAACCCAAAACCCATTCTCTTTGATACAAAGTTGTCTGAGCCTTAGGACATGGCCTTAGTGTCACCCACGGAAGTAAATAACAAGAATATCTGTTTTCATCATTGGGAAATGGATGTTATCATCTCTGATTTTTCAGATTTCTTGTTCATCAAACACTGAGGCAGGAGCCAGGATGAAAATCTAACTTGCTGATTAAAGCAGCAATAACCTTCCCCATAGCTGCAATAATAAAGTTCTTTTCTGATTTAAAAGAACAGCATGTTGAAGCATTAAATTTTCCAGATGAAGAAAATACATTAAAATAAATGAAATTAACTTAGATATTTCTGATTTATAGTACCAATGGATACAAAGCTTTAGAACATTGTCATGTTCAGAAGCTTAGAATCAGAGTACCACTTATATTATGGGAAACTGTTTCTTTGTAAAACTGAAAAGGCAAATTCCTTACTAGTTTTATCATCTATTTATTTTTCCTGTTATGATTCAGACAAATCAAAGGTTAAAAAGTCAGCATGTCATAACTGACAATCTGTGACTCAGCTCAATTAAAAAAAATCATACATTTAATGAGAAATAGCATTCTAGATCACCTTTATTTCACATAAGTCCTAAGAATTGCTGGTTCTTTTCATGCACACACATGAAAATTTATCAGCTGGTATTTACTGTGATTGCCTCCTAGGGTTTACTGCCCTTCCTGTGGGTGCCAAGAGAGAGGGCTCAGATTAACTTTTGCCACAAAAAATAGAGTTGTGGGGCAGTAAGGTCAGCTGAACTGCTTGGAAGGAGGAGTGTTGTCAGTCTTTTACTAAGTAAACACGTCTTTAAATTTCCCCACCTTCACAAAGAGCTCCATAGGAAATGTACAGCACCAATTTAGTATTTAGCAACTATTTTTCTCTGAGGAAATTTCCTGATTTATTTTCCTCTGCAATCAGTTTCTCCATTGTACCTTTTAGTAGCATGTCTGATTGCCTCAAATGAAATAGTAATCATGTTTTCTTTCATTTACTATGCAAAGTTGATAGTATTTTGTGAGCATGTAGCTTATTATTTCCCTGTGCCTTTATTTATGTGTATGTGCTACAATCAAACAAACAAACAACTCAAATTATATCTATTAAATTTAAATATATTTGGTATGCTGGATTCCCTGGCATGCAAACTTCTGTGTAGTGGAAATAAGGTTAAATATTTTCTTTAGTAAAGGACATCTGTGTAGTTGCATGTGTTTTATAAGCAAACCAATTCCACTGATATAGAGATTATACTGCTGCAGCAAAATTCTCCAGTGTTAAACATTGCTGGCATTTAGCCTGTAGAGGTTATAGTGGGATTTCAGATCCCATTTAAATGTATTTCTTTTAGAATGTCAAAATAATGTGCAATTTTAAAATGTAAAAATGGCAGTTAGGACAAAAAAATAACAGTTTTCCTTTCTAAAAGGGTTTACACCTCTGAGCTGTTTTGGTAACTTTATATTCCATTTGTACAAGTAAAATGACTACATTAAAAGTCTAATGAAAAACCTTGATACATTTCTGTTGTGTAAAGGTAAAGTGACTCCAGTAATTGGAAAACAGAAAATATATATTCTACCTAGTTTGTGATGAGTCCAGATGTACATCTTAACTATTTAAAACTCAGTGTTATTTGATAACACTGATGTATATTTGCAGTCTGCTCCCCTATTAGAAATAATGTAGTAGTGCTCTTCATATCCTAAGTTATTTCAGAAACTGAGAAGACTCTGGGATCACAGCATGACTCAGGTTGCAGATGAGTATTTAGTCTGATATAGCTCAAATGTTTCCCTGGATTAAGTACAGCATGCATATTGCCCCATATTGGCATACCTAGAGAAGGCTCCTGAGTTGTGTGCTTCAGTACCTGAGCGTGGCTTGGTTAGGAGGTGCAGGAGAAGTTTTTCAGGAGTAGAAATACAAATTTTGGGCCTGTTGCCAGCTTTATTTGTGTCCCTTTGTCTTCTGCACTCTGCTCTTTCTGTTCTTACACCTGGAGAGTGCTCTGTTTTTCTGTGCTCAGCTGGATGTCTGATTTGGTGCAGGTGCTTCATGCCTGAAAGTCAATTTTATATATAAGTTTAACTGAGAAAGGGGTTAAGGAAAGGCTGCTTGAGTTGATGCCTGAGTTAGGTCAGCTGTCCCATGTTTGGGAGCACAAGCACCAGCCAAGGGGAGCCTCTTGTACAGTTACAGTAAAAAGTCTTTTTTTGCTACCTTCCCACTCTGATAAGCAGAAGTAGCTCTGACTGAACTTAACTCCTGCATCTTGCTCATATGCCTCTGTAGTTTGGCTCAGCCAAGACTGCCCTTTCTAAAACACTTCATGATTTAAGCTCCAGATACTGCAGTAAAAAGAAAAACAACTGAACAAGCGAGTAATGGATCCTGAGATGAGATCATTGGGCAAGATAATGAACAACTCCTTTCAGAGATGAAATACTACTGTAATTCAGTAGTATGGATGTAATTCCAGCAATGTTCTGGCTATCAGAGTTGAGTTACTATTGCCTTGGAGGTTTTGTAATCAGCCTGCTGGAGTGCAGCCTCAGTGCAGCTTCCTGTCTGCTAAAACACTCCAGTTCAGTGATTGTCTTGGTGCAGTTGTGCTCCTTTATCAGACACTTGCATTCAGTGTAGGCAGAGATGTAACAGGGCAGCCTGCTGTGAGGGGATAATCACAACGGGACAGGCAAGTCAGCATTCACAGAGGGCACCAACAAATGTGGAAGGATGAAAAATGTCTCTCATGAGTCTGGGCTGAGTGGCAGTGCAGGACATCAGCTTCATTGCCTGTCTCTGGACCTCCTCCAGAACCTCAATTCTTCCTGAACTGAGAAGCCCAGGACTGGACACAGCACTCCAGGTGTGGCCTCAGACAATCCCTGCTCTGGTCCTGCTGGCCACACTGCTGCTGACCCAGGCCAGGATGCCACTGGCCTTCTTGGCCACCTGGGCACTCACTGGCTCGTGGTCAGCTGCTGTCAGCCAGCACTCCCAGGTCCTTTTCCACTGATACAAACCACTTTCCAGCCACTCATCCCTCAGACTGTGGTGCTGCCTGGGGTTGTTGTGACCCAAATGCAGCCCAGCACTTGTTCTTGTGGAACTTCATGCCATTGGCCTCAGCCCACTGATCCAGCCTGTCCAGATCCCTCTGCATAGCTCTCCTACCCTCCAGCAGATCAACACCTCCACCCAGCTTGGTGTCATTTGCAAATTTACTAATGGTAGACTCAATTCCCTCACCCAGATCATTACTAAAGATATTAAACAGGACAAGAAACATTGGACACTTCTCTGGTCTTGTGCAATCTGTTGAAGCTGCAGGTTCGTAAGTGAAAATCTGTGAGTCTGTGCTTGAAATGCTCATTTTTCCCCACCTAAAGAACCAGTGCTTCACATACCTTATGTTTTGTGCTTGTACTTAGGCGCTGTGGGATGCTGTAACTGCAGCCCTCATTAACTCTAAAGTAGCAACCATTTTCTGTGTATGTGGTGAAGTAAGACTGACAAAGACTATTAATCTAGACAGGGTTGAGGAAAAAAGATTATTCTCAAATGATTCTAACTAGTGAAGCTGCTACTTTTTGTCTGTATGCTTTGGATGATGGACAAACGGTAGTTGGCAGGGCCAGACCAGGCCTGTAACAGTCTCATGGAATATTTCAGGTTGGAAGAGTCCCATAAGGATCATCAAGTCCAATCCCCTGCTCCTCACAGGGCTATTTAAAACTAAAACATAGGACTAAGAGCAGCATCCAGACACTCCTTGAACTCTGTCAGGCTTGGTGCCATGACCACTTCTCCGGGGAGCCTGTTCCACTGAGCACTCACTCTCTCACTGGGTCACTCTCTCAAAATCTTTTCCTGACATCCAGTCTGACCTCCCAGGATGCAGGCTCAGCGAATGTTAGAGCAAAGCAACTGTTAAGACATGCATTTGACCTAATTTGAAACACTCCTGTGGATATCAGACACACCTGCTGGGTCTCAGAAATTTGTCTAGCTATAGTTCATGTCTGTCTTGTCTTCACCAAGTATTGCCAGTTGCTGCATTTTCTTTTAAAACAAGCTTATTGGTAAACATTTCCTCTCTGATGAAATAGTTTAGTGATGACTGGATGTTGCTTATTTTTTCTTCTCAGGATGCCTGAAACATGTTTCAGTTCTACATTGTTTCCACTCTATTCTACTGTTAATATAGTTCTTGTGCAAGATGGTATTTTTTTCACCAGCAATTTGCTGACCCTTTTTCCAGTATCTCCTGGTTTTTCTCATGGACTCTACTTCAGAGACTGCAGGAAATTCCTAATTATGGTTAGACATAGAATGGAGTAGTTCCTTAGAAGCTTCTGGAGTCAGCTCAGATGATTTTCAGCCATGCTCTGAAACATTTCTTACATTTTCAGGCTTCAGTTTTTCAGCCAGTTACTTATGCTTGCTTTATAATACAGATTTAATCTAAAGATTAACATGAATGCAAGAGCACTGATGGATTTCTGTAATAGGGATGGGATGAGTAATTTTGGAAACAATATGAAGTGAGCAGTTCAGGTATCCATGATGTAGGTCTATCTAAAGCCATTTGCTCCTGTGAATATCAGTCTTAGTGTGGCACTTTGCAAAGGATCAATCAGAAGAAAACAATTCAACATACTTCAGTGCATTCTTATATCTGCATTTTGCTACATCCTTTCAGAACTGTGGATGATCTGGCCTCCAGCTTGCTGGGGCACAAAGGTACCACTAATTGCAGAGGAAAATGAATGTCAGTGTATTGTTGTGAGCTAGCGAGGCTTTCAGAAGTAATGTTTGAACTGCAGATTCTTTTAAAAAGGTTCAGTTTGCCCTTCTCTTTCTTTAAAGCTGAGGTAAAGCTTTACCTCTTTGGAGACACAGATATGAAGCAGATTCAGGCTGTGGCTCTGATGTTGGTGGTCTGTCAGTTTTCTTACAGTGAGAAATGCAGTAGAGATAATACTCAGTACAGATAAAAGAGAATTTCCTAAATTTTACACAGAAGATCATTGAATGCTGCTTTTGCAGAGCACAGCCTCAGATGTGTTTTGTAGTCCTGCTCTCTTTGTGTGAGTTTCCTGGTCTGTCTGACCCTTCTGAAGTTCACTCAGCTCAAAATGGCCAGCAGATGGATTCTGTTGGTTAAATCAAGCAGATGAATGGCACTATTGCATTTATATGTGTGCCAGCAGCTCTGCTGAACTACCAGGCATCAGTATCAGCCCTTAAAAGCAGAGCTCTGGAGGTGCTCTCTGTGTGATGGTGCTGGTGGAGGGAGGCTATCATGCTGTAGAAGAAGTGGATCTCAAAAATTGCAAGTGACAGCCAGTAGGGAAACTCAGCTATTGCAGAGGCCCCGTGCAAGGCTGAGTAATGCTGAATAACACTGGTGAAATATTGCTGCTGATACAAACAAGAGGCCTGGAGGCTGATCTTGCAGATACTTGTCTGTATATTCTTCTTAATACAAAGGAGTAATTTATCAGCAGCAGTAGCTTCAAATGTAGCTAGGAGAGCTCTGCAACAAATGGCCCAGAATCCGTGTGTTGATGTGATGTGTGCACGGAGTTTAGTCTAATTAGCAAATACACAGTGTAGCATGTCAGTGCAATTGTTGCCTGTAATAATTCATGGCCATTAAATGTTTTTTTCACCATCTGGAAGGTGAGGACATAACCTGAGCTATTGTTTTGCTAATACCTGTGAAAGCTAAGACAGGCCACATAATAACCGAAAAAGATTTTGCAGGAGTTTTGCCAATGTTCTCTGTTCCTTGGAAAATGGTAAAGAAGGAGCATATTTGCCTTTTATGGTAAGGGACTTTGGGCTGGGAGGAAAATTAGCTGTATTTTTCCATTAAACATTGCTTGAAGTTGGAAGAGTAAAGAAAATGGAGAGTCCTAACATCAAAGAATGCCCAGATCATGTCATGCAGACAGCAGAATAAGTTCTTAGGCTATTTTAGGTTATAAAGGGTTATTAAAGCTACATAAAATTGTGTTCTAGGTAAACCCCTAGAATCAGCTGTTGGAACAGGCTACTGCTGTGTTCCCACTGATAAGGTAATTTCTATTGTAGGAATCTGTACTAATTAAAGGTGAAAGGTACAGTGCTTTTTAAGGGAGCTTAAATGTGGTGAATTAGAGATCCCTTCAGAAGAACTCCAAATGAGATGGTAATGATGGATCTAGAAACATGGAGATGAAGAATATGTGGAAACACTTTTGATGGATGTCTGAAATTATTAGATCATTGTTGTAAGAAAAAGGAAAAGTGGGGAGGAGTATCTGTTGAAGAAACATTTTCTGCATTTAACAAATAACAATTTGTATGTTGCTCTGAGTATTGAATTTTCATCCTAGCTAAAGCCAACTTTTAAATTGCTGTCAATGCTACCAGAAATATGAATTTTGGCTCCTCAGTGAAAAGCTGTGTCAAATGTTCTTCCTGACTACAACAGCCATACTTTGGTGCTTGGCAGAGCAGAGCTGGCAATCTGTTCCAGGTGCACAGCAGCCCTGGACTCCAAGATCCTGTCTTGATTTTCTTCAAGCAGCACTGGATGTTCAGAGTGAACAGGATGATGAACTCATTGTCCTTGAGTAAATGGACAAGCAAATTATGTCCAGAACATAATTACATTGCTGTAACATAAACTTTTGTTTTAAGAATTGTCTTTTATGTGTGCTGCTTTTGCCATGAACTTTATCTGAAAGTCTGCATGATGCACTGAATTGCTTAATCCATTTTAGAGGAAGGGCAGATCTGCTGTGCAGAGCAGTGTTTTAGCATGTGGCACAGAATGTTTGTATTGTCTTTACAGTTTCTGTTGTAAGCCTTTTGCTTGTTTGTACATTGTCCCAGGGTGACACATGGCTAAGAGAGCAACATACCTGTCTAGGAAACAACTGTTTCCTATTTGCCAAAGCCCAAAAGCAGAAAAATGAAGTTTTTACTGAAAAATCATGGCTCCATTTGTATTGGCTTTTAAAGCTGACTTTTCTGTGTGTCTGTAGCAAAAGAACACAGTGCCTGTATTGACAGGGTGGCTATAGCACTCAGGAGGAATGCTGAGCTGTTAGGTTGTATAAATGAGTAATGTCTTGCAACAGTTGGCCTTGACAACCTCACACTTTCTTAAGAGGATTTACAATCATCTAATATTTGCACACCTCCTTTCAACACTTAAAGCATCAGCTTCTCTTCAGTCACTGTAAATCCAGGGCCATTTTTTCAGGAGGAAGTTCCCCCCAAGTGATTTCAATGACCTGAGATGCTAAGTGAGATGGCTGCACCTTTAGTGAGACAGATATTTCTTAGTTCATCACCAGCTCTGTCATAAGAGAACATTTGCATTCTTATTTGGCCAACAAGAGTCTCATTATAGCAATTTCCAGATAGAAAAGAGCTGAATACTGAAGCTCAGCTTTAATTAAGTGTGCTACATCTAGCTTAGCTTCTCTAACAGGCTTAGAAAAAGAAATACCAAGTAATTAAAGGGATAAGGTAATGACTAGGAGTTATAACAAAGAACCAAGTCTGGTTTCTTTTCATCATGAAATGTTTGTCTTTTTTTGTGTGTGGACTCGAACATTTCAGCCCTTGTGGCTCAGTTCACTCAGCTGAAGGAAAAAAAACTGTTATAATGCTTCTGAAGAAGTGAAAAATAGTTGACAGAGACCTTATGAGACCTTTTTTTTTTTTGGATGTTGCAAGAGAGGAAAACATGATATGGTGATGGGCATGCATTAATTTTTGAAAGGTTAGCACTTAGATGGTTGCTGCAAAGACAGTTACAGTTGCTATGGGTTTGATCACAAAGAAATCTGGAAATTTGTTAAGGTTCTGTGACAATGCAAATTTTGGTAATTTGTTACCAGCACTCTCTCATACTGTAGTTTTCACATTCACTCCTTCATAGTGTGGTTGAAAATTATAAAAAAGAGTCAAACATAAAACCTCCAAATGAATAGCAGTTGTAGCTAAAAGCATCATTGAAATGCTCCAATTCCCATGAATTTAGAAACCATGTAGCAACACCATGATTTGATTCAGACATTTCCAGACTCTGGACAGTGGACTGCTTCCAATCTTTCCCCTTTGTTATCCAAATTTTAATTTCATGCTTTGTAAAGTTGCTGTGAGATGCTAATTATTACCTTGTGGTCTGCTTTGGACCAGCTCCCATAGCGCTCTGGTCCCAATGGTTTGCAGGAGCACAAAAGATACTCTAGTGCTTTTTTCCATCAAACTGAGCTCTTGCATGGAACACATCTTCATGTTAGTGCTCCCACTGTAGTACTGTATTCTTAGCAAAAACTTCCCAAAGGAAAGCCACACTTCAAAGCAGCTGGGCAAGGGAAGATGAAACACAGATGCTCTTGTAGGGGAGGATTCCATTAAAAAGCAGGGAGAACACCACCATCGAGAGAAGTTCAGCAGCATGGATTCAGCTTTTCTCTTATTTTTCCATTCTCCTGGTAGTGAAATAATTGCAGTAGCTATTTAAATATGTACTATGTCTTTCTCTCATGTCCTGAGGAAATTGGAGAACGGTAAGAAACAGAGAGGGATAGTCCAGAGGAAAAGGAACAATGGAATAGCACAGAGGGAAGTCACTGTCTACTTATTTCATTCTGCTGCAAACTGTTGAGGGCTTTATAGTTTGACAACAATGACAGAACTGTCATCAGTCCTCACTGTCAAACCTTAGACTTGTGCTTTAACTAGTTCACTCCTGGCAACATAAACAGGAGGTTGTGGTCAAGTAGTGTGTTATGTCTTGTGACAAAGCCACGGCACACGGAACACTTTGCAACTGTAAAAGAATCATGAAAATGAAAAGGATCCCAGATGAATACAAGGACATATATTTTATTTGCTTGGGAGTTAATTGTAGTTTTTTACTTTTTTTGACTTTTGCATGTGGCTGAATTTAAGTTCCCTCACACACCAGTAGTTTGCTCAGTTTATGGATCTGAAAAACAGTTTTGTGTGGAGCTTGATGCGGCCTATTTCTAGTGATAGAAAGGGAAACTCCAGGCTTTTCAGTACCTTGGGCTGTAATTGTCACTGGTGTGTGTTCTCAGTTAATGAAGCATTCACTACTTTATCACAGAAATGGGAGACTTGTGCACAGTTTGTACCACTGAAATAATTGTCAAATGTGTTTATGCTTGGCAGCTGAATGTTAACTAGTGGTGACCTGTCCTGATGAAGCAAACAGCTGGCTTTGCTTGACATGCTGGAAAAAAATATATTTTATTTTTGTTACAGGTTCAGAAATATCAGTTCAGTGTTGGAAATGTGCTTGAGGCTATGAAATGGCCACTTTGATCCAGGATTCCTTGTTGTTTGGACTTGTTCAAGTGGTGAAGTTTGGTATGGCCCTTGTGGGGATAGCCTGAATAGAAATAACTCTATTTTAGACAAGTATTGTTTTCATCAATACGTCTGATCATCGAGGCATAAGCTTCCACTTAGATCCATTTCAGTGCTCTTGTCCTTTTTGCTTGATCACTGGATTTATTGCATAAGGCAGAAAAGGTAAAATACTTACAGAAGTGATGTTACAAACTGGAAGCATGAGTTGTGTGGGGAAAGGCAGGAACCAACTGCCCTGAATATCTCCAGCTGGCCTGGGAATCTTGGGTTTGGTGAAAGGAGGGTGAGAAGAATTGGGCAGTTTTGAGTCTCAGAAAAATGGTGTATGGTTAAGGTTTAGAGAGACTGTAGGTATTTAAGTTGTATCAGTGGCTTACCTGGTTTCCTGGGATTGCTGCTTTAATGCAGCAAGCTTGCAGCTTTAGGAAAGAAAAATGGGATCTACAGAGAACAGACTGAAGAGAGGTGTGAAGAGAAAAACAAACACCAAAAGGGTCCAGGTGACATTGTAAACCACCAGACCATGTCTGAGTGCTTTATCATGTCCCTAAAAACTCCCCCTTTCTAGTTTAGTTTATATGCTTCATGGAAATTGAAAATCTGGCCTTGAAATATATTTAGAAATATCTCAGGATTTATTGTCTGATATTACAGTAATGTTTTTTTCCTGGGCTTGACAAACACCTCTAAAAAAACCCAACCCCTCAACTCCCTCAAACCACTGCAGTCTTTCCATCCTGTTCTTGTCAGTGAAATAAAAATCCATTTATTTGATGGGAAAGCTGCTAAGTAAAAGTACCCAAAGCAAATCAATCCTTCCTAAAAATTCTGGAAACAAAATGGAATTGGATATTGAATTGTGGCTATCCTGCCCATATTAGGAAATCAATTACAGCCTTTCAGGAGCCATTCCATTTAAAAGTGAATTAAATTGTTTACTTTTCTATCCAGGTCATCTCTTTCATGTCCATTGCATTCTGCTATCACTGGTTGCATCTCATCCCATGCTCATAACAAAATGTGTCATACATCATCTCATACACAAAATGTTTGGATTTTCCATTAAAAGTGAACAGCCAATGTAAAATCATTGCTTGCTTTCAGCCTGCAAAGGATATAAACATTTATTATTTGACAATAGCATTCACAAAAGTAACTCACAGAACTACTGACATTGCAGCCTGTACCATCAAAGGAGCCCCCACAAAATACTTGTAAAATGAGACTGTGGACTAAAATTCCGTAACAGTATATGGGAAGGTAAAGACCTGGTGAGTTTGCCTTATGGTCTGGTAAAGTTTTCCTGTGGACTGCTCCTGGTAATGTGAATGCTAATGGCTGTCTTTTCAGCTTTTAGTGACAAAGGTAAGGCAAGGACAAAAAGCTCTTCCCTCATTCTGCTAAAAAGATTTTCATGCTCTGTGATGTCACTGTGGTTTGATTTGCTTTTTCTTCTGAAGGAAATGTCCAACTGATTAATGTAATTACATTTTACTAAAATCAACTGTGATTCACTTGTATTAGATTTTTGCTTTGCTACTTCATCCTGTGAAGCCAAAGCTTATCATCCACCCTCTCAGTTATTCTCTTTACCAGTCCTGTATTTCTTATCCTAGGGATGACACATGTTTAGTGTAATTAACAGAAATGGTTCCTGGTATGGAGAAAGGTCTGCAGGTGGTATGCAAGAGCATTTAACCTTTGAGTTCATTCGAGGCAGAGTGATGGATAAAGTGATCTAAAATATTTGTAAAAATAGTATTAAAGCAGCAACAGTGCAGTGTGATTTGGCAGGAGATGCCAGGCCTATCTAGCAGTACATATCTGACTGAGCAGGAGAAAGTTCTTCTACTTTCTCCTCTAAACCCTGGGCTGTGCTATAGATATCCATTTCTTCTTTGGGAGCCCCTTCCCATATCCCAGTGGCCAGTATAATTTTAATAACCAGGGTGTTGCTGCAGGTACATACCCACAGATAGGTCAGTGAAGCACTGGTGTATTTTAGGTTTTCAGTCAGTGGGTTATTGGTCCCCACATAGTGGGACCAATACTGGGTTACTTTTTACTTCCCTTTTCCAGGCCATCTACATACCACCAAATATGGGAAAAAATGAGCTCTCTCTGATTTTTATGGTCTGGGTAAAAGTTGGCAAGGCATTATTTAGTTGTGCTCTATACAGTTACTTGAAGATGCATTTCCTGATCTGTCAAGATGAGATTCACTGTTGAAATTCCTCTTTACTTTCCTTCCAGTGCAATGAGTGGGTGACTTCATCCTGTTTCCCTGCAGCAGAAAATACAGAAAATAAAAGCCTGTGCCAGAATCTTTGAGAACTAAGCCTGGGTATCCTACAGTCATGTTATGCATATAAGGTTTTTGTTGCTTCCTAATGGAAGCACAACATGATGGGCATTGTAGCAACAGAGAGTCATTGTCCTGGAGAGCTTAAGTTGAAACAGATGTGTTAGAAGTGGGGGAGGAAGAAGAAAGACACAGAATAGCAGCATGGGTTTCCCAGATTTGCTTGGCTGGCAGAAACTTGGACTAGAACTCAAATCTCAAGGCCCCTAGCTCATTGCTTTTTTTGGGCTGGATCCTGCTCTCTGTTTATACCACTCGTGACATCTGTCTCATTTTTGAGACTTGCCAGGTAGGTTGAAGAAAAGAAATTAACGGGACATTACCACTGCAGTATCCATAAGTTCCCCAAACCACAATTACAATTTTTTTGAAGGGGAAGAAGTAACAGTGGTTCTTTGTTTTTTTTGCTGGTTTTTGGTTTTTTTTTTTTTTTTAGCATCCAGTTTTGCTGAAATATTCCAGTTACAGGATTGACTATGCATGACTTGTATGCAAACATCCTGTAGGAATGGTTTTACAGTCTGGGATGCATTTTCCTACTCTGAATTTGTAGCTCTGTTATCATGTTAGCAGCGTAGCAACTTGCTGGGAGTGGTGAGGAAGCCAGTCACAACAGTACTGCATTTTCTGTTGCTTCTGGTCCCCAAGGTCTGGCAGGCAGGAAGGCTCGGGTTGCTACAAAGCCCTGGTCTGTGTTTGACAGCCTGGTTCTGGCTGAGAGCTGGCAAGGGTTTTGGCAGCCTCTCTGAAAGGACTTGAAGCCTGCTGTGGGCTTAATGGCAGATGCAGTGTGATCTGGTTCAGATGAGAACCAGAAAGTTTCTTTCCTTGTGTAACCAAGTACATTTTCGTCCTGCTCCACAGTCTGTATTGTTTGTTCACAATTAGATGGGTTATGGGGGCTTGAGTGGCCAAGGGGAGCTTGGGTGAAACAGAGCTCAGTAAGTATTATCATCACACACATCCTCTGTTGCTGGAGGAGAGAAGTCTGTCATTTTTTTTGTCTGATGGTGAAAGTTTTACCTCAGAGTCAGAGATTCACAAAATACCATAAATGTCCCTGAGGTTGTGACATCCTTGCCTGAGGCAGGGGGAAAGTGACTTACCAGGAAAAAGAGTTAAAAGGAGGAGAAGCTTTTAACTTGTTAGTGCTTGGAACTTTTTGTAAAAGGCTTGGTGTAGATGAGGCAGATGATGCCATTCCTCTGTCAGCCATTGTTTGCATGGCAAATGCTCCTTGCAGGTCTCCTTGTAAGTGGACAATTTCTGTTTGTTTGCTGCTGCTCAAAAGTCTTTCAGAACTGCTTCTCCCTAAATGGAGATAAACAGATCTCTAAGTAGCAAAGATAGAGGATCAGAGATTGCAGAGGTGGTCAGGTGCATAAGGAAAGGAAACCTGAAGGTACTTTCTGAAGTGTAATTTCTGTTTAGTATCATTAACTGGTTGTTTTGTCTCACTTGCTAGCTGTTGGGATTTAATATGCATTCTAATCCATTAGTTTCTGTTCCCCCATACCTGATACAGTGATGCACAGTGTGAGGCAGGTGTGAATCCCTGGGAGCCTCTGCCAGATCACTCCCTTGTTTTCCAGCATTTGCTCTAGAGTCTAAATGCTGGAACTGTGTATTGGCTTAGAAATGCTCCTGTCTTCAAAGGGTGAAAGGTGTCAGCTTCCTTCACAATGAGAAACACAGCATGACCAAGGCATTCTGGGAGCAGTTGTGAGTTTCTTAATTTTGGAGATACCAGGTGTGATCTTAGCTTTGCCATTTCTGGATGTGGATGTCTGTCCCAGGAGCCTTCTTCCACAGCACTGAAGAAACTGGAGAGCAGCAAGTGTTGACTGTTGTAGCTTGCTTGTGAGGGGCAAACAATAACCTCTGTGCTTGCAGTATGTACTGCAAAAATGAGATTAAATTAAAAGGAAAAAACCCAACAACCCATTATAACCTGTACACCAGGTCCTTTATATATGTATTTAATAAAAAATTCACCAGGTGTGGTTAAACTGCCCAATGAAATAGTGGGGCCAAAAAGTGAGGGGTCTGTACGTCATCTGTGCTGGATTATACTGCATGAAGTAGTAATCCCCACTGTTTTTGTGACTTTAAAGCATTATTCTGAGTACTTAAGGAAGGGAAGCATTTCTTCTTCTAGAAGTAATAGCCTTAATTACCTCATTGTTACAAGAAGTGACCTATTTTGTTCCTGTGGCTGCTTGCCACAGAGGAGGAGGTCATTTGCCATGACACTTTGATAAAATCTCTGGAATTAAAAACTTTGAATACACAGGTCATCAGGCATACATTAAGTTCTGGAAAATACTCATAAAATTCAATGAGGCATGTGGAGATGAGTGCAGCAGCCTTTATTGCCACGATTAGGTATCCAATTATGTTGCTTCATTTGACTCTCTGATTTCATGTAGCCTCTGCCCATGGCATCACCTCCACTCACTGCATCTATTTTGTGTCATGTTGAGGAAATTGCAACAGGGGCTTAAGAGAGACCTCTGTGGCAAGCAGAATATAGATGCTTTAAAACATTCAAATGTAAAAATCCTGTTCTTGTTGGCAGGGTTATTCTTGGATAAAAGGTCTTGATGAAGAGGAGAGTATCCATAGGGAGCTCTAAAGGGAAAGAGAACAGATGACAATGGTATTGCAAGAGAAACCCAAGAGCTAGTTGAGGGTTTTTTCTGCTGAAAGGTTTTTATTAAAGCACCTGGAAGGCATAAAATACATTTCAGAAGTACTCTGAGTCAATTGACTAGCCTTGAAAACAGCTTGTATGTGGGAGAAGAATGGACAGTTACTAGAATGGCTTTTATGTACAGGATAGCTGAAAGAGGTCCTATTTATGCTTGATCCAAAGGGAGTATGCCTAGTGGCAAATGGGGCTTCTTGACTCAAAAGGTAAAAGCCTTACTTTTGCTTTGATTAAAATCAAATGGCTCAAGAACTCTCTCTAGGATTTTGAAGCAAATGCCACTGTTTGAGATGGAGGTCTATCTGTCAGTCATGCATCAGGATGCATCCAAAAAAACGGGAGAGAAATGACTTTGGACTGTTGTGTTCTCTGTTAACACTTAATCTGTCACTTGAATCATCTGTTGGAATTTGGAGGCTTTAATTGGGAGGTCCTCAGGCTTTCCTTAAGTGTAGTTCCTATGAAATGCATGATGTGGAATGGCAAACACTGCTGCAGCTTTGAGTGCTCAGCTTCCCAGTAACCGGGGCTACTTCTGGGGGAAACCAAGCTTACCATGGAAATGTGATGAAACTAACTGGGATCAGCAATCCACAGATATGAATGGGATTGCATTTTTCTGATGAGACACATCTCATATTTTGGCTTTACTCTGCTGGTTGAAATTTGCAGCATACAAGGGACACAGTAAGATCAGATTTACAGTACTGCAAAATAACGTATCACGCATTAAAGATGAAGTGCAGCAAGAACTGCTAGTGAGACTTGGAAAGCCAACAGCCCAGTAGCAAAAGGCATCTGAGCTTAACCATTTGAACTTTTATTTCAGCTTCTTCTAGTCAGGACCACAGAGGAAGGGAAGCAGTAGATAACCAAGTCCAAGCAATCCATATGTTGGTGAGGCACTGAACAATTCTTAACAATTTTTTTCCCCTGGATGCCAAACTAGACTAACTACAGAGATATGGTTTAATACATTGTTGAAAGAAGTCCAGACATTTACTGATATCACCAGTAAAATAAAATTTTCAAAAGCAAAACGAAAGAATGCAACAGCAGCCGTAATAAAAGCATTTCCAGTTCTAGGGTAATAAGAATGCATCATAACATTAACAGAAAGATGATGAGTCTCCTGGAAGGATTTAGATTAAATAAGTATTGTGCACTGCAGATGCCAATCCGTAATGTTAATATATCATGATATATTAGTCAGTGGCACACTGCCAGGGTAAGCTATTCAGAGGTGTAGGAAATGATAATTTATCTGGAAACATTCCTTGTAGTAGTAAGATGCTGGGTGTTATGCAGTCTAGTTGCATCTGTCCTTGAAGGAAGTGGTGATGGATATTCCAGTAGCACACTTAAATTATTGCACAACATAGATATTGCAGGCAATGTCCTGCAAGAAAATAATCTGTGGATTTACCAAAGGACTGAGGATCCCTTGATATACAATGTGTTGGTGATAGGAGGTCCAGATTTTGTGCAAGTACCATATATTCAAGACACCTAATCCATGACAGTTGCTGTCATGATGATGCAGTAATGCTAGGAAGGATACTTGCAGCTGGAAGAATGTCTGAGAAAAGGTCAGATTTCCACAATCTGGGAAATTGTATGCTCCATTTGTAATGCATTGTGCAAGTCCTGATAGTAGCAGTCTTGACACACTAACTTTATTGGATGAATTCAAGATATTTTAGTGCTCCTTTTTGATGCAGTCTTCAAAATAATCCTTCAGTAATAGGGAACAGAATAATTTGTTTCCATCACTCTTGCTTACTTCTGCTCACTGATGAAAGCTGACCCAAAAAAGCTATTTGTGAGTTTTTACTGCCTTATCCAAGTCTTCAAGAGCAAAATTTCTAATTTGTCCCTGGTGACTAAGCCTGTTGTCTTGTGAAGGAGAGTGTTTTGTGGGTGAATTACATAAAAATTGTCTTTAGTTTTTGCTCTCTTATTTTTTTGTTCTGGTCATGTTCTTCTTACCTTTGTTACCCTTTGCACCTTAAATGATGTCGTTCATGCAGTGGGGCTTCAGAGCTGAAGTCCAACAGGTTGGGACTGCCTTCTGGGAATCTGTGTTGGTGTTAAACATGGGGTTTCTTAGATCCCTCCTCCTCACATGCCACCAGGGTAAAATATAATGCAATGGTTGTGTTGGTTTCCTCAGCTAAAAAATACAGACATTTCTTAGTGCAAGCTGAATTCCTACCCCTCTGTGCTTGTTCTTTACTGGTCTAATGTAGCAGTGAGTGACTCAGGGGGTGATGTCTGGCTGCAGATGTCAGCAGAAGTAATTGCTGTGATAGATAGGGACTTGAGCGTTTTTAAACAGACACAAACTGTGCCTTGTGCAATAACTGTACCTGTACATTTTATAAAGGCTTTTTGTTACAAGAAAGCACAGGAAGGAGAACATGGTTGCCTGAGGAGGATGTGCTCTGTGGTGTTTTCATTTTTCTCCTCACAGATCAGCCCTGACAGGTGAATGAGTGTCCTTTGCAGAGGGCTGGTTAGAAATCATGAGAATTGCAAAGTACAGACACAGCAGCACATCATTTCATTATTTAGGTTTTCTGAATTCTTTACCTGCTGGCTTAACTGTTAAATTCATCACATTTGATGCAGTTATTCCAGGTTCACCATGGGCTGCTCTTTTTCCCTTGTAAATTCACTGCTGCTTTACAGGGTGGCTGTTTCTCTTTTCCCATCCAGCCTATTGAGAGGCCATGTAAACTGGAGCTCCTGTTTACTGTTGATGAGGAACATGCACTTCTTAGTGACTTGAGAAGATTGCTTGGCCAATGGTGAACTCCCCTGAGCTCTTAGAGCTTGTTTTTTTTCCCTACTGCTTACTTCCTACTGCTTTTTTCCCACTACTTTTCTACTGCAACTGCTGCTACGTTGCTTATGAAAGTGAAGTTGCTCAATCTGCATCTTTGAATAGAAGGTGAGACTATGCATTCAAACACCAGATAGCAGAACATAACTCTAAATTACGTTCTGCTTCCATTCCTCTGTATGTACATTTTAAGCATATCACCAAAAATTAATCCTGTATTTTTGGGTTTGCAAATTTCACCTTGGCTGCTCCAGCTGCTAAATAGACAACTGAGGAGTTTTCTGTAATGTATTGCAGAATATAAGTGTAGATGTTAATTTTTAAGGGGAAGAAATCTTGTTTTGCAATATCTGTGTTCCCAAGGGGTACAGGCAGAAAAACCTTTATTTCCACATGAATTCCAGCTTCTAGAAAGATCCCATTATTTGGGGTTTTTTAACTTACTTAAAAAAACCCAACATTATTTTTACATGGCACCAAGTACTCAGTAAAATGCCCATTGTCAAACTGGGAAGAAAACACATGTTATATTTGTCTATTTGAGGGTTCTACTCTCTGTACAGAAAGGAACAGAAGTAAAACTTTCAGTTCTAAACTGTTCTGTGCAAACAGTATCCAAAATTTGCTGGTTTGAGCTTTGACCTATAAGAGTAAATCAAGAGTAAATCAAGATCAAGACTACATTAGGAAGGGGATTTTGATTTTTGTTTCTTCCTACAAGGGATGGCAGCAGGTGAGGATATATATACTTGTGTTCTGTGCTTCTGACCAAAGACACAAGGTCAGTTAGCTTCTGCCTGTCCTGTGAGTCCAAATGAAATTTGCTTTATAGCTGGGAAAGAATAGTATGTTTATGCTAGTAAGGGCTAATTCCAAAGTAATCTTGCAGCAAAATTGGAAGATGTTTAGGAAATCAAAGCCAAGTTGTGTAATCTAATCTGAGATCCTGGCAACAACCTTGTGAAAGAGTCAAGTCTTGTAGTGAGTGCTTTAAGAAAAACATTAAAGTCTTGTGTTCGTGTTCCCAATCTTGGTTGTCTTGTTTCTACATTTCTGCATCCTCTTGTCACAGTTTATCATCACTTTACCTATTGAAGCTCTGTTCTGTGCCTTCTAATGCTTTCTCAGTTCTAAGGAATTAGTATAATTTGAAGCACATATTACATGGGTGACTGTCTTTTCCTCAGCCAGGACACAGTGGAATCAGCTTCCTTCTGTCTGTCCAGAATAACCTTGTTTTGTTTTTCATAATAATTTTAGTACAAATCTAGACTCAACAATCTGAACTTGAAGGAAGTAGACCAGATAAAATTGTTTGGACTCTTATAAGAGGAGGAGAAATTCTCTGCTGAATACTGACATCCAACCTAAACATGAGGTTATTCTGAGCACTTGCACAGAAAGGAAGAAGGAAGTGATGAAAAGCCCTACTTAAAAAAAAAAAAAAAAAGAGCATTATCACAATTTCATGGGATTTGATGTATGACACACACATCTTAAGAGGCCTACATTAGTCCCAGCTATCTAGACTGGAAACCAGAACATGTAGCTAGGAATTACGGTATTGAGTGCAACTATTGTATGTGAGGTTCAGTTGCCAAGCACAGGGAAAGCAGAAAAATCTACAAACTGGTAAGAAATATTTTGCTGCAGCTGGGGAAGTGAATATATAAATGGCAGGATGCCCATGGGTTATTTGAGATAAAATGATTCCCAGCTGGACAGCTAGATTTTTGATAGATTTGAAGACCCAGAAATTATTCAAACATTCTTGATGACTTTGAGTAGAAGTTTCCTGTATGTGGAAGGAAGAGCTTAACACTTTTCAAACTGTTTTCAGATGTGCCAGTTTCTGGCCCTGTCTCTGAGCACTTGCATCTCCGTGCTTTATGGCTGTTGGTGTAAACAGCTTTACTCATTTGTGAAATATCTTCAGAATCAGTCTCTAGGGAAACAGTAAAGATTTAAACCACTTTTCTAGGTGCTGTCTATTAATTCTGAGTTTGGCTTGTCCTTTCCTTGCTAAGGAGTAAAGATTCAGGAGTATATTTATTCAGTGAGCTGTAGCTGTGTTTTCTAACTTGTGGCCTTAGATTTTGATGACACTTGCTATTTGAAATTCCAGTTCTTTCCTTATTGTCAGCTGTACTATTGAATAAACAAAGGAAATAGTGGTAAGCCAGTACTCAAAAATATCCAAAAAAAGTTAAAACACTAATGTTTTAACACTAGCCTCTTCCAAAATAATCCAGGCACTGAGGGGATATGACAGTTCGTCTATGAGTTAATGACAAGGTGAATTGATTTCCATGAAACTGACAATGGGAAATGACTGCCTAGCTTGTTCTATTAAAGAACATAACCAGTGAGAATAGGATGAGAAGATATTTCCTGAAATGCAAAGTGAATTTAGTACAGTCTTCTCTGTGGTATTAGACAAGAGAATCTGCAGGCGCAGCAGATGCTTCTGGGTTTAGTTACATTGAAAAAAAAGTGGTGTTTTTTCCTGCTTGCTTAGACTTTTGCCCACTAGACTGCACAGATGTCTGCAGAGAAGTTGTGTTCCAAAGACTCTATGTATGTATGTTTATGTGTGTACTTGCCCTAGGAACATGTCTGCCCAGAGCAGAGGGATTACCTTTGGAACTGCCTGCACTTGGCCAAGGGTACTCCATGCCTGAGCAGGGCCAAACTGTCTGTGGCAAATGCAGACTTCCTCCTTCCTGTTTGATTGTTTGGTGAAGTGTTTCTAGTTTTTGTCATAAAATATTCTGGGAAAAAACACTGTGTTGTTCTTCCAGAGGCAAAGATTCAAAATCTTAGTTCCCTGCCATGCAAAGGTCAAGTCTTTGAAGTGTCTCAGTCTTAGGTTTGGTATCTAAGGAGTTAGGAGCAGTTCTGACATGAGCTGGTACCTACTGGCACCAAAACAGGCTTTTCTTTGCCTTAATTGTGCATTGCATGGAGTTGGATAAGCTGTTTCCAGTTATAGGCCTGCTCCTACTGGTTTTTTGCTAACATAGCTAGGGGATGACTGGATATCGATGATGTACATGTAAAAAAGACAGCTCAGGCTGAAGGATTTCAATGCTCATAAAACTGCAAATATGAACTGGTTTGTGCTCTAAACCTCAAATTTGGAAGGGTATCAGCTAGCAAACCATAAACAGAGAGAATGAAGAGGGGCAAGTGACCACTTACATGCAAAATAAGGAAGGAAATCTCACTACAAAGGGTCTCCTCACTGTTATTGTTTGTAATTTTGTGTTGATAGCCAGACTTCACATGTGCAGTTGTTCAAGGACGTGAGTGGCTTTGCAGCTCAGCTTTTGACAGCACCTGTGTTGTAGGCACAAGGCTGTGAGCTGCCTGTCGTGCCTGAGCAGGTCTGGCACAGGACCAGAGGGGCTGTGTTTACCCAGTGCTGCAGCCAGCAGTTCCAGTTTGCCCTGCAGCTTGCTTCCTGTGTGTCCCTGTGCTTAGGAAGTACATTGTGCCACTCTCCTTTCTCTACGGTAGCTGGAAATTTCCCTGGGGTTACTTCTCTCTTAAGAGAACAGCTCAGTAACAGAACAGTAATTTCCTATAATTTAAACAAGAGGTCCTGTGTCTTAATATGGCTGTTGTTCAGATAAAGGCAGAACTGCAGAGGTAAAACTTGCAGAATTGCATGGGTTAAATTTTTATATAATGTTGATAACTGTGATGCATAAAGTGAGGCTCCCATGTGTACAGGCCCCTCATCAGAGCGGGCATGGTCCTTGATATGGCAGGCTTTCCAGGCCACTAAAAAATGTTTTTTTCTAGTGTGTCATTCTGGCTGTTCTCCCTCTGAGCCTGAATTTGGCAGCCAAGCAAGCTGAAGGCCACGATAGGTATCCTGCTGTGCATGCGTTTAATTCTGTACTCCTCACCATCTAAAGTTTGTGCACGTTTAATTTCTCTTCCTGAGCAGCCATGTGTGATACACCCTGTTTACTCTTAAAAAATTACATTGGCAGAGAGTCAGCAAGACTCAGTGGTTTCTGCAAACTGGTATGGCTCCTGGGAGAAGCTGAATTTTGGTGGGGTGCAGCATTCTGTTCCAGATGCTGAGGACCTCTGTTGGCCAAATCTCTCCACTTGGCAGGGAGATCACAGCAATAAGTTTGCTCTGCCTCCTCCTTGCTTTATCTCTGTGGATTTCTTTTCCAGAGGCAGGAGCAGGGACCAGCCCTCATGCTTAATGGTTTGCTTAGTTCTCTTTTCTGGCTGGTTATCTCTCAAAAAGCTGTGAAGCTGAGCAAAGTGCCTTGGCTATTCTCCTTCATAGATGTACTGATATCTGTGCTGATGCTGCAGGCCCCAACCCTTCTTGCAGCACTAGTGAGAAGCAGAGTTCAGAGGTTTGATTCAGTGTGGATAACCAGGTACTTGAATTATTTTGTTTCTGTTAAGAGTAGAAGCTTCCCCAGTGCAATGGTATCCCAGTTATTGCTGCTGGAAGCAATGACATGTCACCTACTACATTGTGTAAATATTCTTCAGACCTTATCTACTAAAGAACCTCATAAGTATGAGGAATAAATCAGAAAACTGATTACTTGTACCTATTCTTGTGGTACTGGGGATTTTTTAATGCTTTCACATTGGGTGGAGCTGGAACCAGCAAACACAGAATTGTGAGAAATGGGTCATGGGAGGGAAGTTGGTGGAGCGTGTCTACATCTGTCCAAGCTGCACTCATTGGATGCTCAGATTCTCATGCAAAACATTTTTCTGGCTTCTACAGATCTTACAGCTCCAGTCATTAGAGGAAATCCACGTGCTTGGTATGTGTAGCTGAAAATGTGCAGGATTTTTTTTTTTTTTGTTAGTGGGTACAGTAGGCTGAACCCTGCTTGGGCTTCAAAATGTGATGTTGTGCCATCTTCAACTATCATTATTAGTAATCTTTTCTTATGATCTCATTGTGATATCGTATTGGAAACTGCTTTTTGTCTCATGATGGGGATCTGAGAGGAGAGACCAGGAAACACAGCATCTAGGATTTTCCGAGAGAGGCTGATTCCACTGAAAACCAATACTGTGGGCTCCGGTGTGCTGAAAGGGAGGACGGAGGTTACACATCATTCACTGCCCTCTCTGAGTACGGGGAAAAGCCAAGTGCAGCCTTATGCTTCCTGAGTCACCCGGGAGCAGGAATCACTTCTGCCATCCAAGGAGTGGACAGCAGCTCCCGAAACCCAGTCACGGCTGCAGTTTCCATCCTAATTCCCTGATTTCTGCTGTCTGCTTGAGTCAGAGCCGGGCCTTTGGACCCTCGTGGTGCGGGCCCATGGATGAGTAAAATCCCGAGTCATCCTTAACGAGCGCTAAGCTCTGCTAAGCCGCAGAGGTGCCTCTGGAAGTGGATGAGTCGGGGCCGCTCGGAGCGTGTTCAGTCGACTAAAGCTGCACCACAGGCGCAAAGCAGAAAGGAGAGGGGGCGGCAAAACTCTGCGGAGGATCTCGGGCTGCCTGCGTGTCCCCTCGGAGCGCGGCAGGGCTAGGGACAGCAGGGAGCCCGGGCCGGCTCNGGGAGCAGGGCGGCCCTGCGTGAGCGGCCCTGCGTGAGGGCGGCCGGAGCCCTCCGTGCGCGGGGCAGCGCCGCAGCCAGCGCCGGGTGAGTACCCGCGGTGCCGCCGCTGCCCGGGGACAAGCCCGGGGGCTGCGCAGGACGAGCCGCTGCCGGGGAGCGGTGGCAGCAGCTGTGTGTGTGAGAGAGACAGCTGTTCTTGCCTGCTCGGGGTGTGTGTGGGCATCTTGCAGTGTGCTGTTATTTCTTAGCAGTGCTAAGTACTTCCTAACAGGATCTGTTTGCGCTGGTTTCAGGGGTGTAGGCTGAGTGTGGGTCATCTGACTACTTGTTGACTTGAATGTAAGTCAAAGCCCTTTGTGCTTTCTGCTGTCTTGGGTTTGTGATGCTTGTCTTAAAATCTTCCTCCTGCTATGTAAGTCTCCGCAGCAGGTTTTGAGAGATAAGGTCCTCATTGGGACAGGTTTTGCAATGAGGACTTTGATTGTAATCACAAAAGAGTTAGGGAATCTTTGTGGATTTTTAGAGCCACTGAGTGGATTTCTTTTTAGCATAAGGGACTAATTGTCTTCTCTTTCTTCTTCACTGGGAAGGAAATTGGAGGTGATATTTGTCTCTGGCTTTCTTTGCAGTAATATGCAGGTATGTTGTCAGTTTGGGAGTTTTCTTCTGCCAGCAGGGTGGAGAGTATTAAATAATTCATCTTTGATGATGTTAGAAAAATTTTTGCAAGAAATGACTGGAAGTAAACAGGAGGATTTTGTTTTTTGATAGATACCTTTGTCCTGCATAGGTAGAAATAAGAAAACAGATTTCCTGTGTAGCACAGTGGCTTCATAACACAGGATTTATTTAATATTAATCTGAATTCTTTTTGTCTGTATTAAGTAGCATGGTTGCTGGCAGTGGAAGATGATAACTCTTAGGTCAGCAGGTATTAAGATGCCGTTAAGTTCTTCTGTTGCACAATAGTTCAGTACCTAGGAGGTGACAGTAACTTCTGTACATTTTGGGGTAAGAAATGAGGTAAGAATTAAGGGAGTGCGATGAGCAGTACAAAGAACAAGGTATTTTGTCCTCGCTAAAAATCATTTAAATGGAATTTCATAGTTACAGAAGGCATGCAGAGTTACAGGCAAGAGATAGAGAGAAGGAAGGAAGGATTGAGAGTCAAGTGTCTGTCTCCAGTCCCATGAAATTTACAGGTTGTGGCAGGTTTTGTTATTGCAAAAGGCTTCTTCTAGTACGTGATAGTGACTTTACATTAAAAATAAATGTGCTTAGACTTTGTTTCTTTGTGCATGGTATCTAAAGTTGTTAGACTGCGTCGTCTTTGGTTGTTGTCCTGTCTCTCAGCTGCATTTTTCTTCTCCTGTTCTTTACTTGATTTTTAGTCTGTAATGAAACTAACTAGATTTAGTTTGTAATAAATAGGGTGCCTATCCCAAAAATACCAAATCAGACAAAAAAACCCCCCAGAAAACAACATGGTAATTAAGTAACAAATATAAAGCCTTGTAGAAAATTCAACTGAAAACACAATTCTGTGTGGAAGGCATAACTTCTTTGCACTCTAAGGTGATGTGCTGCTGGGCTCCAGTGAGAGAGAGGCTGTGGCTTGTTCCTTTGACATGTGCCTCTCCTGTGCTTGCAGGCTGGTGCATGAAGATCACTTTTATCAGTGACTCTGTAATTAGGTTCATTTTTCTGAAGACAGAGTTTAGAAAGACAGAAATTAAGATCTCTTTAAGAAATGGCCCAGGCAACAGTTTGAAGGTCCTGTAAGGTTAAATCTTCGGAAGGAGCCAGAATCAAAATCCCCTGTGAGCTCCTATGTGCAGCTGTAGCACACAAGCATCTCTTGCTGCTTGGTTCAATGTCTTGTTTTTTTTTTAAACACACCAGGTGGAAAAAAAAAAAAAGTAGTTGAAATTTATGGTGGGTGGTTTGAAGTGATTGATTTGTATCTGCTAACTTTAACTGTCTTCCATATAGACTTTTTTGTGTTTATTGTGATCTGATGGCCTTTGGAAGTATGTTTCATTCCTGGAGCTATTAACTAGCTTTCTATATATTGGACAGAGGGAATGCTTTTATTTTAAAATAATCTCTTGGAACAGTGTGTGACACTTCATCATATTGGGGTGGCATTTGTGTTGTACACTGTTTTGAGGGTGAATGTATGTTAGCTTTCAGCCAGGGAGAAAAAGAAAAAGTTGTCTTCTCTTGGTGTTCTAAACCAAGGGAAATGTGGCAGGAGTACATCTGGTACAGTTCCAAGTCTGGAACTTGGCTTTGTCACCAGGTAAGGTGAGTGGCTGATAGTGTTGGATGATAAGAAAACACATAGCTTTTAATGAAATTTGCTACTCCGCTGCCAGTCTTGGGACAGACAGAAACTTAAAAAGGCAATAGAGGCTGAATTTCCAGCTTAGAGTCTCTTCCTTCATGTAAGACTGGAGAAAGTGCAACTTCGTGTGTTTAGTTTTATGCTAAAGCAGAGATTTGAAGTTAGAATTGTTTTTCATAGTTGTTGCCTGCATTTATTTGGAAAAATCTTGATTAGGTTGCACTTTTTAAAATTGAAAGCACTCAAAAATAGATGAAAATACCAGGCATCTCAAAGATGGATGCACTTCAGCTTCAGCAGCATAGCAGCTTTTTGTATGTGTCCTGACTCTTTCATTTTGCTTCACCATTTTGCCAGTTACATTTGGGTGATCAAAGTGGGTGTGGTAAGGACTGAAGCTGTAAATTGATTTTGTATTTAATTGATTATGGATCCCAAACAAACCATAATGGTCCTTGATTAGCTTCTATTATAAGCTGGATCATTTAGTTATGAAGAATGCTCTGTTTTGCCAACAAAGTCATTTGATAGACTCTCCAATATATTCATTTGGTGTAATTATCATCAGTCAGCTTTACTGTGTGTTTTTGACTACCAGCTTTGTTAGCTCTGGTTCTTATTAGCTCTTTGTATGTTTAATAGCCTTCTCTATCCACATTTCTGCTTTCTCCGGAGTTACTATTTTATTCTTTATCTTCTCTTTTTAAAGAAGAAAATACAGTTTCTTCATGTCTTCATTTTCTTTTCCCTTTCTCTATTCTGACATTTCTTAAATGGTTTCCAGAGAAGATGCTCTCAGGTACTGTCAGTTCTTCCCAACTTGAGCACCTGCTGAAAAAGGAGACACAGACTGGTGCACAGACAGACAGACAGCTGGCTGTCAGTGGCCTTTCCTCTTTGTAATTAACAGCTTCTTTGGTATTTGTCACCTGCACAACTTTGCAGTCATGATCTCTTTTTTTTCCTCTTAATTTTTCTTCCGAGTCGCTGGTTACACTGCAAAATAAGAT
Source organism: Notiomystis cincta (assembly GCA_013398075.1). Classification (NCBI taxonomy): domain Eukaryota; kingdom Metazoa; phylum Chordata; class Aves; order Passeriformes; family Notiomystidae; genus Notiomystis; species Notiomystis cincta. Next base: position 482,408 of record VZRX01008723.1, on the reverse strand, counting down.
AGTTGCTTGGAGACTAGAAACCACCTGCACTGTGGTGCTTTTTTTGTTTATGGTCATGGTCTTTGACTTATCTGTTAAATGTTTGAACTAATTTTGTCTGCTTGGCTCAGCTCTAGTTTCATTGGGCTTTTCTAATGAAAATGTCATGCACCATCAAGCCAGAGGTCTTGAAGGAACACACAAGCTCATTGCTTTTAACTTTTGCAAACTTCTGTTGTTTACTGTTGTACTTGTTAGTTTGGAGGGGCTTTCATGGTCCATTGCTCAATAAGACAAACCTCAGCAACACATGTTGAATTCCTTGGCAATGTGTATAGTTTCTTGTCATGAAATACCTTTCGTTTTCCTATCTTGAGTTTTATGTGATTTTGTGTAATGGCAATTATGATTAGTAGCTTTTCAGCAAAGACATTTTTCATGTGTGATACTTCCAAGAAGTAGTTGGTGTGTTCCCATGGTCCTTTTCCCACATCTACCTTTGCTTTTAGAACAGCAATTTGTTAAAAAAGAAAAGAAAATAGAACTTAAATTTTAAGTGGACTGGTATTCTTGGCCTGCCAAATTAAAGTAAAACCCAGCAATTTGCTTCCTTGCAAAACAGGGAAATAGCTCAAAATAAGGAAATAGCCAACACATTTTGGCCCAGACTGCACTAATCAACAAAAAAGCATGTGTGGGTCTCCCAGTCAGTGATATCTAGAGGGATCTTCCTGCCTCCCAGGTACAGGTATGGTGCTCCTGCAGTAGGCAGAGAAAGTAGCCTTCCAATTAATCCTTACTCAGTTGACTCAACCTCAGCTCCAGCGACAGCATCCTGGATTTTCTATAAGCTGCCTTTCTAGTTATATCTTTGACCTCCCCCAGCTACCACATGCTGTGCTGTGAGAAGAAAAATGTGAAGGAGGATAGAGGTGACATCAGGGGAGGAAGGTTCTGGTAATTGGCAGCATAAGCTGGAAAAGGTCTTAAAAAGGGTGAAAAGAATGGTCAAGGACAGCACAGCATCTGTGCAAAACCAGGAAGGAACTTTTCAGCCTGGAGATGAGATGACTGAGAAAACTTCACTGACAAGCAGCAGGAAAAGAGTAAGCAGAGACTACTTTTTCATCCCTCAGTTTTCAGTAGAGCAGTCCCAGGGTGTGCCCAGGAGTGATCGGCTGTAGGCTCAAAACAAATGAAAAGGAGGTAATACTGTGCACAAGATATAATTAAGATGCACAAGTAGTTGCAATGTAGGGTTAGTAAAAGGAAAGCCCAGTTTTAAGGGGTGGCTAGCCAAAAGTATTGCTGCTTGTCTTAGATATCCTGCTTGTCTCTGGGATTCTACTTCAGTCACAGTTGGAGATGGGATGCTGTGCTGGGTGGGCTCTTTCTGCTCTCTCTGTAACCATCCATTTGTTCAGTTCTGACCATCTTTTGTTTTGATATTAGTTATATAGGGGGGAAAAAAGATCTGCTATTCTGTTTGTGGCTTGATGGAAAGGAGCTGAATGACCACAGCAGATTATGAAGGCCTGCCTTCTTCAGCCAGGAATGTGTGCATACAAGGAAGGATAAGAGCTTATTGCAAAGCAAGTTGTGATCTTTAAAAATAAAACCCCAAAAGATTCATCACCTCTTTGTTTCCAGGCAGTGCTGCATGAATGTGTAGGCACAGTCTTGCAGGATGAGTCTTTAGAAAATGAGTAACACCAGGCCACAAAGAATTCAAGTGGAGCAGAGACCCCCTGCAGCCTGCTGGAGCTTGGTCACATAAGGCCTTCTCCATGTACCCAGCCTGACAGCTGACAGTGTAGAGGTGGAAGATGAAGAAGCTCAAGTGCTGCTGTGCTGCAGCAATCCCAGTGTGCTAAATGACTGTTTAGCAAATGGGAGAGTGCTACAGTCAAGGGTGACTTAAAGTATGCTTAAGGCCCCTCTTGAGTTTCTTGAGAAAGAAATCTGATGCAGAGGCTACAGGCAATTACCTTTACTTCTCATTCTTCAAATCCTGCTCTTTGGATCAGCTGGATGAGGCGAGTTTCCCCCATGGCCATATTGGCTGATAATTCTTTCAGTAGTTTGGAGGGGAAAAAAGGTTTCAGTAAATCTCAAACAAATTGTGCATGTACAGTAGCTTCAAGATCTTGTTGCTGTGTGTATTTAGAACTAGTGACTTTAATTTAGATTATTACTGTAATGGAGTTTTCATCATATTCATCTTACCTAATTGAGCATGGACTGAGAACTGAGGATTGTGCAATTATCAATATATAGCACAGAACATGATAAAACTAATTTTTAATCCTTCCTGTTGAAGCATAACAGATTGCTGCAGTTCAAAGACAAGTATGTGAACAGAGACATGTATCTAGGAGATGAGGACAGACTTCTGGAAATCTTATTTATTTAATGACATCATTGCCTTATTTCAAAGCGTTGTCTTGGAAAGTGTTCTGAGTAATTTGGGGTCTTAGTGTTGTTGTTAAAGGTGAGATAATGAGGAAGGGAAAAGCTGTGCTGTACATTTGCTTACAATTATAAACTAGCTACCATGGAATTTTGATTGTCCAGAAGCTGGAGCAAGCAGTCTACTTGCTGTATAAGCTTTTCTCGTGGAGCCTCTAGACAATTCCTCCAAGAGTTTGGGTTTCTGGTTGTTTTCTCTGTGTGTTTGTATGTCTATGGTGGGCTGGTGTTGAGCTCTTGCCTCTTATATGTGATTGAGATCAAAATTGTGTGTCAGATGCATGGATAGTCAGTGTGGTTATCCACTACTAAGTGTTCTTGCAAAATACAAACCCAGAAATCCTGGATGCTAGAAAGAAACCATTTCTCTGGCAGTTGCAATATTTGTGCAGCTGCTCCCACAGATGTTTCTTTTTTTCTTGTCTTTTTTTCTTTTTTTTTAATTTCTCCTAAGAAGTAAGCAAACCGAGGCAGAGATGTTAAAGGGCCTGCCTGAAGAAGGAGAGAGAAAATGCAATGCCTTTAGTTGGGACATAGTGATTTACGTTCTTTCAAAATGACTGTGAAATCTTACTTTGTTTGCCAAGTCCAAAGCCTGCTTAGGCTCTGCAGAGCTGAGTGGAAGTATCCTAAAATGGGAGCTTTGCAAATAGACTTTGAGAGTAAGAATCTGATTGGGGTAATTTGGGATCTTAATAGTGTTGCTGGAATCCAAATGGACCCAACTTCAATGTCTAATTTAGTCATTTTAGAACTGAACAGGAAAAGTACTGGTCAAAAAGCTTGTTCTGACAGAGCTCTGCCCTGTGGCTAAAAGGGAAATTTTGGAATGAAAACACTTTAGCAAACACCCCCCACCCCCCAATCAATAATTGATTTCAAGATTGAGGACTGACTTTATTCATATATAAGCATATCTTTTCACTGTTTTAAAAAAAGCAAATACAATTCTGTTACATGGAAGTGGGAAGTCTTGAAGGTGCTATTTTAAATAGCTCAGGTAAAAATTCTTCAAAAGTCAATAAATTAATTGTAATGTAAAACATTATTAACATTCGATGCATGATGGTGAAAACACCTTTCTTCTCCTAGGAGAATACAGGGCTCATACTGGAGTCAGTTAACCTCATCCTCCAGAAATGCTTAATAAATGATATTTAGGAAAATACACATTTGTATAAATAGAAATTTGTGTCTTGATGCCAGCAACTTTCTTAGGTTGGGTTTTTCTCTCGAGGGTCACAACTAAGTAAGCAGGAAGAAGCTCTGAGAAGGCACACGTTGTAAGTAGTGTTTTTTGAGTAATGAAAACCTTTGAAAAACAATAAATATCTGTCTGTAAGTGTAAGAGACCTGGTGCTTTGGGGTTGTTTAGTTTTCCATGTAACCTGGTATGTGTGTGATGTCTGCTGCCTAGACTTAACCAGCCATGCTCTAGTCCTCTTTCTTCAGAGAAAACCGGACCTGGCTTTGTGTGTTCTGTGAAAATGAGAAAGCAGCCTTAGTTTCTACACATAAATATGGCAGGTGTGTAAACATCAGCGAGAGAGCAGAACTGTTTTGGGGTGATAAGGAGTAAATTGGTGTAGACCCTCCATGAGTATGCTAGGATGAAAGAAAAACTTTAACAGGGTAAGGAATTCCTGGGAAGCCTTAGGTTGGGGGTGAGGGGAAGTATTAAAATAGCTGTTTTGATGGTGTTTTTTCTGTCAGAAAGTAGTAACCGTGTTGCTGACTTCCATGGGGTTTTAGAAGTTGGGTTTAATGAGCAGGGAAATCCTTTCCTGTCCTGCCCGTTTGTCATATGTCAACAGTTGGGAAAAATGAGTGTAGTTCTGAAACATTGGAATAGTTTACATGTATTGTAGGATGTGGCAGGACAAAAGTCTAATTGACATCAACATGCTTATAGTAGGACCCTTATTACTTTCACTGTGATGATTCTGTCCTGCAATGAGTCAACTATTAATTAATTTAATAGACTCATAGAGCTATTTATGTTGGAACAGACCTCCAAGATCATCAAGTCCAATTTTTGACTGAACACCAACCACCGTGCTGACTAAACCACAGCACTAAGTGCCACATCCAGTCACTACTTGAACACTTTCAGGGGTGGTGACTTCTTTCTTTCGTAACAGCTTTACTGCTTTTGAAGAATTTCCCAGGCTTTAGCACTGATGTTACAGACGGTTATGGTCACTCGCCATGGTGATTCAGCTCCTGAACTGGTCAGCTCTTACTGGTAGGATTTACCACACTGGGAAAGGGTTGTTGGCTCTGCCCTTTGCAGTGGTCAGTGGGAGTAGTTGGTCCCTTCAAATGCCGCCTGCTGCCAGGCAGGAGGGGAGGGAGACACTTCTGGGGAGGAGCAGGGACTGCTGTGATGATGATGCTCTAAGCTGGGGAGCTTGCTGCTTTCTCATGCACACTCTTGAGTCTCTTGCACTTGGCTGTTGTGTTTAGTATGTGCTGAATTCCCCTGAGCTGAATTCCTGCCTCTTGCAGTCAGCCTGGGCTCACAGAGCTCAGAGTGCACTCAGCTGACACCAGGGAAGGACTAAAGCAGCCAGTTGAGCGTGCAGCACGTGGCACGTTCAGTGTCAGGACCGTTTATCGCGTAACGAGATTAAGCCTCTGTGCAGTGCTGCTGTACGATGCAGTTCACGTAGCTCCAGCACCTGTCCTTGGCAACTGGGAAGGTGCAGAAGGCGAGTTGGGCATGGGTGTGATCCTCTGCCAGCATTAGAAATAAAATCCTGAATGCTGAGGCTCACTTCAGACATTTCTGTCATGTTTGATGGTGTCACTCCTGGGACGCTGCTTCGGAGATGTTCATCTCCCAGCACCCACAAGAAGGCTCTGAAACGTGAGTGTTACCATTTCTTACTTCCCTAGGGACTGCTAGAAAAAATGGCAGATTAGCCAAAACAATAGGTCTTGTTAGTCCACATATGACTACACAGTAAGTATTTTGTACATTATTTAGGTGTCCAGTAAGTAATGAAAAATTATTGTGCAATACCTGGTGGAAATATCCAGGAAAGGAAATAACTTTTAGTCTGTGCTGTTGCACCAAACACTGAATGGACCCAGGACAATGAAACAATAAAAAGGTCACACTAATACAGAGGCAGGGGAGAAACTGAAAAAATGGGATATGAGCAGTGCTACTGAGAGATTTCAGAGGTACATGCCTTTGGGATTTCTCTTCTGAGGATTTGAAGAACAGGCAGTTATCACTGAAGTGTTGCTGTGGAGTTGCAGGGAATAGATCTGATCTCACTTGCAGTCTGATAGCACTGCTGGACTTCTGAATTGTAGACAGAACAATTGGGATATATTGATAGATGTGGCAATGTGGCATGTGGAGTAATTGTTTCTCAAGTGACTTATCAGAACTGCTTGTGCCTCCTCTGGCAAGGGCAGGTCTGTGCTGCTAGCTGTGCACCAAGCCCACAGCCTTTCTGGAGGGGGAAGGAAGGGTTCATAGGTCAGAGGAGATGTTTTGTAGGGGGTTATGCTGCTCAAAATGCACACCTGGGTCAAGCCTCGGGTGTCCCATGAGCTTAGACTTCTGAATACCCTCCTATGCCTTTAAGATGAGTGTCTTAGGCTGGAGGGATTGTATAGAAATAAGCCAAAACTGAGTGTCTTGGACTTGTGATACCACTCAGTTATGAACATTAGTTAGTTCATGTTTATTTTGTAATACCATAAAACATCCAATAGCTCTTCATACAACATGGCATTTGGGAGAAAAAAAGACTATGCTAGTTGAGATAATAGTGTATTCAATGAGTGGTTTGGTTTTGAGCTGCAAGAACACTGCTATTCTTTTTGTACTTTCTCCTTGGAGAAAAAGTGTAGAATTTTCCTTTTGAGTCACGAAGGTGCCACATGATGTGTGTGACAAGTTCCCTCTGTCACGTACCTGAAAAAGAGAGTCATGTGTGTACAGTGTCATGTTCTGTGCTGTTGTTGGTTCATTCTTCCCTAGCTGAGGATCACAGCTCCATGGTGAGAGGTGGCTTGTATGCATTTTATGCAAAGAAATCTTGTGCTCAGAAAATTCATGTGATACTTCTTAAATCTACATATTTCCCTCACACAACACTTTTGTGTGTTACTGAGCATTATTGGGTATTAGGGAATTTCCCAGATGTATGGAAATCAAATAGCAAGCATGTTTCTATGTGGGGAGATTACTGACAATTTCAGACAGTATATGTTGAATATTGCCCATGGCATGACAGTAGTCTTGGATGCTAACTTGGAAAATATTAAGTGTGCAGCTGGTGGTAGGAAGGTCCTCTGTAGATTAATGTGAAGTTAGTATCTGTGCTTAAAAAATAGAATGAAAACTTGAGCTTGGAAACAAGCTGTATGTGCTGTTGGAGGTCTAGAAAAAGTCGATTTTTGTGTCTTCAGAAGCACTAAAAACACAACTTTTTCTGGCATCTGTTATATAGATTGCAAGCAATGAAGGGTTGAAGTCTTATCACAAAACCAGAAAGATGATTTATTGGAAATGTCAAAAAAATCAATCAGAGAGCCTAATAGGCCGGTTAAACAAGCTTTTCAGTTTGGGTATGTTTAAAAGCAAGGAGGCTTGAATGGTTTTTGTTGATAAACTTGGATGCCTAGACAGATTGCTTGGAAACTGATATGAGCAAATAGTTTGTTCTGGAACTCATTGAAAGTGGAAGAAAAAGAAGCTGTTTTTTGGCTAGTCTGTCATTTGCAGATTTTTTGAGTCTAATAAGGTAGGAAAAAGTAAAGTAGTGTGGAAATTGGGACACGATCCTGTATTTTTCCCCCCTTTAACAGGCCATTAAAATTTAACAGAGGTCTTTGGAGACTGTTTTTAAGCTCTAACTTGTCATATTTTTGGTGGTGGTAGTGCTGAAACACCTCTACAGGAAAAAATGGGTATTTTAGCTGAATGCTTGTGTGAAAATATTGTAATGAAAATTGTAATGAAAAGGTTACTGATTCCCAAGATAGAAGATACTTATTTGCCATCCTGAGACTAATGAGCACAAGGTAAAATCACTGATGGCTTGGTGTGGTCTGAATATTATTTTTTTGCTGGCACTGTTTAATTTATTATATGACATACCATATATATATGTGTGTGTGTGTGTGTATATGTAAATGAAATTGTCAGTTTAACTGGTTTAAATTACCTTTGGAATTAAACAAACAAAGCTTTACTATTAAGTAGCATCTCTCATTGAGGCCTTCAGGCTCCTTTGTAGCATTAGAATGGCTGTTTATTTCTGTCATGGATTTTGTGAATCAGTAAATAAGGGATAGGAAAACTTCTCATAGTAGGTGTTCTAGAGTTGAGGGAATAATATTGAAGTACTTTCCTCTGAGGTTGGGAAATGAGGAAGAAGGCCTTGGTTTTAAACATTTACACAGGACAGGACTGAATAACCTTGATAAAGTGATCTTGTTCAGATAAGAAGTCCATGGACAAGGAGACAGGGATTTTTTTGCATATTTTGTGTATTTGTAGATGCATCAGAGCTACTTTGGCTTAGAGATTCTGAAAACACTGTCCTAGATCCGTTGTTGCCAGTTCTGCTAGTCATAGCTAGGCTTAAATTTGGCTTTGTGAGTAAATTATAACATTTTTGTTTGACTTGGCAACATTTCATCAGCTAACAAATGACTTTCAGATGTTTGTGATTGATTCTTGTTGCCATATCACTACATTTTTTAACATTATGTACTTCCTTATGCACAGTCTAAAACTGCTTAATTTTCTTGTTGTAATGTTTTTCTACCAATTTATCTTTTGTCACCCATTGGTCTGCCATAGGCAATGCTAGTTTACTCTGGGAAAATCTTGTAAAATTACCTTGATTTGCAGAAAGATAAGTGAAGGTGGCTGCCTGCAAAATGATGTTGAAGAATGGGGTTCTACAAAATTCTCTGCCAAAAATAAATCGTGGAGTCTTGAAAACATATTATAGGAAAAATAAGATACTTGGAGCTGCCTCCTTGAGAAGTGTCAATGTTGGACTGTTTTAAAAGTTGTTATTCTTGTTGTCCATACAGATGAAAAATTTAAATGGAATTATGAATTATGTCATTTGCAGAGCTGAAGGTGGGTAGGAATCTCCTTGGTACTAGAAAATCACTAATTCCATGTCTTTCCCAGCTTTTGCATCACTTTGCCTTACTCAAGCTGGCACTTACTGTATTTGCTTCTTGTTAATTATCATGCTTAATGTCATTTAGTACCATGAATGTGTGACTCTAGACTGCTATTATACTATTACACTTTTTAAGACATTTGTGAAAAGAAAGTATTAAATGTGGACAGTTTACAAATGTTCCCTTGCAAGAAAATAAATTCCCTACAGTCAGCAGACACTGTAGTGCAGTGTTACTGATCACAAACACCAAGCACAACCAAGGAAAATACTGTATTTTGTCTTGCTATAGAACTTGGGAAAACTGAATGGTTCAGGGTGATACGTTACAGAAATGCTGCATTAATTTGGGCATGTGGGATGGGGGAATGGAAAGTTAAATAAAGTGATTACAAATGATTTTAAGTGCTTTGAGAATTGTCTTAGATGTATATGATGAACTTGAAACTGCTGCTTTTTCTTAAGCAACGATGAAAATGGGTCCCACATAGTTTCAATTAACCATCCATAGTTTTCTGTTATCACTTGGGATTTGGTACAAAATTTTAAATGCCACATAAATAGGCTTAAGCATAAAAAAATAATTATAAAGTATGATTCAGTCACTTCTCAATAATTAATTTAAAACTAAGATCTTCAGGATAATTTAGGCTTTTTTGTCAGAGAAGTGATAAGTTTGTGGTGGGTTTTTTGTAGTTACAATGGATGAACTGTATGTCAGGAAAGTTTTAGTTGCTGTCAAAGTACAAAGAACTCTTGTAAGCTGGTGTGATGGCTGAATACAATATACTATGATAAGAGCAGATTTTTATCATTCTTGACTGGCCCATTTGTGAGTGTGAAGGGCTGGCAAATGAAAAAAGTCTCCTGGAGATGACAAAGGACAAGCTTCCAAAAGCCTTTGTGTTTGTAACTATCTGAGAGCTGGTTGTAATTGCAGAGTCCATGTATGATGGACCAGAGAAAAAGGTATTTTGTTACTGTGTGTGTTCAGTCAGGTGATGTTCTGGGCACAGATTTAACACAGGAAAGGGCTCTGAAGATTTCATTAGCAGCTTTAAGGTATGTTCATGTGTGGTGAAACTGTGGGCCATTTCCACTGAGCACCTCCTGTCCTCTCTCTGTAGCAGGACGTTTTGCAGTTTGCCACATTCGCTTTCAGACAGGTTCTTAAAAATTGCCAAGACCTTAGAAAACCCAGTGACTGCTGTGCAGAAAAGTGTGAGGAGTTAGGTGTGGGTACTAATATGCCTCCAGCACTTTTTTTGGACTTACTGTTGTTCAGCCTGTTGACCTTCTGTAGAGGTTGGTGGCAGCAGCTCCACGATCCATACTATTTTACCAATACATTCTGACACATCTTTCTTTCAATAAAAGCTATCACCATTGGACTTAGAATTGATGTTGTTATCAGTGTTGCTGACACTGTCCTGATGTTTGCATGAGGGATCTGGTTCATGACCAGAAGATCCATCTGCTCTGGACTTTTGATAGCTGAGGTGTTTTTTCCCTAAAGAAAGCTTCCATTTATGCGGTGTTCAATATCTACTGGAACCAAATAAAAAGGGCAGAAAAAGTATTGCTGAGGAAAAAAGGCAACACATACCAATAAAAGAAGAATCAGGTGAACAGAGTAAAATAATCTAAGTAGAGTTATAGAGCTGGTAGTGAGTTGGAAAATGTGTAACACAATTTTATGGTAATTCCACTTGTTTGTGACAATCTGCATACTGAAAGAGGAAAACTTCTTGCAAATAAAGTCATGCAGTTCATGGAATACAAATTACTTCAATTGTTCACAGGTAAAAATGCTTATCCCTACTGCTGTTTTGTCTATCACACATCCACAGGTTTGTTCATACACTTAAATCTTTTGGTTTGACCTCCACAGGGTAGGTGATGTCATAATACAAAACAGTATAAAAATGGGATGATTTCTTTCCATACAGTGGAATTAATTAGTGAGAGGGTTTGTAGAATTATTACTGTCAGCTTTGAACTTATGGCATTTTCATCTAGCTGATGAAAATGTTTGAGTACTATTCAGAGCACCTTTTTATAATACAAATTTGGAAAAAGGTGTAGAGCATGGACAAGCTGGATTTGTGCCGAGTGACGTATGTGAATTTCCGACTCTGAAGAAATGATTCGAGGCAGGAGTTGTCCTCACTGAACTCTTGGAGACTTTTGTTGCACAGCAGAAAAGTGGTGCATGTTTTTGTTCTCTGAACAAGGGCTATTTGCTCACTCAGGCTTGTCGTGGCAAGGTAACTTTGGTTTATGTTGCTGCCAGTGACACTCCTGATGTATTTCTCGAGCCACTGATTTGCGTGCCTTAGTCAGCCAATGTGGGTCATCCTCCCTTTAAAATTGTTTTTTTCTCCTTGCTGTTTGCACCCTTCAAACATTTGTGGAATGTTTTGTGTTCTTGGCTGTCAGGGTGTCAGTCCAACCAAATGCTCATCTCTGTTCCTCTGCCCTGAATGTCTGCCAAGCTGTCTTTGTTGTTTCCAGTGGAGAAAAATGGAACTTGGTAAACAAGATGTTGATGTATTGATACAGTGTGTTATTTTCCACATTGAATTGGAAAGTAAGTTTGCAAATAGCTTGTTATATATTACCACTGTTAGGGAACTTAGTGGAGCAAAAAGATCTATATTTATTCTGTATTCCTTCCAGGCTGTTTTTATCAGAGAAGGCAAATAGTATTTTTCAAATGTGAATCCTGCAAGAAATAGGCCAGAATTGCAATGTCTTCTGTTTATTCTGTCCTTCAAATGTGATTTTTGCAGTCCTCATGAGGATCAGATTGTCTTATAAATCTTAAAGGCAAGCTGTCTATCCAAGAGCAATTACCTCACTGCCTCAGGATACGAAGGGAAAATTTGTATTAGTTTTGACAAAATCTGAATTCTGCAAATTGTTCCATCACTTCTAAATTACCACTATCCAAGCCTTCTTTTTTTACTTCAGGGATGCCAGGACAGCTTGTTAAGGTTTTGCTTCACAGATTTAAGCTTGAATGGGCTGCTTGAAAGGTAGATTCTTTTGGAAATCTGGACCATGTGGTGAATTATGCCAGGATGCTCCCCAGGTCCCAGACTTGAGATATCTTTTGGGAAACCCCAGATTCTTTGGCAGTCTCTCAGGAAGTGTCATGGTGCTGTGAGAGCTACTTATGTCCTTCCTTCCTTACAGGAAAAATCAAGTAAAATTCTCCAGTGAACCATAATAAAGATGATAAAGCCATCTTTGTTCTGGAAGGCTGTGTTGAAATCTTAGTATTGTTTTTTGAAAGTTTTTTCACTCCATTATGTGCTCTGCTGTTAGCATGTGATTTTTCCCAGTAGAAATTTGCCCTGCCTCCTGCCCCCTCCCCTTCTTTTTTTCCCTGGTGGTTGGGGTTTTTTTGGTGTGTATTTCTAAATTGTAGTTCAAATAATTTGGGATTAGTTTAGGACATCTAATGCGTATTTGCCAGAGAGAACAACTTGGAAGTCATGTTAAAAATATTTAGCTTTCATGGTATCCAGATGTGTCTAGGCCTTCCTTTGTCTATCAGCTGTGGTGACAACATCTGTTTTCTTCTTTTCCTTTCACTTTGACTTCTTCACAATTGCGTAATTCAAAGGATAAATTATGGCTTAGTCCTCTGTAAACCGTGACACAGGGACGTGGTCACAGTTCATGCTGAGGTTCCCCTCAGCATCTGCTCTGAGTTGAAGTTGAGTTCTGCCTGCACAGAGGAGCTGTTGTTAAGTGTGTCACCTTTTCATGCTGTTTGGGTTCCTGTTTGTGCCATGGTACATTGCTCAATTTTGAGAGCATGTTGTAAACTAATGTAATAAATAATCCAGTGTGTGTTCACTTTGAGGGTACTGGAATGTATCTGAAATGATGGGTCTGAATGGAAAGTACGACTCAGATTCAAGTTTGAGATGAGAAAAGCCTGAGAAAGGTGAGTGGGGTTCCTGACAATGTACCAAGGTTCAATATCATCTAGTAGGAATGCAGTCATAATTGTGCTTCTAACAGTCTTAAAATGATGCTACTCATCTTCTCATCCTTATGCATCCTTGAGCTTGTACCTGGATTTGGCAGTAAATGACATACAGAATTTACTGCTTGGTGATTGCCATGACAAATATGTCTACTTCTTTTTTATATATTGTTGTTCAACCTCTGTTGTGCCATTTTCTGCAGAAAGTCATGTACCCGTGACTGTAGTAGATACAGTCACACTTACTATGAGACCAGGAAATGAAAATGCCCTCTTGGGACAGCAGACAGATTTTTTTAGTTACCAAAAATGTGCATTCTTAGCTGATTACCCTTTCTGGGAGAAATGAAGAGTGTAGATAGGGGGATTTTCTTACACTGTTCTTCCTGATGTCTCTTAGAAAGGGGGGGACAGAAGGTGGACTTATTTAGGTTCCCTGCCACCGTTTGAAAGGGGCAGGTGGAGTCTTGCATGGCAGCCTTGGCTCTCCCCTCCCTTAGATTTCGGCCCTGCTGAAGCAGGTGTGGAGCTGTGCGAGGCTGAGCACGGCTGCACAGCTGTGCCAGTGCTCTGCTTGGATCCCCTGCGTGGGTGTTTGTGCAGGAAAAGCCCTGTGACTGAGCTGGATAAAAGGGTGGTAACCAAATCACTGCCTAGTCAATTCCCGGGGAAGGATCTTTGCTTGTACAAAAATATTTACGAAGGGAATGTTCATTTGCCAGTTTCGAGCAGAAGAAAATAAATTGAGGGGAAATTACAAAAGAACAGTTTGAAGAGGGGGCAGGGCAAAAGGAGGTGGTTTGAAATCAATCACACACACACTCCTCTTCCACCTGCAGTTTCTTGGATCCAGAAATGAACCTAGGCCTCTTTTTCATTCATACTAGTTTTGCAAAATGGTTTTGGAATAACTAAGAAAAAAACTCCCAAAACAAACCTACCAAAAAAATCTATAAAACTAGTAAAAATAGTTTAGAAAAAGAAGCTATTCAAGCTTTATAGGTTGTTCAACAAGCTTTAAATAACAATATGAATTATTGCAAGGGTAATTTTTCAATTATTTTCTTAATGAGTAAAAGATGTATTTTTTTTAAATTAATACTTAAAATTAAAACTGCTTACTGGATCTTTTCCCATTCTGCCAGAAGAAAACATTGATTAATGTCAAGCCTAGGGATAACATTGGTGCAGTCTCTACAGGGATCTGATAATAGTGATGAAAATTAAGTAGAACTAGTTCTCCTGGTGATTTAGCTCTCTGTGCCTTGCACTTAGCTTTCAAACCAACTCTGTTTTTTAATGAGTTTTGGTGAAGATTCCCAGATGCCAATACTTGTCTTGTCATTGGAGTGGAAAAGGAGGAAGAGTTAGCAATCCACAGATAAGTTTTCAAGGATTTTGGAAATAAACTTATGCAGCTTCTTCATTAGCTGCCTGAAATCTGTCTCAGTGTGAACAGGATTATCCGTATGGCTAAATCAGTAATTCCAGCCATATTATGTGTTTTGGTCATGTGAATTATCCCAGTGAAGTGTATATATCTCTGATAAGAAATATTTGACTCTCTTTGAACACCAAAGTGATTATGTTCTTGAAAAAGCAGTGGTAATGGTTGAACTTACAGGCTGTTCACAAGATTTTTTGTGGCATTGAAGGCAGAAATAGCTACTCCTTTGGAGAAATTTCAAACCCACTCTGTGTAAAGACTAAAGCATCAGCTCATAGCACAGATACACAAAATTCTGAATAATCAGCAAGTACTACAGCAAGGTATCTCATGAAAAATTTACTTCTGCTTCCAAGTGTCAAAACTACTTCCTGCAGAGCTTACAGATCAAACTAGTTTCTATCAAGCTGTGTACCAAAGGATGGAGCTCCAGAAGAAGAATTTGTTCACTATTAAATAATTTCTAATGTATAGAAATACTTTCAGAATAGGGGAAAAAAACCCCTGTGAAGCTGGGACATAACTCTGTTTTTAATGTTTTGGATTGGGTCACTGTTATGTTAATATTTGAGGACAGACTAAACATTGAGAAAACTAAACATACATCCTGCCTGCAACACCAATTAAAGCAAGAAAGCCACCTACACTTGGTGGAGGGAATGGCTTCTTTTCACAGCAATAACCAGAAATTACATTAGCAGTGCATGGACAGAAATGTTTTTTGCTATGCTGTAACTATGCAAATAATAAAATAAGCAAGATTTATATACTTGTGGGTGAGACTGAGGACTGCAAGTGCTTGTGCTTTCAATTTCTCTCTTGGTTAAACATCTTGTAAGCTTGTCTGTCTTGGGGGTGTTGGGAAAGTGATGGATTTAGTCCTTTGGTCTTGGGTTTCCTGGGGCTTCCAGTACTGAGAGGTGTACATTCTTTCCCCTTTTGTCTAATTTCCTCCCTTTGAAGTGGAGATCAGGCTTCCATTGAAAGCAGAGGTTGTCCAGATACATGGCATATGAACATCTGACTTTATTTGAGAGTACATGAAAGGCTTTTATTGCTTTCTTTTAACATTTCTGTCTCGGAATATCATCTTAAATCACACCATGAAGTGAAATCGTAATAGTTGCCGCCTAGATTCCTTGTGTTGTAGAAAGCTTAATGCCTTATGTACAGGATCTCTCAAGGCCTAGCTGAGATTTCAGCTGCATTGTCTTCCATATGTTTGGAAAAAACCCTTCGTCATCTGTGTCCAATTTAGCAGAGAGCTGGAATGCCGGAAACATGTTTTTGTTCCTGATGAAATATAACTGCGAGCACTCTGTGAGCGAAAGCATCGCATTGGAGTTGTTCCTCTGTCTGTGCAAAGCGGAGATGTCCAAGTTCTAGCTGCTTTTATCTTATTTATAATAAGTTTTGGCTTGTATCTCTCTGGTGTGGGCGAGCCCGAGGGCTGTAGTGAGCCCACAGCGAAGCCATCAGGTCAGCTGTGGTTGCTGACTTAGCTCCTGATGTAGGGCAGAGGACCCCTGCTGCTGCTCTGCTCCTGCTGCAGGTATTTGTGTGGGGATCTCACGTCCTGAATGAGGCTGCTCCTGGAGCTTTCTCCCAGATCCTGGCAAAGGACACTTGGTGATGTTTGATATCTTAGTACTTAGACTCTTCAGCAGGCCTCGGTGCACAAGGTAGGTAGGTGATGCCACTCTATCACAGTGCCTAGTCACAGAGAGCAACTGGATTAGCAATTTTCCTGTTTGTTTTGCTGAAACACGTGGCAAATTTCATCATCCTAAGAGGCAAAGTGTGTTGGTGCTTGTAGGCATTGGTGTCTTTTGCATCTGCTTTGTCCAGATTCCTTTACCAGCCTATTGCTGTGAAGCTGAATGCCTTCCACAAACAATGTCTGACATCTGTTATCTGTGCTGGATTGTTTTTCTCTATGTCAACTTGAAAATTGTATGTATAAAGCTATTTTTTATTTGTTTGAAACTTCCAGGGCATTTGACTGTTTTGTTAGGAAATGCAAGGTCAAATAAATGTTTTTGATGAGTCTTGCTGTTTACACTTAACAGCTCTGAAGCGGCCCCAGCAGTATTATGACTTCTAAAAGACAAAGGCCTTAGGAATAACTGAAAAGAAAAAAGTGAAGAATTAGAAAAGCTTTGCCAGAGCTAATGTAAGAAGAGAAGTCAAGTCACAAGACAATAATCAGGGCATCTGTTCTGCAAACTCCCAAAGCGCAAGGTTCTTTGTGTTTTCTAGAAAACCCAACTGTTGCTACAGTGCTGTCTCTTTGCACTGGTTAATCTGTTTGTTTAAAAGGTTAATTGTCTTTTTCCACTTGTAAAGGTTGAAATATTGTCTTGAGAACCACTGTGTCTGTTGGAAGAGAAGCTGAAAAATACTACTCCAACTGCATCTGTTCTAATTAAACTTGGTTTCTAAATTTGGGTGAATGATGGATCAAGCTGATAAAACAGACAACTCTATGTAAAATTTGCTTTGTAGGGAGTCGATATGTAGAGATTTTACCTTCTAGCTTAGGAGAGAAGAGTTAACTTTCAAATCATTATCTTACCAAGAGCAGATGAAAAAGTGAGGGTTGTAGTTAGGATTGCAGATGCAGAGAAAAAGGAGGTCAAGTATGAAGTTACTAGAAGGCTGGATTAGTTTAATTGCCTTACATTAGCTTTTCTGCAGTGTCTGTTCTAGAGGTTGGTTGTATGAGTCCTTGGGAAAAATTGTCCATAACTGATGTTGTAAAATAATAAAAGTCACAGTTGCAGCTTTTACCCAGCTCTACTGAACTGGCTTTGCACATGGAATAAACTGTGGTGCTGATTGTTTTAGCAGTCAACTCATGTAATTCATACTTTGTAGAATGCACCTTATTCTGCAGAAAGAAATCCTCAAACAGCCTGTGCTTTGGCAAATAAGGAGCTCCTTGAGTTTGTGAGACTGGTTTAAACTTCATTTAATTTCTTGCACTGATAAGACATGTTGCTTTTGAAATGCAGGATGGTGTTGGTGCAGGTCATAGATAACCTGAAGGGTACAAGCAAGGAAAAAAAGGCATCCTTTTCTTCTATCTGAAAATAAAGAACAAAAAATGAAGAAAGCAACAGTGCAGAGCCATGATGGTCATTCAGAGAGAGATGGGGTATTTTTGGGATATGGGTGGCAAGGCTGCTCTGCTGTTTTGACTACAGTAATCTGAAATACTAAGGCCATTTGACTGGAGGTGGTAACCTCCTTTCCCTTGGGCACACTGACGCTCTTCTTTGCAGATAATGACTCACATAAAACACCGATTATCCTTACTGTAAAGGGAACTAATAAGAAAAGGTGGATTTTGCTGGTTTGTTCTTGATGCTATTTTATGCTGTTAAGGACCTCTGTCATTGATAGGAGAAATGTATATTCTCAGGATACCTTGCCTCTCTTAAATTAGATAAATTGAATAAAGTGAACCCTGTAAACATGAACATGCTCAGCACAGTTTCAAAGTATCTGCAGATCCAGGACCTGCCATCTTTGGATTATTGTTCTTCTGCTTTTGCATCTGTTTCTTTGAAGTGTTAGTCCTAATTAACGTCTCTGCCTCTTTTGTTGCCTACCTAAAATCTGGAGAGTGCCTAATGTTGTTTGCCTAGTAGTTGGTGCTTTTTTAAAATTAAAGAAACCAAACAAGAAATGTTTTCTTTAAGTTTTTTGTAGGTAAGTAACCTGTACACGTCTTCTGCTTTTGAATCCTTTTACGTGAATAACAAAATATGATTTTAGAAAAAGATGCTTACACGTTTTTAGCTGGCTTTCAGGTCACTGAAAGTAACCAGTTACTTGCTGAAGTGTTCTTACTTTAGTTCTGCTTCTCCTGCAGCTCATATAGCACAGTAGTGACCAGAAAGAGACACATGAACATAAAACACTGTTAGAGAAGGTGTGTTCACCTTTTAACTGTGGGTTATGATGCTGGAGTGTGAAGACTGTGGATGCAACGCAGCAGAGTTGGCTTTGCTCTTAATGGTTCCTCGAGTACAAGATAGAAAAGTAGGTATTAGCATCCATGCACAGGCTGACCTTTTAAAGGATAAGGACCACATGAATTTATTCCATTCTCCCATAAGAATTAATTTTACAGACAAAAGGATAGAGTTGGTGTTGGTGCTGATTGAAGAATTCAGGGACAGTATTTACTTTGCTCAGAGCTTTACTGGAAAGGGCAATGCCACAATGGTGTTATTTTTCATTTACTAATACATGATATATTTTCATTTACTAAAACAATTTAGGTGGCATGACATACACACTTGCTGCTTTCTGAAATACATAGGAAGGATTGTGGACTCTATTTTTCTGATGCAAACTTGGTTTTAAAAAAGTGAAATGTTGGTTCCCTAAGTATGAATTAATGCTTTTCCTGGGCAGAAGATGGAAATGTCAACTACAAAGTAATGGTGCTTATTTAGAGTTGGCTTTTTCAGTGGAAAGACACACATCTGCTTTTAAAAAATTTGACTATATTGTCTCCAGTATTCTAGCATGGAAATTTATGTCAGTATGGTTAATGTTTTTAAGTGACAGAGGCAATTACCATTTACATAAAACATTTCTGAACAGCATTAAAACTATACTGATTCCTGTTTAAAAGTAGGTCTATTTAAAGTTTAGGTCCTGCTGGGGCTGGCACGCAGAAAGGACACAAATCTTGGCTCTGGTACTAAGTTTAGTAGGAATGGAAGCAGATGCACCTCTGAGGTTGCCAAGTTTGAGCCTTTGGTTCTGACTTGCCTGTGTTTATTTGAGTTGGGACAGTGCCAAGATACTCTCTGAGGCTGGGTGGATGCTCACTACCTGTGTACAGTATGTGCCTACCTGCTTAATATCCATATACTCCTCTGGAGGCATACAGGATGGGTGGGAAATGGTAATTGTGGATTTTAGTGCAGGCATAGGCTGTAACTCTGTCAGTTCCTCTGTGATGCTCTGGGGCAGGATGCTCCCACATCTGTGATGCCGTGGTCCTTCTGGGGAACATGTGGAAGTGGGAGAGATTTGCTTCAGAGGAATCTCTCAGCAGATCACCAAGTGCTGCTGTTACTTGAACTTCTTTGTAGAGGAAGGGATAAACATTATATTCTACATAACAAAGCAGAGGAAGTAATTTTGCCTGAAATGTTCATAGCAAATACATTCAAAATAAGTCCATGGGTTTCTGTTTGTCAAATGTGAATTAATGTAAGACTTGAAAGGTCATTGTGGGCTGAGTTGAGGTGGGTTGAACCTTCCTTTGTTTCCCTGAGGCTTCTATGGAGGCACCCAGAGATAAGGTTGCTCCTGCCCTGAACATCTGAGTATCTGTAGAGATGTTGCCAGCCAGTACTTGCTGTGTTAATCTTTTTGTCCAAGCTGGGACTTTGCTGGGACTGCATTTGCTCTGAGCAAGAGAGGAATTTGAAGTGTGGCGCAGGCAGCAAGTACCCGTCTTTTTCCTTACACTATTCCGCAGCAAAAACTCTTTCTGCAAAACCTGTGAGCTCCTTTGATTTGCAAGTACTGCAGCAGATTTGGGAGGAGGCTTTTGCTGCCTTAGACAAACCAGAATGCATTTCTGCTGCTTGGCAGCATACTTGGTGAATGCCACTTGTAGCATCTTAATTCTCTTGGTCAGCTTTACAAGGAACGTGCAAGGCCTGAACTGATGTGAATAGGACAACGTGGAAAGTCCTCTTGTGTTGGATTTCCTAAAAAAGCATTCAGCTTGTTTCATTCTCAGTGATTCAGTGATTCACTGTCAGAGGGCTGCTGATATCTGTACTCAGATGTCTTTTGCCACCAGTCCTAGAGATTATTTTTATACTTTGAGAGATCATCTGTTGAGATCATGCTTGGGCACAACTCTTAATCAGTTCTTTTGTAAGTGAAGCCAGTATGTGCTGAAGTATTCACCACTCACATGTGGGAATTAAGTTACTTTTAAGCTGTCCTTACGATCACTTTCTCCATGTAAAGTATGAAGCTGTAAACAGGGTTTATGTATTTCCAGTGTCAGATATTCAGAGGCAGCATTACCCTTTAGTTGGAAGAGACATCTGGGACTTGGAATATCTTTCAGCTGTTCCAGATGCTGCTTTTGACTTGCTCCCTGACCTTTTCACTGCTCAGTATTTCAGCTCCTGAGACTTGTCAACTGTTCTGCATTTTTTCGTCCATCTTGCATCACTTGCCCCTTTCAGCGATCAGAGGCTCTTTATTGCCTTGCCTGTAGTTTTTTAAGCTTCTCCAGATCGTTGCAGCTGATATTCTGCCATGTGCAGTTAGTTTACCTCTAGCATTGCCAGTTGCACAGAATAAGACACTTGAAATGGGAGTCTGGGCAGAAACCTGGAAGATGAAGAACCACTCCATTCTAATCATAGAGTAGTTTTGAGTTGGAAGGGACCAACTCAAGGTCACCTAGTCTAACCCCTCTGCAATGAACAGGGACACCTTCATTTTCCCAGCCACTTTGGTAGCAGCAACCTTGTCATGCAGCTGTGTGCTACCATGTGAGGAAAAAGCTGAGGGGATATAGGCATAATGTGCAAAAGCATAACAGAGACAGTGTTGTCCTTGGAAGTGGTTTTGTTTCTGAAGTTCCTCCCTGTGCTGTGACATTTTGCAGCCTCTCCTAAACCAGGCATGGTATATCTGTTCTTGAGAAAAGATACCCAGACAGATGTGTGCAAATGTCTGCTAATTACACAAATCTGCAGGTGGAGTCCATCTCCACCCAGAAGAGGTAGGGGGATTAGGAAGTGATGGAGAGAACCAAGCATCTTCTCTGTGTCTAGAAGAGAATCCATGATGAACAAAGTGTTCTTAGCTGTGCAGTTTTGTTATGGCTCCTGCTGACAGCAGCGGTGGGAGGACAAGAAAGGATTTGCTCGAAAGCTGCTGTATGGATTGAAACAGAATAGGACCAAATGGCAAGGGCAGCAAAAGTTAAAGCTGTGAAAATGACTCCAAATGCCGATCTGGCAGTGTGATGCTGCAGTAACAGAGCTGCTGCAGTGGCTTTGCTTTTACAAACCTGTGCACATGTTTACTAACACCTGTCGCAGTCACAGAAAATAAATGTACCTGTGCAGAAGGGGATGTTTTCAAAAGTGCCTGACAGAATTTGTTAACTAATTCCTGTTGTAATTCACAAGTAGTTGAATGCCTTCTTATATTCTTTATAAATCCTCAAGTCCCATTTTATTTGGGTTGTTTATAGTTGTGTTTGAATTCCTGTAAGAAAATAGTAGGCTTGTAAAGGTTTGGCTGGTCCAAGAATATCTGTTAGAAGGTTCTGACATGAAAATGGAAATCAGGTATTAAGGAGTTGTATTTGACCAAGGCCTCAATTTTCTGGCAAAATCTGGTCTTGGTTTTCGATCCCAAAATGTATTGAAAAAGTAGTGGATGTCTTTCCCTTAGCTTCACCAGGCAGTGAATATCACCTGCTACAGTCTGACTCCTGATAACACCTCTCACAGTTTTTTCTTGTCTAAGGAGTAATTATTTCTGCCTTGGAATTAGAATGCTTTCAAGCAGAATATATCCAGGCTGTCCCTGTTGGGACAAAAGAGAGAGTGAGGAATGCAGAACAGGCAGATGATCTGTGCCTAGGAACGTTACTGCCAGTAGTACAAGAGGTTTCTCAGATGTCTCAGAAAACCTTTTGGATAAATGTAAAATGTCTGTTCTGAAAGTTTTTGCAGGAAAGCTACTGGCAAGTGCACTGCTGCAGGTTTTGGAAAAGAGCAAGACAGGAATGCTGTAAAATCTGTCCTTGCAGTGACAGAAACTGAGGCATACTCCAGGCAGTGTAAAATTGCTAAGCACAAAAAGAAAGTTAGCTCTCTTATTAAGGATGCTTTTACCTCTTTGACATGTTTTTCTTTCCATGGGCAATATCCTGTTGATACAACAGATGAGTAGCAACTGATTTGAAGTACCCTGATGGTTGGAAATAGGCCAATCTTCTGCTTCCTGCAGCAGTTGCTTACAAGCTCATGCCTCTGTTGCAGCAGAGATTCAGGTGTCTTGGGACATCTTACAAGCAAGATGAATGCTGACAGTGTTTTCACATACTAAATAGTTTTAAGAAGTTTCTACTCAGCAAGAGTGTATCAAAAATAAATCAAAAGAAAACTTGCTGGTCAGAGGCAGCAACTCTGTACCTGAAAGAGACTGATCATCTTAAACTCAGGCACTTACGCTCTGTACAGCTCATCGTAAATAAGCAGAAGGGAACCGAGAATGAGACATCACTTGGAAAGTGGTGTAAGTGTGGAAGTGTTAATTTAATTTGGTGTAGAACCACTGTGTCACAAAGACTGTTAGGAATTCTGCGTGTGCAGGTGTGTGTGCACATGTATTTGGCAGTATGTTCATCAATAACCAAGCCAGTTGTTGCTGCAAAATTGCAGCCTTTTATTGGCTATCTGTTCGTGTATCTGGTGTAGAGAAGTCGTGTCTGTGCAGTGTTCTGTGTGCCTGCCCTTTTGTGAGAACAAGGGAATTCCATGTGACAGGCTGAAGGACTATGGATCTGGAGCAGGCACTCTGGTGGCTTCCCACGTTTATCCATTTTGTCTTGGGCTGACACTGGGCTGCAAAGAACAGCATTTGAGCAGTGGCAAGGATGAAGAGTTACTGGAAGTGAACTCTGCTGATGTTTTGCATGCTTGAAATGTGCTATCTTGGCCATGAGAAATTTCAGTGAGAAGAAAAACACTGACTGCAAACCACCCGGGTTTCTTGCCAAACAGATCATCTTCGTGCAGTCCTGTGACTATTCTTGTAGCTGGATTTGGTGTGCTTTAATGAGTTTCTCTGACTATTTCCTGGCAAAGTGCTGGGATCTGGGGGAGCTGCCCAATTCCATAATTCAAGTATTGAGTGAGTGGTAGCTGAGGAGAAACACTTCCCTGCTTTCTGTGCCTGCTGCCGGCACAGACCTTCCACTCTGGCAAGGAGAACATAAGTGCAGTCAGTTGCCTTCTAGACAGACCAGTGAGAGAGGCAAGTGGCTTTATGGGAGCAGAAAAAGGTTGGATTGAGGCCAGCAGTGGTAGATGGTGATGGTCTCCATGGACCAGGAGATGTTGATACAGAGCCAATGTGTCAGGGAACATTTCTCATTTTGTTTGCTTTGCACTCCTAATGTCCAGACAAGCCCAGGAGAGTGAACCCACAGGCAGCCCCAAATGAATATATTGTATAGAATTTATTCAGTTCTGGTCATTACCTAAACTGGAGGCTGGCCAAGTCAGTAGAGTTGACTCTGGCAGCAAATACAAGTTGTGTTTCCTGTTGAGGAGATGAGTTTGAGGAATAGTCTCATTTAGTGCTGAAAATGCATGGCTTTCTGCCTCATCTTATGAGACCGAGAGGGCTTGGAGTATGTTGATGTAATTCCACACTTTGTCATGTGTTGTTTACATACTGTTTGCACCTCACTGTTCTCTGCATCAGTGCCAGCACCCTGATATTTCTGCAATTTATTTTTATGATCTTAGTGTTGAAACAGCTGTAAAAACAAGTAGTGAAAGTGAGCCAGCTGCTGGAATTTCTGATTCCAAGTCTGGTTTGTAGTAGGCAGACATTGAAAGGGAAGGATATATGAAAAACAACAAATAAACTTAATTTCAGGACTAAATGAAAACAAGTTAGGTGGCTGAATTTTTAACTTCTGAGGAGAATTAAATCACTAATGAATGAAATACTACAGGTTTTTTTTGTACAGAGCATGTCCAAGGATATACTATTGTTTTAAAGGAGATCTTACACTGTCCTATGAGGACTTGGGAGCTGTAGAACTGTCATCTCTCCTACCTCATTTGTTTTAGTATTGCAGAAATAGTTAGATAGAAATTTTACCTGAAAAAGAGATGGAGATGTATTAACATTTTCCTTGGCCAGGTAAAAATCATATACTTACTTTGTACACTGGTGTCAGCACCACTGGCATGTGACTTTGTGAAAGCTAATAAAAATTAGTCTTTCATCCAAGCAGCTAATTGTTTTTGACTTTGGTATTTAAATTCTTGTTTATGGTCCAAGTGTAATAGGGACCTAATGTACTTAGTACTGCAGTGATATAAGTAGACACTATATTTAAACTCCTCCTTTGTCCCTGCCTTGAGGCTTGCACAGGCAGCAGAGAGGAAGTGATCAGCTTGGCAGTTGTGCACCGAGGAGCACAGGGTAGCCTATGGGTAATGATTTTGTTCCTTTTTTCAGCTGCAGTAATTTGTCTGCTGTTTACAATGCTCTCCACGAAATATTTGCTAATTCGCTTTCCAAGGGTGTGAGTCGGAGGGCTGCTTCTTGGCATCTGCTTTGATCCAGCCAAAACCCAGCAGCATCCAAGAGATTCCTGCTCGTGTTCAGAAAATGCCAATTATGAGTTGGGTGCATTTCCTTTTGGAGAGGAGGTCAGTGTGGTCTGAGGACTTGTCAGCTGGTTTGTTCTTGTTCTTGCAATTGTAACCAGAGACAAACACACACAAAAAAAGTCTTCATCTGCTCTGCAGAGAGCCAGACACATTTGTATGTGGGGCGCTTGGCTCAAGTAAATCTACAGTACAAGTGTTCTGCATGACTCTAGGTGGACCCTAAAGAGGCAGGAGAAAGATTTCCTTTCTCTGAGAAGAATCCCAAGTAATTGAAGTTTTGATCCTGCAATTTGTGCTTTGCTGAAACCTCTGTGCTTGTGTTGAGGCCTGTTAATGTCAGTGGCACAGGGCAGTGCTGAGCTGCAATCACAGCCATCAGATTCCAGGATCCACCCAATGCAGGGACGTGACAACAGACTGTGTGTGGGTATTAAAGCAAAAAGCTGTGAACACACAGCAGAGATGGCAGCTGGAGAAGTGGTTCCAAAGGTGGATGTTTGAGCAGTAGGAAGAGAGAAGCCAAAGGGAAAAAGGGCTGAAAACCACTTCTGACTGGAATCTATTGATTCCTTCTTGTATTGTGATTAATTTTGTGGTGATTAATTTTGTGGTGATTAATTTTGTGGTGATTAATTTTGTAACACTGTCTATTAATTGTCAGAGGGATGGTCTCATCTGTCAAATGAGTGTGTTATCTGCATTTCTACTCTGCCTTAGAAGCTGAGTACATCACTTGGCAATGCTGCTGCCCATTCACTGTGTCAGTAAGGTATTATTGCTGTGTAGGGGACCAGAGCAGGAAAGACAGATTTGGACTCACTAACCTACTTTGCCAAAGTCAGAACATGAAGCTTCAGTCTAGATACTCTTAGTCAGAGATGTCTGCTTCCTGCAATGTCAAGAATATCTCATTCTTTTCCCAACCTGATGTTTGGAAACAAAAAACTACATAAGAAGCCAGCTTTTCCAAGCCCTAACAGCTGTGCAAGCTCCTGACAAGGCAAGAAAGATTGCCAGTTGTAGTCTGGAAAAAGAAACATGCTGTTCTTCAAGCACTTGCAGACAGTGAAATTTCACCATTGATTTTGCACACTACTGTGTTTGTGGTCATAGGCACATTTTATTCTGTTTAGGTATAAACTCTCTGGCACATGTAGGCTTTGGTTTGATTTGTATTTTAACTGGAAATATCAGAACTTTGCAACTCAAAATCCTGTGTTTGTGCTCTAGACTTAACAGGAGATCAGGAAAAGCTTTTTGACTATGAAGGTTAAGCACATTACTACATGATTGTATGTACAAAATCCATCAGGAAGAGTCATGACTGTCCAGATATTGTAAAAAGTTATAGTTTTAATAAGGCCAAAATGCCACATGAAACTTTGTGAAGTTTAGTTCCACAATTCAGGTCTAGTTTTGACACAGTCCTTGTGCCTTAAGATGGGCCAAAATTCTTCATAATTTGCCAAATGTCTATACCAAGTGTCTGGGCACACACTCACTTCAGTCAGGGGTTGAGGTGATGTGCAACTATTCTTGCATTTACCGTCCCCATTCCTTTAAATGGACTTCAGTAAAATCAACAACAACAATAACACAAAACCCAAAACCCCCAAAAGAGCAAACAAAACCCCCCTGCTTTGTCTAGTGGGGTAAAATTAAGCTTTGGTGAAGCAGAGGCTTTATTAACATTCCCTGAAAGCCCCAGGCCTGCCAAGGAATTTTCAATGGGGACCTCCAGCTGCTTTCCTTAGTCTGAAGAAGTACTTTAAGTTCATTCCTTGTTACTGCCTGCAATCCAGCAGGACTCACCTCAAGAAACAGCTGATGTCTTCTTCAGTGCTGGTCAGAATGTCTTGCACAGCAGTTGAACAAAACTTCTGCCTCTTGCCTGCTTTTTAGCAGTTCATTATTATTTTAGTACTTTATAGGTGAGTAGTAATTCTCTCAGCTGATGGGGTGCTGGTATGAGAACAAGCAGGCAGATGGCAAATGCTTTTCTAACGCGCTTTTGTAGTCGAGGCGTTCCTTTTCCAGCTGTGTTGAAAGGAGCGCGTTACTGCCTGGATAATAATCTAATTATTTTACCTTTTCCTTTTGTTTGCCCAACAGGAGAGCTGCCCATTCCCAGTATGGAAGAACACAATGGCTCTTCAGAGACTCCTGCCCTGAGCCAAGGGCGGCACGTTGCCATCAAGTGTGGGTGGCTGCGGAAGCAGGGGGGCTTTGTGAAGACCTGGCACACGCGCTGGTTTGTCCTCAAGGGGGACCAGCTCTACTATTTCAAAGATGAAGATGAAACCAAGCCCTTGGTAAGTGAAAGGAGGAGGTATGATGGAAGGTCAGGGAAAAAAGTAAGTTAATGCAAGCAGAATTGTCTGGTGTGTAAAGCACCGAACTTCTCCGTCTCTGTCACTGACTCAGTGTTGGAGTTGGGGTTTTGATTACACTGAGTCAGGCCTTGGCAGTTAGTGTGGTTTCCCCATCAGACTAATTTCTAAAACTTCCTTTCCCAAGTCAGGTTTTCACATTTCTGCTTTTTAAAAGGAGAGAAGTATACAGGAAGTTCAAGTAGCAAAAATCATCAGTCAGAGATGGACTTGACTGAGTCAGATGAATAAGCTGTATTTGAAAAGATACTGCTTGGTTTTTTGTTTTTTTTGTAATATGGACCAGACTGGTGTCTGCCTGCCTGGTTCTGTTGTGGTGATTTACTGCTCCTTAACCCTCATCTCTTTTCCTATTTATTTAGCTTTTTCACCAGTATGGTTCAGGGCCACCCAGAGTGCCATAGGAGTAGAGTTAAATAGTGCTGCCTCTTGGGTCAGGGCAGGCCTGAGCCTCTTTGATAGTAAGGATCTCCTGCTAGCACCTACAGGGGTATGATAGTCTCAGGTATTAATGATTTTCCAGATGTTTGTGACTTTAGAAAAAAGCTTGGACATCTGTGAGTTACGTCTGTGCAGATACTAAAATATGATCATCACGCCCATATTTTTTATAGCTACTAAATTTCTGATGGTATACCTTTCATATGGAATTTCACAGGGAGTTCTCAGAGATGTAAAAGCCATCTAATCCAGCTTCCTTTATGGAACAGGTCATGACACTTGGCAGAGCTTTACAGCTTGCATTATGGTGCACATGTTAAGAAAAGCATTCAGTCTTGAGGTAATTGTTTCCAATGTGTGAGTAAATTTCTATTTCACTACCTTGGTAGCTGTTTTCCCCTCAACTATATCACAGTATAGGGTTAATCAAATAACACACTGGATATTTACAAATTATGTGATAGGATGACTGCTTTGAGTATGAAATAGTTAATAATTTCTGGGGAATACAGCATATCTTCAACTAGATACATATTTTTTAATCAAGAGTATAAAAAGCAGCCATCAAAATAAAATGTTTGTGGGCCAGATCCTGGATTCCCAGAATACAACTTTGCTTCCTAGCCTTGAAATCTGCCTGGATGTTTGCATGCAAAGACTTCATGGCTTTTTGAGAGGAGGCACAATGCTGTGTTTCATAGGACTTTCTACAGCCCAGAGCCCAAATTATCTTCTTGTCCATCTGCTACTGACCTGTGGGATGGCTTCAGAATATCCTGTTGACTTTGCTGCTTCCCTTTTGTGAAATGGAGGTGGTGATTCTCATCTTATACTTGTGATAGGTTAGGTAGCTGCTTGTGAAATAACTAAAAGCTTATTTGAATTTTCCACTTTAGTCTCAGTCAAGTTCATAAAGACACCTAGAAATACAAAGTAGGGTGGGAAAAGTGCTGAGAGAAGTGTAACTTAAAATATGCCAGTGGGTTTGGAAAATTAATGGGCCTGTCCAAATTAGGATCAGTCAATAGCTCACCTTGGTGTAGCTTTTAAAATCTTTTTGAAGCAAACTGCACAAGTGTCAGTTCCTGAAATATGTCCTAGGTTCAATGCCATATACAGTACTATTTTTTCCCATTACATTGAAGGGTTTGCTGCATTAACTGTGACAAGAAAATCACTATGACCTTCTAGGAACCCTGTTGTTCTTGCTGTGGAGAGCTAAAGCAAAGAACTCCACTGATAATATGAATTTTCAGTGCATAAAGATATTAGGAAATGGCAAGCATATTTTGTTATATTGGTGTTTACCACTGGGTTGTACAGTCTGTACTATTTAAGATGTACAGTAATTCTTTTAGACAATAATATAATGGAAGAAAGCTAATGAGGTTTTGTTCTGAATCAGTTTGTAGTTTTTATTTTGCTTACTGGTTGGTTGTGTTTGGAAGGGGGCAGAGAGCAGTGATTACTTGTTCTGAGGAATATTCTAATTGCACACCTTGTGTGTATATATATTTATAGAAGGTGGAAGAACTATAGTAGGAGAGAACAAGACAAGCAGGGAGCTTATGTTCTTTGCTTATGCTCATGTTAATGTGAACTGGAGAAAAGCAGAATCCAGTTTCTGCTGCAAATTCAGTGGGTGTCCTGAGCACCAGTCTGCTTAACATTTGGGCTTGGCTTCTGTTCAGTTTATAACAGATATTATGCCACGATGTTTGTGTTTTTGAAAGTGAGGGTGATGTGAATGGAACCAAATTTCAGAAAAATAATATGATCTGTCAGACTTTATTCTTCAAGTGACTGCCTATGATGGGAGTAAAGAGGAGGAATATCTTGTCTCTAAACCATCAGTAAATGCTTTGGAATTCTAGAGCCAGGCTCATTTCCTGCTAGTGATAGAGATAACTACTGCATATGCTTTAGTCAGTGTGTGTGTGTACATCTCCTTGGTGTCAAGGCTGTTAAATTTAAAAGTCATTAACTATCAGTGTGAGTGTGGGGAATTGCCTCTGCCAACCTGTGCCTACAGGCACACAGAGCTAGTGAAGAACAACAGGAGAAAAAGCAGTGAGCAGCTGTTAGTCTTATAGTCAAGGTCAGTGAATTGTCATTGATTCTCTGTTATCATCAAACACACAAATCTTTCCCTTGCAATGTTTTATCAATAAATTAACATCTGTCTTTTGCTCTGATATCCCTGAAATATCTCTGAGGATCTGGCAAAGGTGGCATTTCTCTTTACTGAAGCTGCATATATAGATAATAATAATAATCTACTTAATTCCACAAGACCCAAAAGCTTAACAAGTAGGTGAGCAAGCCATGTGAAGAAATAAAATCTGATTTCTTATAAATCCATGTTACCTCTCCTGCTTGGAAGTGATACTGGATTTTGATTTGTCAGTTCTTTTTACTATTTTGTACTTTAGAAAGCTAGTATTATGCTAGATCTGAAGGTCAGCTCTCCAAGCTTGAAATGTGGGCAGCTGAAAGAAATCAGGATTTTGCATTCCCCATTCCACAATACAGCTGTTGTTTAAATGCAGTCCATGAAAATTCATTTCTTCCTTCTTCTCTCCTATGGTAAATCTCTCCAGCTGTGTCAGGGTTGACATGGTCTTGGCTGAAGCTGGGAGGAGGAAGTCAGTGCCTGCTCATGAGACATCGTACTTTTTCTGTGGTTTTGCAAGCAGCAGAAGGGAGATTTGGAGCATTGTCTCCTTTTTGCAGTACTGCTGTCTCACTCTCACAATGTTATTGAGGAAGTGAGAGCAGAGCCTGGCAACCTGTATTGATAGAATATCATTGGTATTAGGTTGTAAATGAACAAGAATGGGCAAGCTCGTCCAGTCTAAACAGCCTTGTAGTTTTAGGCACCTCTTTAATGTTGTTGAGACTCAGCTTGGTTTATGGATTTGAATTTGAGGTGTGTAGCACAGAGAGATCTTGAAAAGCTATGAATTACCCTTCAGGAAACACTTCTGGTATATGTCTGAAAGCTGACAAGGGTCTGCTGTTTCAGTTTACATCCCATCCTGAACAGTTTGCCATGCAGTTTTTTATCCTCAAGATCTTCGTAAGCTCTTAACTGTTCAGCTGAAGTAATGCTGGAAAGTGTTCAGTGGCTCACAGTATCTTACACAGACTCTGGGATGGGACAGCAGATGGAAGTGCAGAAGTGTCAGTCTTAAATGTGACATTTGAAGTGGTGGTTGACTGCAAGTGAGTTAAGCAGCCACTGCAGTACAGGTCACTGTTTTGTCTATAAGGGAAGGGTGTTCTCTGATGTACAAAAAGAATATATTTAGAAATATTTCTTTCTAGAAAAATCCTAGAGTGACCTGAGTTGGAAGAGACCTTAACGATCATCCAGTTTCAGCCTCGTCACTGATGGCCAATGGGACTCTGGGCCCTTGACCACTACCTCTGGATGTGACAGTCCAGCCAATTCCTTATCCACATAACAGTCTACCCATCAGATCCATCTCTCTCCTATTTAGAGAGAAGGATGTTGTGGGGGACTGTGTCAAAGGCTTTACAGAAGTCCAGATAAATGACATGAAATGCTTCCCTTGTCCACTTATGGATCACTTCATCACAAAAGGAACATGGGGCTGGTGAGGCAGGACTTGCCCTTAGTTGCCTGTGCTGGCTGTCCTGAATCTCTGTCCCTGTTCTCCACGTGCTTTAGCACAGCTTCTAGGAGGATCTGTTCCGTGACCTTCCCAGGCACAGAGGGGAGGCTGACAGGTCAGTAGCTCCTGAGACATCTCAGGGTCCTCTTTCTACCGGTTTTAAAGATAGGTACAAAGTTTCCCCTTTTCCAGTCCCCTGGGATGTCAGCTGGGACTTCACCTGACTGCCTTGGCTTTTCCAGTATCATGGAGAGTGGCCTGGTAACCACATCAGCCACTTTACCCCAGACTCTGGGATGCCTCTCATCAGGTCCCACAGACTTGTGCATTCAGGATCCTTGGTGGTCATGAACCTGATCTCTGCTTACAGTGGGAGGGACTTTGTTGCCCCTGTCCTCATCCTGCTGTCCCTCCACTGGAGAGGTGTGGGAAGAGAGTTTGCCCCTGAAGACTGAGGCCAAGAAGTTGAGTACCTCACTCTTCTCATCTGTTGTTAACAGTTTACCAGTTTGTTGTTTGTTTGTCTGTGGTTTGTACCTTTTTTGACCTTCATTTTTTGATTAGCATAACTGTAGAAGCCCCTTTTTGTTATTCTTTGTGTCTCTTGCCAGGTTCAGTGCTTCCCATTTAATGCAATTTGTGTAAAAATTTCATCGACCAATAAATCCATTTAATAGCATTAATAGGAAACTTGACAAATTACAGTTGCATTTTTTAAATAAAATCAAGCTTCTAATGAATGTAAATGGAAATTACTATGATAATTACATAATTTGTATCTTAGCCTGTCAGGGAAAATCCTTCAGTATTAGTATTGAATATGATTAAAGATTGAGCATCATGGTTTTTTGTAAGTTAAAAGGGAGTGGATAACATTTCTCTGTGGAGGGCAAAAACCTAATTGTACATGCACTTGAGAACTGCATCACAAGAAACGTGATCTCTGCTTGCTGCCCAGAGCATTTTCAGTCAGGGAGATCAGAGTATGCACTCTGGTCCTTGTCTCTGGAAAGCAACAAGAACCAGGTTTTGTGTAAACACTGATGAGCAGCACAGCAAGTGAAACAGCTTCTCAGTAGATTTTGCTTTGATTTCTAAGAGCAGCCCCCTCAGTCTTGCTGAGGGAAGGATGTGAAGCACCAAGTCCTTATATGCTTGGCTTTGTGGGCCTTGCTTGAAAATCCACAAAGCCAGTTCAAGGACTTGATGTGAATACAGCAAGGAATGTCCAAGCCACTTGATAAATGATTTTTTTATTTTTCCATTTCTAGGCAAAACATTTCTTATTTATCTAGGAAAGTAGAAAGAGTTTTGGGATGGACATGTGCTGCAGGGTGAACCTTTGCCTGAACTATAAAGGGAGAATTTAATCAAATGAAATTCTGCAGGTGTCACAACAAATGTGGAGTGTTGACAGAGAAAGATGTTTCTCGGGAATTTCACTAGAAACTTAATATACTGAATGAAGTTAAATAGGATTTTCTTGATATCAGTAGTGATTCTTGCCAGATACCAAACTATTTACCAGGAAGACTTTCTGCCATTGGATAGTGATGAATATGGAACAACATATTAAAAAAACAAACAACACCAACAAAAAACAAACAAACAAAAAGACTCCATGAAAAAATCCATCAGAAAGCACACCTTAAATGGCTCACATGAATGCAGTGGAATGCAGGGATGTCCAGAACACCTCAGATGAATGTTTTTAAAAAGTCAGTCTGAAGTGTTACCTCTCTTTTCTTTCTCCATGGCTCTTGACTTTGTGTAAGCTCTCTGAAGTAAGGTACTGCTCACTGCAGTTTTGCCTGCCATGCCAGCTGGAAACAGATTTTGTGTTAGCCTTGTGTTCCTGGTGTAATGATACTTCCTGTTTTTTGAAGTGCTTAGTTAAGGAAGAGTAGCATCTGTGTAACATACCTTTCCATTTGTGCCAAGTGCATTTTTTCCTTTCTGCTCATTCTTGAGCTCCATCCACTGACCATAACATCTCACAAGTTTTAAAGAGAAAAATTTAACTGCTTAGGCATTCCACATGAGGCAAGAGCAGTTGTGTCTTGTCTGATTGTGAGTAGCAGGGTTGTATGCTTCTTTTCTGTCTGAGACAGAAACAGGTAGGACATGGTATGGCAGCAGCCTAAACAGTCTGAAGCCTCATCTTTCTCACGTAGTCAACTGCTACAGTGGTGGCTTTTCCATGCAGAAATTGAAGAGAAAGGCCCAAAACTGCTTTGGGCCCTTTTATTGGGTGTGCTGTGAATGGCTTCTGTGAATGGCTCCTTAATTATATGAATATAAACAGGCTTCTGCAACTAAAGCAGTGAAATCTCTGGAATGCAGGGGAGGTTATCAAAGGATAGGTCTTAGCTTTTACTTGCAGTATAAAGTTCTGCTATTTCTAATACCTTTATTAGTGTTAAAGTAAAAGTAATTTACCGCTGCAGGTTTCAGCAACTTACTTGTAGAGACACATTTTTTACTTCAGTGACTTATGTAAGTGCTTTTAAAGGTGTCATGCACTTTGGTCAGTAGATACCCATGGGAATTTTGTATGTGAGAGATTAGTGTGATAAGACTGAGTTTATTTGAAACCAGGGTACTTCTCGTGCCATTATTCTGTTGCTGGGGAAGGGTTTCTCAAATTCACAGGACTGAATTTCTGTTCTCAGCCTGAGACAAATAGCAACAGGATACATCACTGAGGTACTCAACTTAGAGGTGATCAAATTCCCACTTTAATCCCCTTTCCTACTACTTTCAGATCAAAAATGTGAACTTGAATTTTCAGTAGTTGTTCTTTGTTTTGTTCCTTGAAAAACCCTGAAGTCTTTGGACTTGGCCCAGTAGGAGTCTTCAAGATTTTCATGGGAATAAAAAAGGTTTTCCCTCCAGCATTAGCTACCACATTAATTACAGGAGTGTTACTAAACACTGTGCAAGGTTATGGATTCTGTGCCAAAATCAGGCAGTTTTTGCTCCATGCTTTGCCTCAGCTTATGCAGTTGAAATTCAGTTCCTCTGAAAAGACAGCTTTTAGATTTGAGTGCAATGCAAGGGGTATTCAGTGCCTCTTTTAGTCAGCCTTGCATGTAGCAGTTGTGTCATTGCTGTGACTGTACTGGCAACATCTGCAAGCTGCTGTATCCTGCTATTATACCAATTTGTTTAAATCTGTGCATGCTTCTTTCCCAAGGGCTTGGAGCCTTTCATGCTCCCTGAACTTGACTGAGTTTTCAAAACTCAGCTCTCAGGTGCAGTCTTTGTCCTTCTTGCATTGCTGCTGTTCTCCTCCTTCAGATCCAGCTCTGGCTCCCACTTCCCCTGGCTCTTCCTTTGCCTCTGAATACACTGGCTGGTGAAATGTCTGTGCCTCCCTCCTCTCCCAGTGCCTGTAACATTCATAAAGGACCAGCTTACATGGTCGTTGTTCCCTAACATGGTTCAGTGTCTCCATCCCGCTTGACAGCTTGGAAAATAACAGATTCAATGGTTGCCTTCCTATTCCTCATGCCCCTAGCATGCTGGCTGCCTGAGTAGATCTTCAGTTTAAACTACAACTAAAAGTTTGTTTTTTCCCATAATCAGCTTTTTTAATTCACTTTGACACCCACTGGCCCCAAAATAAAAACAACACTGGGCCTAGATGCCATGCCAACCTGAGAACATGTCTATCTCATTTTAGGCCGCAGAAAACAGGTCCAGTGACTGAATTTCAAAATTCACTGAATTGAGACAGTTTTGTAGGTGGGAAATGTGAACCTTTCATGGTGTTTCAGCTTGTGCATTCCACGGGGACCTTTTGGATTTATAACCAAACTGAAAGTGCGGGGTGGTAAAGAGAAGATGATCCCACGTGAGTCTGCCTGCTTGTGTGGCAGTCAGTAATGCCCCAGCTCCTCTTTCAGAGCTGTTTGGGAACAATAAATGCACGTTCCCAGACTTGTGTGTCTTTAATCAATCCAAACTGGGAAATTAGTTCCAGTAAATATTTTTATAATAGAACAAAGCGAGAATGCCTCGTGGCACTGACTGCCAGTGCCAGGGCCATTGACCCATGTGTGTGCATTCAGAGCTGAAGCTCTCNCATGCTCCCTGAACTTGACTGAGTTTTCAAAACTCAGCTCTCAGGTGCAGTCTTTGTCCTTCTTGCATTGCTGCTGTTCTCCTCCTTCAGATCCAGCTCTGGCTCCCACTTCCCCTGGCTCTTCCTTTGCCTCTGAATACACTGGCTGGTGAAATGTCTGTGCCTCCCTCCTCTCCCAGTGCCTGTAACATTCATAAAGGACCAGCTTACATGGTCGTTGTTCCCTAACATGGTTCAGTGTCTCCATCCCGCTTGACAGCTTGGAAAATAACAGATTCAATGGTTGCCTTCCTATTCCTCATGCCCCTAGCATGCTGGCTGCCTGAGTAGATCTTCAGTTTAAACTACAACTAAAAGTTTGTTTTTTCCCATAATCAGCTTTTTTAATTCACTTTGACACCCACTGGCCCCAAAATAAAAACAACACTGGGCCTAGATGCCATGCCAACCTGAGAACATGTCTATCTCATTTTAGGCCGCAGAAAACAGGTCCAGTGACTGAATTTCAAAATTCACTGAATTGAGACAGTTTTGTAGGTGGGAAATGTGAACCTTTCATGGTGTTTCAGCTTGTGCATTCCACGGGGACCTTTTGGATTTATAACCAAACTGAAAGTGCGGGGTGGTAAAGAGAAGATGATCCCACGTGAGTCTGCCTGCTTGTGTGGCAGTCAGTAATGCCCCAGCTCCTCTTTCAGAGCTGTTTGGGAACAATAAATGCACGTTCCCAGACTTGTGTGTCTTTAATCAATCCAAACTGGGAAATTAGTTCCAGTAAATATTTTTATAATAGAACAAAGCGAGAATGCCTCGTGGCACTGACTGCCAGTGCCAGGGCCATTGACCCATGTGTGTGCATTCAGAGCTGAAGCTCTCGAGTATGCTACCATGTGTTGGATAAACTGTGTGTGTAATTAGACTCAGCCAACACCTGCTGTTAGATTGGAAAAGAGAGGCACTCTAATAAGATGTAAACTGGCCAACAGCTTAATTTCAGCTCTTGGCTGCCAATGCATCTGCCTAGTCCAAATGTTCAGAGAGCTGCCTCCACCTCTCTCTTCCCAGGACCAGGGAACTGGCTTGTTTGTAAAAGCTTGCTAATGCTGAAGTTCAGCCCTTAGTGTGCTTCACTGCATTTCATGGATGGGCAGGACTTCCAAATGTAAGAAGCTGCTACATGGTACGCAGCTGCTTTTCCATTGTGGTGGGGCTCCCAGTCTGTAGCTCTCTTGAGCTCTGTATTTCTCTTTATGCTCACAGCATCTTTGCCTCCCTCCTTTCCTCTCTGTTTCTGACTCATGCCAGGGTTTGGGACAGGAGAGCAAGGGGAGATAGTGTCTTTTTCTTTTCTCTGTTGGCTGCCAGATGAAAAATAGATTTCTGGTGGATGCTAATGAATGTACCTTTAAGAGATTAATGGAGTCATGTGGAGAGGAGTGGTGTCATGCTGGTTAAAAAATATACTTGATGTTATGTTGGATGGTTGTTGATTGTCTTCTTACTACCACCTTCTTGTCTCAATGACACTGATCTAAATTCCTAATCCTGTCAGTGGTTTTGTATTATGAACTCCAGTGCAGTGCAATGCCTTGTATCATATTCAGTGAGCGAGCAGTGGTCTGCTCTAGATGTTTCTCTTTAGATTTCCTTGCTTAATAGTGGCAGTAAAACAACTAATGTGAACACTGCTGCCATAGGATGAAATTCTGTGAAAATCAGCCTTCAGATTCATCTTTAAGCAAACTTAATGCTTTCTCTTTCAAGCTTATGTGGAACCTTAACTGTTGTAAAATTTGACAATTTTCACAGTCCATTAATTTGGGCAGCAGAGGCTATGTGGTAAGTCTGTCTTGTTTAAAGGTGAACACAAGGGGTAATGAATAGATGAGAATGGGTTTTTTTTGGAGTCTGAGTTGAAATTCATGTGATCAACTCATAACCTGAAGCTGCTGCTGATAGGTTTTAGTTTAGCATATGCTATTAAGGCAATATTTGAGGTGTGGAAAAGTTCAGTTGGTTCTGTTATCTTGTGTAGGCCACAGTTAATGTCCCTAAACAAAGAAATCATAGGTATATTTCCTTATTTCCTTGCATATTAGTAAGAGATTTATTTCATGTTGTTGTTGTAGTAACTGAGAACTGATTCTAGCAATGATTTTAGCAGCAGTCATAGAAGTCCACTGATTTCAGCTTGATTCAGCTGGACCACATAAATGCTCTTTTGTGTGAGCCTGTGCTCATCACATGGAAAATGGCATGAATCCTATACAAACTTAAACACAGCAACGTGGTGAAGATGTGCCGTGTAACATGGACACTGTGGGCAAGAAAAACCGTCCTGTGTGTTGGTTATTAGAGCTGTTGGGCTGCCATGTGTTCCCTGAGGAGCTGAGCCAGACTTCTCAAATCCCTTTGCATGGAATGAGTTTATGAGAATGGCCTTCGCAGGTGGTATTTGTGTTGGCAGCCTCAGAAGGGAGTCCAGGGGTTGAATAGTAACAGAAGCAGCTAAATTAACTTTTAATGCTGGAGGGACATCCTTTCCAGCAGGCTTGCAGCATGGAAGTTGAACTAACAAGAACTTTCTCTTTTACTGCTTGGACTGCAGAACAAAATCCATTAAAAGTCTATATGCAGCTACCCACAAAGTGCCCCTGCTTTGAGTGAGTAATTGCAGTGTTTCCACTCTTTTACTCCTGAATAATAGCCACAAGCAATTGAGGAGTACTAAGGACTTTCATAGACACAGGCATGTGTTTGGAAGCTGGCTGACATGAACTGAGCATTACTGTAATGATCTGGTCATGCAGGTGATAGAAAACAGACACAAGGCTGTGTTTCTAAGTATGTGAACTGATGCTTTAGTAAGCCACTGTATGTGTATTTGCCAGAGTACAGTAGGGATCTCAGAAGAAACTTCTTGAAAGAAATAGAGAATTATTTACATGTTTTGGAGCCCAGTCAGCATGAGAGGCACTTGCAGGCTTTTTTCCACTTCCTTCCTTTCCTTTTCTTCACTTAAAGAGCAATAAATAATGCTCCACATCTGAAGAAGAGGTTTAATATTTGTGTGGAAAAAGGATATTGTTAAAAACTTCAGCCTGTCATTCTTATTAAAGTTACTCTTTGCCATAAACTTCCTAGAGTTAAGATGCCAGATTTCCCAGCCCTCTCTGGACTTGGAAGTGATACCTATCCCACTGTGTACCAGCCATTACTGAAACTGTTGAGCTTTTCCAAGCTAAAAATGTATTTAGCAAATAATGTATATGTTGTGTTTCTCCTGATACTTTTTCTGCAAATGAAGTTGTTGCTCAGTACACTTAATTATAAAACCTTTAATTTCTAATGCAGAATCCCTAACCGTGTCTTGGAATGAGCTTCACTGCTCTTCTTGATATCTTTTGTTGACTGCAGTATTACCTCTTCATCTTCATACTCTTAAATCCTGTGTAATGATCTAGTTTCATGGGAGTGAGACAGATGATGTGCTACAGAAACCAACTTTTAAATGTGTTAGAGAAATAATCCCTTTCAACAGGGAAGACTTTGCCTAGAGGGACTTTTTGAGAAAACACCCCATGAAAAATGCTAGCATGA
The DNA here is from genome assembly GCA_013398075.1 of Notiomystis cincta. Taxonomy (NCBI): domain Eukaryota; kingdom Metazoa; phylum Chordata; class Aves; order Passeriformes; family Notiomystidae; genus Notiomystis; species Notiomystis cincta. The sequence continues at coordinate 443,766 of VZRX01008723.1, read as the reverse complement.
TTGGTGTTTCTTACAGGTCCTGTTAGCATGTCTCAAAAAGGATAAAGAAAAAAAGGCAGACTGAGATCAGCTTGTTTTTACAATTCCTTACATAAATGTTTAAGAGCAGAGCGCTTGGCCATGGGAAGAGCTTGGGCGAGGCACAGCGTGGTGTTGGGAAAGGAAAGGAGATGTAACAGTGTGAAGCTTGCTGTGCTGTGACCTTCTTGCCTCTCAAGAATGCCAGATCAGTCTCGGGAGCACCAAGCCAGTTTAATTTCCTTTAGTGAAGTTGCGTTAAATTCCGTGCAGTATCCAAGCGCTCCTGTCACCAAGCATCTTTCCTGGAGTGAAAAGCTCTTGTGTGGGGGTGAGGCTTAGCGAGATCCGTGTGATGGTGGGCTCCTGAAGGTGTGCTGCTGGCATGAGAGTTCATGGGCTAGTCTGGAAGAAGCCCAGTGTTAGATTTCCTTCATAGTCTAGGCTGTAAAACATGTTGTGTTTAACTACCTTCAGATCAACAGGAGATCTTTTTCCTTTTGCTTCATGGGCCTGATTGTTATTCCAGGTGTGTTTCTTCATTTTCTTTCAGTATTTATGTAATGTCATTTATATAACCAACACTATCTGGGAAAGAAGTGCAAGTCATAACAACAAAATAAAACACACAGATCCTATGTGTCAGGTTTTTTGATGTACTGAAGTTTTTGACTTTCAATTTTCTGGCCAATTGCCTCGGTTTTTAATAGGTTAACCTAAGCTGAGGGTGGAGGGTATGGAGGAAAGCAAATCTTGGTATTTATAATGTGACAATAAGAAGAAATGCATAAGGTGATTTTCTACCCTCTGGTTCATACCAAGGTGAAGGTAAAGCCCTTTATGAGTAATCAAACTGTTCTGAGCCAGTTGGAGACAAGGATTCATGAAGTTTATGCCAAAGACATGCTAGAGAGGAAATGGGGAGGGTTTTTTCTTTACAACAGGGTTCAGTTTCTATGAGAGCACTTGTTCCAATAAAAAGCCGAAGTCTAGAAGTCAGTGCTATCACTGGTGGCTGTGGAGCAGTTTTCACTGGGAAGATAAGGCCCCAGTCCTCACTTCTCCTCTGCAAGCTGGAGGTTTGTATTTCCCAAGGCAGTTTTGAGTTTGGACTGTGAAAACATGGATGTTACTCAAGTGTGAAATCATGATTTTAGGACCAGTGCATTATGACCCTTGTTTTTTCTCACAAGGCCTGTTTGTGACTGCGAGAAACAGACTACAACCAATTCTAAAGACAAACAAGTGTGCCTGATGGCATTTTTTTTAACCTCTTTAGTGTAACAGTTTAGTAAACATAGTGATTATTTTGGTGTCCTTCTGCTACACTGGAAAGAAGTATCCAATTAACGGAGTGAAAAAAACCTCATCTACTGCTCTGAATGTTCCAAAAGGCTGATTTAAGTTCTCAGTATGGGAGTATTTAACATTGTGAGTAGAGCTAATTAAGCTGTTAAGCTGACATGAGGAAAACACAAAACCAAGATCCCCATTCTTGGCTCGCATTCACAACACAGCTGTATTCCTGGACTTTTTTAATATAACCCATAAGAATTACATCGATTTTTCTAATAAAATGTTTGATTAAACAGGAGGAAGGTCTGCTGGGTTAAGTTCTTAGTGCTTTTCTTGGTCTCCCAAAAGATGACAGCGTTGAGACTTCTTATGGTTGTGTCCTGCTGAAAATATCCAGAGTAGCTGTGTGTGTGAGTGGCTGTTCTTTGACTTGAAGCAGTGTTGTTCTGGCTAGAGCAGGGTTGTGTATGGAGTCTGTACTACTACAGATGAGTCTCAGTGTCTTCTCCATAGCTGGGGGTCCTGCTCAATTTGCTGCCTCTGGGTATACCTGAGCTACAAAACCAGCAGCACCACTACTGCTGTTCAAAGATACCATGTTTCAGAAGTTAAAAGGGTTTTGTTAGGTGAGTGATTCATGTTTGCTGTATTTACAAAAACGTAATAGTTTTCCCCAAATATTCTAATATTTCTCAAATACCTTCCTTCATGAATATGCTTGAGATATTTAGTGCAGTTCTCAAAAGCAGTGCATGGTGGGGGCTGTGTGATGTTCTCTGTCGTGGCAGCTCTATGACTCGCAGGGAGCAGCAGTTGTGTGTCTCCAGTATGCTACAGGACTTCTGAAATGCAAGATGCTTTCCAGACCCTCTTCTGTTACTTTGAAAAGCTTGAGTTCACCACAGGTGAACTCAAATTATTCCTTCTTAAGCTTTCAGGTTACCAGAAGAATGTACTACTGTTGAGGAGTGTACTTCTGATGTGTAGCTGAGGATAGTCTGCTGGACAGTGTCCATTCTACAGTTTTATTTTAACTTATATTACTTTTTTTTTCTTGAAACATCGGCAGCGTGCTGCTGCTCCTCTCCCTCTCTGTCCCACAGCACTGTGCTTTGGGAGAGGAGCAGAGCTGGGGAAATAGGAGCCAGGCAAGGGTGAGGCCCTTAAGAATTGTTCACACTTGGCTTCCTCTGGCAGCATCCATGTATCAGGACTGAGACCATCTGCAGGGCAAGGATGATGGATTTCCATCGCCCCTGTCCTGCCATCTCTTTGCTGCTGGGGATGGAGTACTGCTGCAAAGACAGAGGAGATGCTGCCCAGTGCTGAGACTGCAGCAATAAAAGTGTTTTGTGGATATAGTAGCTCAGATGTGAGCTACTCAGGTTGGTGTTTGTAGCTTACAAACCTGTGCTGGCAGAGTCGAGGGGTGCAAGCAAGGGTAATTTGAGAGAGAGGTTAATTACATGCATGTTGAGCTGTCGTTCTCTTTTTAGATCAGGGGGCTTGAATGTGGTGCTGTGCTAGCGTGGACACAAATGTAGCATTTGACATTGGGATGGAGGGTGATGGGATCAGAGGGGACTGTGTGAGAACATTCAGCTGTGCTGTGTAGGCTCAGGGAATGTAACCAGAGATCAAGGGAAGAGCGTGTTAAATGAGAGACTGGAGAACTGGACCAGGGTTTCACAGCAGGTGTGGGGAGGAAGAGCTGAACTTGAGACCTAAAATGTTGGCAGGACTTCCATTAATTTCTTAACCACTATTCTTCACATTCTGTTTTCTTCAGAGGATAATTATTTGCTTGCATTATTCTGTTTGGCTCACCTCGTGAGCACAGTGTGCATCTGCAAATAGCATTTAGGTTTGGCATTTGGCTTGTAGTGTTTTCCCATAACAGACTTCAGCTCTGTTATTTTTAAAACCTTCAGCAGCTCATACTAGAGCTCATAAAGGTTTGCTCTGTGGAAGTTACAGGTCAAAAATGGCTTTTTTGCAGAATGGTGTCTAAATCTCGATGTGTAGACACTTCTAAATGAACATTTGATGGTAGAAAAATAATGTTAAAGCAGACAGTAAAATGAGTTTTTAGAACAATACTCATGCTTCTCTCAAACTGGTGATATTGCCAGCAGTGGGGCATATGGTTGCTGAAGAATGAAACCAGCTAAAGGCATCCCTGCTGCCAATTATCCAGTGGGCTGTGTCCAGCAGGTCCCCAATGTGTTGCAAACATTCAGGACAAGCATAAAGGCTTTTTATGTAGGGTGACTGTGAATAATGGATACTATCCAGAAAAGAATTGCAGTGCATTGTGGAGTTTGCTAATGCCTGTGTAGTCAGCAGGAAGGTTCAATGATAGATTTCTCTATTAACTGCTTACACAGTTAATAACCCAGCCACTGTGTGCACAGCAGGAGCGAGGTTGTAGAAGATCCCTCTGGAGAGGAGGACTCTGATTCTCTCCTTTGGGAGGTAACCGTGGTCAGGGTTGGGAGAGAAGAAGAGATGTCTGCAAAAGTAAGTACTGAGAGACAGCTTTCTCATTTGACCCAAAAGATGATGTTGCAGGAAGGCAGGGTTCACTCTACCTGAACCATTTGAGGAAGAGATTACCTAAGGGGTACAATTTTCTGTGAGAAATTTTGGAAAATCAACATAAATGGCTGCATTTCTCTCAAACAGTAGCAGTGTTGTAGGCAATGCTGTTGTTATTGCCTGCCTTCTTCAGGGTAGTGTGTGGAGGAGAGAGAGAAGGAAGTTTTCAGAAAGCGTTGCTGAGCTCAGACTGTCTGTCTGTGAGTCTGGCTGGATTTTGTGCAGTGGTGAAGTTGGGCTGGGGAGGAGGAAAGAAGCTGTGCTTCTCTGAGAAAATAGCTCACATAACTGTCTGAAAGGAAAAGGCTGAAGATAGTGTTTTAATGGAAAGGTGTTGGAGATGAGTGTTTTGACTTCCTATCTGAAGTGAAACTGATCCTGCATAATGCTTTGAAGATCCACGTTTGTGTTACTTTCAGAATGAGTCCAGTGTTTTTGTGGGAAGCCTTTCTAAGAAAACCAGAATTTTTGGGACAAGCCATTTTGTGTGTAGAGCCTGGTAAAAAGACTAGAAATAACTGTAGAACAGAGGCTCTAGGAACCAGGTAGGTAAGAAGCAAGCTTTGGGCTTTGGCCTTGTTGGTGTGCATAAAAGCAAAGGGAAAATCTGAGAGACACAAGCAAGAATGGGGGCTGAATGTCAAAATAGATCACTACAGCTTTTCCTGCATACCAGCAAAGGGACTGGAGGAACAACCACTGTAAAAATGTGTGCTTCAGGTGAGTGTGAGGAGAGTGATCTTCCTTTTATGCTTGTATTTGTCCTGAGTGGCAGAAATTAGAATGCCTTTGTCACGTAGCTCAGGTGACGAGTCCCATTTTGCATCTTGCACTCTGACGCAAAGCATGCTAAGGATATAATTGTGTTTTACCCTATAATTACTCCAGGTAACACTATCCTTTCATATTCTTCCTACCCTTGTGTTGTTTAAGTGGGAGTGGAAGGACAAAATGCCAAAAAAAAACCCCAAAACTGTGGTTTGGAGGGTATTGGGAATGTTCATAAAGAACAAGTGGCATGAGAGAGAGAGAGGGGCAGGAAGCCCAAGAGTGTAGATCTGGACAAATGTTCATCCTGAAATGACCATCTGCCCTGCCTAACCTGGCCTGGCATCTGAATGAACAGGAGAGTTTCTGAACTGTACTTTCAGAAAGTTTTACCTATTATCTGACTTGCAAAATATACGAAGACTTGTGCAGTCTTCTCTGGGGAGAAATGTAGTATTCTCAAAGGAGAAGCCTAGGCTTGTGGTTTTCAGGTATTTTCAATTATCCACTGTTAATTTTAGTGCATGGATAAATTAATAAACACTTTTTAACTTAAAAACACTGCCAAATGACTAAAAGCAGGTAGAGATAATATTTTAGATACTATTTGAAAAGAAGATTCAATCCCATTTAATATTTTGAAAATACACAGACATCATTTATAGAATATTAGAAAAAGAATTAAATGGAATTGATGATCACTAATTTAGTTTCATTTGTAAATTACATGCACAGTAGGGTACAGACATTTGTGCACTCTCTGTGGCAATGATTTTTGTGTAAGACAAAGCCACAGACTGTCAGAGGCATGCTGAAAATTACCTTAAATAAGGTAAGGCCTTTTCAAAACTGTCAGATTTATAAATAGAAAAAAAAAAGTCTCTTAAGTCACCAGTGTTATAAAAGTTGAGACATTGATTTTTAACTTAGGTTGGGATTGTTATTGCAGGAGAAATTGCAAATGCTAGGCTGTCTTCAGCAAGATAGACAAATAAACATCCCTGGATTTAATTTTTTTTAGCAGTATTTTATAGTGAGTTCCGGGAATTACATTTTCGTTGTTGTTGTCTGCTCAAGGGCTTCCTTTCAGTGGAAAATAGAGAAAACATTCCTTCTGAAGAAGGAATGAGAAGTTTTATGCATTCAGCACTTGCATGCATAAGCAACCTAACCAGCCCTGTGAAAATGAGCAGAGCAGTGAAGAGTTTTTTATTCACATGAAAGGACTTGGGGATACTACAGTTAGCTTCCTAGAAGAAAAGTGTCCTTTTAAACCCAAGGAGTGTATTTTGTAAGGAACAAAGAGGGTTGGGCTCCCTGTGGCTCAGAGAATGGGGGCGGTGTGTCACATAAAGACTCGGTGGAAATGGTAACTATTCATTGCAGCCTGGCTCTTACTATCCAGGATGTCACCATGGTGAAAATGGCCTTTCTGAATTTGCTTAAGAACACACAGATCTGGATGTTGAGAGCTTGGACGTGCTTTGTTGACATCTTTATGGTGTCTTCAGTGTGTTCTTAATGGGTTGTTGACAGTGTGCCAGAGCTGGGAAAAGCAGTGGGGTGAGCTGGTGCTTTGGGATCGTGTCCTCTTGCACAGCATGATGGGGTCACAGTTCTGTGCCAGCCACCTGGGAGCAGAGCTGCAACCCTTTAAGGATGAGCAAGGTGCTGTCTGTATTCTCTCTAAATTAGCAGTAAACTGAATATAAGCACAGCTGGCAGGAATCTGCAAATCCACATTTGAAATTTTGTAGCTCTTCGCTAGAGCACTTTCCTGTATGTTGATTGTTCCTTTGCTCTCCATTGCTCACTTCATTTACCTGCAGGAGGGAACCTTAGGCTTTGTGTGGGGCAAACTGAAAAGAAAACTTACTATAAATTTGAAATTTCTAACTTCTTGAAAGAGACACTAACTGCCCTGTCTTGAAACAAATGGATAAGGGCCCTGTACCTTCAGCTGTGGGGCAATAAAAATGAAAGACTTTTTATAACTTTCTGAGATTAGATGTGATTTTTTACTACAGAGTGTAATGGTAAAATTACATTGGGCCTTGCATACTGTCTCTTGGATGGAGCTGTGAAATAATATGTGTATCAAGTGTTTGCATATGGGCAATTATGTTAAGTGTTTTTCTAAGAGATGACATCTGTAGGAATTGCATAATAACACTGGGATGAATGCAGTCACTTACCATCAGGTGAGGCCCATCTGCTTTGGTTTTGCCTGCTAAGTTTATTGGTGGCTGAATGACTGACTCTGCCAGTATCATATGAGGTGAATGGGCTGGGAAAAATCACATGAATGTAATGGAGCAGTGCCAGATCCCTTTCTTTGCCAAATGTATCCAGTCATTTGTGGAAATATGTGCTCTTCTAGCTAAGCCTCTGTCATAAATTAAAGGGAGTCTCTCCTCATATGCATGCTTTTATAGTTATTAGCACTGTGATATTAGAGGCTGGTGGGTGTTTGGTTCCTGTACATTTTCCCATCTTGGCACGTACCGAGAATAACGAGTATTGTACAAAAATGCTTTTTAGGTATTGTTGAAGTAAGAGGGACATGGCTTTGGGATGTTAGCATGTGTGGTAGAGGAACCTGCCCACTTCTTCTTTTCCTCAGACTTGTATTAGCACTTTTCACTGTATTTGTGTAGGCAAATACTGCTGCTGTGCTGTTCTATCACATTGTGAAACTGCTTAAATTGTTTCTGCTTAAAGAGAGGAACAAAAGAGATTAACAGTCAAATTTATTAGCCATTTATTCCAGCCCTAAAATTCTTCATAACCTTTATGGCAATGTTGTCTATCACTTAAAATTAAAAGGATGGAACAGAAATTTCACTGTTGTTTTATAATGGAAGTTTATCTGAAATACCGAAATGTTTAATGACCTCCAAACACTTCTGTAAGGAATATATCATCCCTTGTTGAATTCACTGGAATAATTTCATCAAACCATAAACCACAGGGTTTTTACTAGCACAGGCATGAGTTTTTCAGAAGTGTCTCCTTTGTCCCATATTATTAACACACAGAAAATGAGTGAGCAGGTGACAGCTCCCAACAATTTTGGACTGAGAGAATAACAGTCCCAATAAATTAGAGATGACTGTCACCATTCATCATCCTCAGTATGAAATGAAGCTCAGTGGAGTAGAAGGGATGTCCTTGGTTGTGGCGATGAGGCTCATGGCAGGATTCCTAAGGTAACACAAACGTGGTGGGAAGAAAGTGTTAAAAGCAAGGGTGAGCATTCTTCCATGTGAACTCCCTGCCCTGCTTAGAGGCAGTGCAGGCACTTGTCCAGGTCAGATAGCTTCTGGTCAGGTAACCTGAGATAAGACTGTAGGTTTCAGACAATGCTCACAGTTTGCAGACTGTGAGATGACTGTTGGTTTTGCCAGGTAGATTTTAGTAGCTAACTGCTGTGTTTTGTGAGGCTGGTTTTACTTTGCTTCCCTTCCTACTGCACACCAGAGGCTGATGTTTTCTCACAGACTGATGCTCATTTCTTACTATGTTTGCACTGACTTGTGAAGGCTAACTCAGAGTCAGATTGCTTTTTGCTTGCTTAAAATTACTTATCTGAATGTGCAAATGAAATTTGGGATAAACTTGTGAAGACATTGTTGATGAGTTTTTGGTGTTCAGGTGAAAACAGACTGTGTGAAAAATGAAGCTCCTTTCTCACACAAGTTCAAAGCCTAAAACTACAGTTCACTACTTTATCATCACAGTCCTGATGGTACAGCAGATAATTAAAACACCTCAGTAAGTCATTAAAGATGGGAAAAAAATTCTTGGTTTGAAGAAAGCACGTGACCATATGGAAATTATTCTGTGTAAAACTGAACTAGAAAATGCTCAGTGTCTGCTGAGCTGCCTACCATGCTGGCTAGCAGAGAAGAGTTTAAGCTTCAGCATTGGCTTGGACTTGAAAGGGAATCTTACAGACATTTGAATTTCCTTTTTACTGTTTCCTGATGAGATGGACATTTCCAAAAATGGTGACTATGCAGTAGTAACTTTAGAGTCTGAGGCCTTTGCAAATAATTTTATTATCATTTATTTTGCTGGGAAAATTGATGGGAGTGGGAATGAGATGGAGCAAAATTGGTAGAAAAAAGGTTTCCAGACTGTGTGAAGCAGCTGAGGTGAGATGGAGGTGGTGCATTTCTGCCACTGGCCGTCACTCTGCTCTCCAGTCCTTGCAGGCATCCTTCACAGACTGCCATCTACGTGCTGTAAACAGCCATGAGGAAAAAAAAAATGTGGCTGAAGGATTTCAGGTGTCATGACTGAGCTAGCAGAAAATCAAATTAGGCTCAGAGAGCCATTTTGCTATGGTAGAAGAGAGAGGAGGGGTCTAGGGGCACACTGAATTGTGTGCTGGGCTAGCATTATTCAATGGAACAGGCAGACAGAGCTACAGGGGCACAAATCAAATTACAGTGACTTGGGAAATGGAAGTTTTGTTTTGATGTCAGTAGCATGAGGTGCAGCACTGAATCATGGTGTCTTAATTTTCTGGGTTTTTTCCCCTGTGTTTGTTTTATGCTTTCAGTAAAGAATTAAGAAATTTTAGCAGCAGCACAGGCCATACAATCACTACTTGACTTAGCCAAGAATGAAATAAATTTGTTAGGTAGAAGGAATAATAGAATATAGAAAGCGCACAGGTATTGAGAAAGTAATAGGGTTTTCTTCCCCACACAAGGTGTAAAGGCTGTCTTCCACCTTGCCTTCAAACACCAGAAATAACTTTGTGTCCTCCAGGGGTTAGCAACGCCCTTGTGTATTTTAAGTTTTTGAGGTGTGATGGGAGGCTTGTGGCAGTGAGTCTTGGGTGGCCACAGAGAAAGCTGCAGTGGGTGTGTCTCCACAAGGACTCACTCCCCTGAGTGAAGGTGACATAGCAATAACAGTGGTGCTGCTCCCTGTAATCTCACATAATCTCTTGATCTTGTCACATAGGAGCACTTGTGCATTAGACTAATCATGATCAGGTCAGTATCGAGTGGCCTGGGAAAACCAGAATTCAAGTGAGTCCCATCCCACACTCAGTCCAAATGCTGTAAAAATTCCCAAACAATTAGGGACGATAAGCACTTGTGTGATAATCAGTCTTTTCTACAGCTTGACCTTTGCGAGGGTGATGGGCTTTTTGATGATCTTCCTGTTTTTCTGCTTAAAGGGAATTTCAGCACTGTAGGAGGTCTGTGTCCATTAAAAGGGCCTAGTCATGATGACTTCTTTCTTCCTTCCTTTTATTTACTTGGATGTGGTACAAGTGCGCATGGCTCCTGAAGTAGCAAAATGAATAGCTCACAAGAGAGCCTCATTAGTCTTGAAATTAAAATAATTGAGTTCTTTTAGCTTATTAGTGCTTAAGAATAGCCTTCTCTAAGTCCATTACCTCTGGGATAAAAGCCGTATTTGCAGCTGAATAAGCAGCATGTACAACATGACTCGTTGCTAGGGAAAGAGGCTTTCTTAGTTCTTTGCCAGGCTTGTGTAGTAGAGAAAAACTGAATGACCTCAAACTGCATTCCTGAAATCCTCTTTACTCTTCAGTTGGCAGTCTGAAAATATTTCCATAAGTGACTCTGGCTTTCTAGGGCTGCTCTCATTCCCCTTCCAGCTCGGACAGTCAGTGATGTGGGAAAAGAAGCTCCTTCTGCCTGCTGAGTCCAATTCTATGGTGGCAACGCTCACTTGTTTTTAATGGGTTGAACCCTGGTTTTGGTGGAGTCATTGATACAATCCTTCATCAAGAACCATTCCAAGGTTCTTAAAATAGAGCAAACAATGTAGAAGTGTGTTGAGAGGAATCTTGCCAGGCTACCTTTAAGTAAGACACTTAATTCTTTATCAGCAACAAGGCACATAAAAATAATTTTGCTCTTTTAACAGCTGAAGTTTGTGACAGTTGTACAGAACACAGTGCAGTACAGAAGAAACTGAGATGCTGCTGTACTGGTTAATACAAGAAACTTGAATACAGCAGGTCAATGCCAGTGCCTTTACATAGCACAGGTTTATCAGATGAGTTCTTTTTCTGCAGTGGGAATGAGGGTAATTCAGTTTAAGAAATTAAGATTAGCAAATTCAGGAGTTTATAGTGGATGGAGGAAGCAGTTTTTAAAAGTTTAAGTGCCAAAAGGGGCTTGGGGGTTATTGTTCTTACCTGCTCTCTTACTTTCAAATGTCTGTAGCAAAGACATTACACAGGACAGTGAGGACCAGGACAGACTGCAGTTGTCTTGATATTTGCATGATATTAATAATGAAGATGGACAGAAGCCCCAAAATCCTGACAGTGCCTATAACATGTGTCCTTACCCAGCCTTTGGATAGATGCTGTAGCTGTCTCAGTTTAATTATAAAGGATGAGAATCCTGCAAGGCTGATGGTGACTGTCTTCTGTTTGGCTGGCATTCATATTTAAAAGACATCTTGGTCAGAAATGCCTGAAGTCTTGAATAAGTGGTACAAAAAGGTGTGCACCAGTTAAAAGGCCCTGAAACGCAGTGACAAGGACTGTGGACTGAATGTTGGGCAGGAGTGTTTACAGGCTTTGGTACTTGCTTTGGTTTTTTTAGATCATGAAACCATTTGCATTTGAAAATAATGTCTTTATCCTCAGTTCTTCTTAGCACTCAAAACTTTTAAAAACTTTGTAAAAATGGGAATGCAAGCCATTATCTTGGACTCAAGAGGGAGGTCATTTAACTGAGGTACAAATTTGTGTTTCAATAGGAAAATCTACTCAATCCCCTGAAGATCACATCAGCTGATCTTCTCTGCTTTAAAGGGGAAAGAAAAGTGACCTGAAGCAAGCATTGATAGAAACCTTATGAGAGAGAAAAGGAGATGGTTTAGAGATGAGGGTTTCTAATAGCAGTCATGGCTAAGACTTTTATTCCTTAACATAAACCCTGCTAAAAATAAATGGATACTGTGGCTTCAAATGAACTTGCTGCTGTTTGTGTTTGAGTGACTGTATGTTTATCGTCTTGCAGTTCAATGGAGCTCTCAGGCTGGAGAGCTCTCTTGTTCTGTCTTGCCAAATGTATTCCAGGGGATCCCACTTCTTGATTGGTGCTCTGACAATGGATCATAGCAGTAGAAATTTTGATAATTTGCTTCCTTCTGCATAGCTCTAAGTCTCACTAGAGACACCTCTGCTGATGTGGGCAGAAAATGAATCTGAAAGTCTTCTCTCTTTTAAGTTTAGGCTCTTGCTCAGTGGCTCTCTCAGTTGGACTGGATTTTCAGAGTATATATATTTAAATGTTTATTGGGCTAAATACCAAGTCTTTGTGAAAGGTTCCTAGCTGGATAGGTGGGGTCTGGGATGTGAGACCTTGGCTTTTGTGCATCTAGGCATACACAAATAACAGTTTCTGAAAAGAACGGAAACCGTAGCAGTATAATTCCTTTCTCTTCAGACAAATGTTTCCAAGGATAGCTGTTGAATGAAAAGCCTTGGAATGGCTGAAATCTTGCCTTTCCATGAAAACAGCCCTCCATTTCAGTCCCTCATGAATCTCCAAAATCTGCCTGTGAGTCTAGATGTCTTTTTTTGAGTTGCTATGAGATAGCAGCAGTTCACCTGCTGTATGCTTTCCCCGGGGTATCCATCCAGGCACTTCAGATGACTCAGCCAGTTTGTGTTCAGTGCTTCCCTGAGTATTGTAGATCTAAAATGTGAAAATACCAAAACTGGAAGAGGAAACTAATGGAGAGAGTGCCAAAGCTATAAATATGAGATGCTGTTTGTCAAAATTGATGTTAACATTTTTACAACATAATTTGATTGATGTAACACTTCAGACAGCAGCCTTGATCAGGATGCTTTTGTGAACAAGATAATTTATCTCAGCAAATGTGTTCACATAAATGTTTTAAAATGAAAGGCGTGATAAATCTGTCTAGAGCCTGCACACAATAGAGCTGCCAAACCTGCCACCTGTTAAAGATTTTAATGAACTGTTTTGTATTTAACAGAAAAAGTTTAATTAGTGTTGTCACTTTCCTTTGCTGAGACTTCACTTATCTCAGGCACTCTGAGATATCGTGTAGCAAATGCTTCTGAGTGCAGCAGCTCTGGTGTTGCTCTGGTGTTTTAATTAGAAATTCAGCAAACCAGTGAAGAAGCCATGAAATCCTAAATGTGGCTTTCGTGCAGCACAGCCATGAGGATGGGCCTTTTGTCCAAAGCCACAGGGAGACTGTTTTGTTGGGAGTCAAAGGATGCCCAATCTCATGTTATGTTGTTAGATTAATGGGAAGTTAGTTGCTCTGGATTTTCTAAATGGAAGATGGTGTTTCTCAGTGTAAACCAAAAATGTACCAGGATGTTATGCTTCCATGTGTGTGTGAGAAAGCCTTTGAGTGCATTAAGACCTCTAAAACACGGGTTGGTGGAGGTTTTTCTGCAGCAGTGGGACAAGTATTCACAAGTCCTTCTCTATCCCTCTTTAGGTACTGGAAGGCTTCTAGAAGGTCTTCTCTGAGAAACACCCCAACAGGATGCTTTTTCCTATGCTCCTTAATGAATTGCCACTCTTTTTTTTTTCATCCAGAAGCATACTGGATGCTCACTGTGTAGGTCCTGGATTGGCTTTGATTTATTGTGGATGTGGTAAACACTTCTGGCTGAATAAACAATACTCAGCTTTTAGTTAAGCTATGCAGCAACCAGACTGAAGCTCACTGATGTTGTAGAAGGGATGTAGAAGGGCAGAAAGGAGCTAGAAAAATAAAAGCTGTAGTAAGAAGGTAGAATAGCAAGGGAGAAAGCTGTGTAGAGATTTGTGAGGTACATGGGCAAAGTTGGGAGCATGATTAGTAATAGAAACTGGTAGCAGCACTGGCGTTGTAAAATTATACCCTTTAAAAACAGTAATGAGTGTCATTGATTACCTTCATTGTGTATTGTGGCTTCAGAAAGCAGCCTGTGAAAGCATCCTCAGCTAGTGGCTCAAGTGGATATTAGAATTCAGGAGCTTTTCTCTTTTTCTTTTGGCTGAGTTACATTTTGTCCCACGAGACAAAATAGTGTAATAGTTTTCACAAACTACTCTAAGCTTGAGACACACCCTTCTTTTTCTTGCCATATCCTAATCAATACCTCAGATTCCCATGATGATCCCAGCTCCCAGAGCTGTAGTCACTGTGCTCTGTAGCTGAGCATGCCAGAAAATGGGGCCACTTCTGGTTCAGCTCCAAAGTAAAGTTTTTACTTGCAGATTGGTGGGCTGACTAATTTGACATGTTTGCCCTGTGTTTTCACTTTGGAGAAAACAAACGTGCAGTGGAAATAAACGTGCATCTAGAAATTCTTAAAGCTTCTAGAGCTGTCTCTCAAAAAAAGCAGATTCCAAAGTGTTGACAGCAGATGACATGTATGAACTACTTTTTCTTAACAGTTGGAAGAAAAGCCCCTTTTCAACAATCATTCCAGGCAGGGTGCAGTCCAGTGGCCAAAATATTCTGTGTTTGCCAGAAAACCTGGAGCTTTGTTTCTGTTCACCTGCTGTGTAAACACTGCTTGGTTTCTCCTCTTTCCATGAACTGCATTTCGTCCTCTGCTTTTGTAAAGGCTGCTGCAGTTCCTCCTGCAGACCGTGAAGGCCTTCATGGTCATTTATATTTTGATAACTTATTAAAATAGCAACGTGGAATCTGAGGTATTTATATTAATACGGCTGGAACAGAGCAGCTGCTAGAGCGCAGTTAATAATGCTGGCCTCCAGTCACCCTGAATCCATTTTTACTCCAGACTGTCTGGCACTCTGCAGGATACACCCCCCTCAACAGGTCTGCAGAAAGCTTGTCACACTGTCTTGTGGAAAAGCAGAATAATGATGGTTTGGTATTTAAATCTGTAAAATTTATAAAGCTGTAATAAGCCCACGTACACCCAGTTATTCTTGCTGTATGTTTACAGAATGTTGTAAAATACCTTTGGTGGTGGTATTCAGAGAACAGTGCAAAAATCTAGATTATTAGGGTCTTATTTATTCTCAGTGAAGTAAGTGCTATTTTGAGACAACACAATCTTGAAAAATATTGGCTATTTTTAAAAGAGATATCTCTAATTAAAAAGGTCAGCCTCCCTGCAGACCGTGGTAAGGTGCAGGAACAAGTCCTTCTGGAAGCTTTTGCATTACAGAGGGAGAAGCTCTGTGCCTTTGGTATGGTCTCCCATAGTGTTCTCACAGCCACACTGCTGAGATAAAAGATGAAAAAGTGGACATTTTTTTCCTCATGGTTATCTTTTGACTGTAGCACCTTCCAGCCTGTTATCCTATGACTGTGTGATTTTAATCATGCACCTGGTAAATCCCTCCTGGAGTAGCTGTCAAAAAGAGATATCCAAGGGGAAACAATAAGTCAATTAAACTAGCACTGAGAGGAATTGTTTGTGGTGTCCTTGAGTGGTTGTTGCCTTACCCTAGATTGGTTTTGTGGTCCACAAAAGTTCATGGAGTTGAACAGCTGTCAGCAACTTGTCACAACTTGAAATCGTTCTAAATGCAGGTTGTGCCAGTTGAAGATCATGAAGAAACCATTAAAAATCCTCACCCCAACATGTGCTAGCACAGTTGCATAAATGTGCATGTATTCTGCATAACTGAACTGATTCACTGGTACTTGACTTCACCTAAACTAACTCCTACTAAACCCTGCCTTGATTTTGGAGTTATTTAAATTGAGGGTTGTCTGGCAACTTTTTCTTACATTACTTGTAATTTAAGCATTGTCCTCAAAAACCATGTTACAAATACAGTAACAAGACTAATAATAAACAGCTAGATGTCATGCAAATGCTATAAAAATGTGTGATTCAGATCAGTTATAAAGATGAAACTATCCAAGAACTCCAGTTTCAAATTAGAAACAGTGTCACAGAATGAATGAAGCAAATGAAGATGCTGAACTAAAAGTAAAATGTGGAAATACCTACTGCACACAAATAGTACTGCAGGAGAAGTAATTTGTAATCAGGGAATCTGAGTTTTCCAGAGTGTTAATTGTTTAGATGGCACCTATTTTGTGTAGATAGCACAAAAGATATGACCCTAGTCTCCCCCTGAGATAGGATCAATGCTACTTAATGTAATCTCTTAAACAAGGACAAAGTATTTTACACAGATGCCAGAAAGCTAAATGAGCTATTTATTCTGTGTGATTGTGGTATTTGTAGTGTAGTAGCACTTTTTAAGCCGTGCTCATAAAACATTTACCATATAGATTAAATATAAACAATGTATAGATATTACACCAACAAGCAGCATAGTGGTTAAAAAAACCTTGCAAAAACAAATAAATGACCCTTGCCATGAACCTCTGAAATTTTTCCATGCAAAACTGAATTTTCTTCTTCCCATAAAAAACTGCAAAATGATAACTTATATAAGGCAGATTTCCCTGGAATGTTCTTGTTAGGCAAAAGCTGACAAGAATATTTGCACAGGAAAAAAACAACTTCGGTGGAATAGTAATTCCATTTCCATGTCTCTCTGCCACCTTTTTTATGCTGTAAAAGTTGCACTTTATGTGTAATTTTTTAGGAAATCTGCAGCAACTTCAGCCTTTATTACACATTGACATGGAAATGAGTTGTCTTAGGTGGGATGTTTTCCTGGAAAAAACAGAGAGTTGGCCTTGTCCCATGGATCCAGCCTTTCAGATCCCTCTTCAGAGTCTTCCTACTCTCCAGCAGATAAACACCACTTGTAGCCAGCTGCCAGCTGGATTTAACTCCATTTACACCATTCTCTGTGGCCAGCCATCCAGGCAGCTTTTTAACCCAGTGAAGAGTGTCCCCATCCAAGCCAGGAGCAGCCAGTTTCTCCAGGAGAATGTTGTGGGAAACTGTGTCAAAGGCAGTATTAATGTCTCAGATACACATCCACAGCTCTTTCCTCATGCACTTAGGGGGTCTCCTTGTCTTAGAGGGAAATCAGGTGAGCCAGCCTGTCTTTCATAGATCCATGCTGGCTGGTTCTCATCCCAAAGAAGGGATTGAGTACATCAGCCTTTTCCTCATCCTTTGTCACTACATTTTGCTCCCACATCCAGTAAAAGGTGGAGATTTTCCCTTAGCCCTCCTTTGTTACTAATGTATTTATACAATCATTTTTACTGTCTTTTACAGCAGTAGCCAGATTAAGTTCTAGTTGGGTTTTGGGCCTTCTAATTTACTCTCTTGCATAATCTCACCATATACTTGTAGCCCTCCAGAGTTGTCTGCTCCTACTTCCAGAGGTCATAAATTCTCCTCCTTTTTCCCTCTCTGCCAAAGCTCTCTGTTCTCCCAAGCTGGTGGTTTTCTCCACTGGCTTGTCCTTTGGCACATGGGGACAGCCTGCTTCTGCATCTTTAAGATTTCCTCCTTGAAGAGTGTCCAGCCTTCCTGGCCTCTTTTGCCCTTCAGGACTCTCTCACAGGGGACTCCTATCAACCAGACTTCTAAACAGCTCAGTCTCTCTCACAGTGCTGCTGCATCTGTCCAGACTGTCACTGGAGAGCTTTGTATATAAATGAGAGGTCATACTTGAAATTTCCCCCTTGTCAAATATTATCCTTTTGGGAAAGAATTGCACTGTTTTGACCTAGATGTTCTCAGGACTGGAAGTTGGTAAATTTCCTTTGCAGAAAAGATCTGTAAAGCAAGACTCGATCCTTTGTGTTCTGGTGCTTTTTTCCTTGGGAAGATAGTTTTATCAAATTAAAAGCTGAATTTCTTACTGACCAGAGCTATTGAAAGTATTTTTACTGTAGAAAAAATCTGTAGGTATTCAGTAGTGCCCAGTTCCATTTTTGTGTATTGATCAAAATTTAAGGACCATTATGAAGCCTGATTTTATCAAACTTCCATGTATGCATGTAATAATGATCTCAGTTTGTATTCATGAGTCCTTAAACTCAGTGCACTCTCTGAATTTATTTATGCATCTTATTTTTTTTCTCTGCCTTTGGAAAATACCAAGGATCATTTCTGTGAGGAATATGGCAACTGCAAGAATGGGTTCCTCAGGAAGGCACATCCTGCCCCTGAACCCTGTGACCTGTCCTTTTCTCTTACCTGAGCTCAGTTTTATCATAGCTGTTTCTTTTCTCTTGCCCTTACTAGAGGAATGAAAACCATAGGCATGCAGTATGGATCCAGACTCTGGGTTTAAGCAAACTTAATTTTTTGTGCTGTTCACAGCTTAACTTGGTATGAGCTTTCTTTCTCTTACAGGACAAATAAGGGAGTTTTTTTGTCTAGTGGCTGCTCAAGCCGAGACTGCTTCATTCTTGAGGAAGGAAGTTTCTCTCAAGCAGAGATGCACTCAACCATTAAGTGAAATGTCTGGCATGAAAGGAGGAGAAAACTCTTTAAAGAAACTGTAATCACATAGTAATAAAACTGTCAACTCTATCTCTCATGTCAGAATAAATGTTTTGGTGCTCAATATCAGGCAAACCGTATCGGTGGTATTTACCACCTCAGAAAAGAATTCACCTTTTTTTTTTTTTTAAATATTAAACTATCAGGTAGGTTTGAACATTGATTTAAGTAAAAGGGACAAAAGATTTCTTTTAGGGTCCTGTTAGCAGAGCTTATGAGAACTAAACAGTAATTCTCATTTTTCAACAGATACAAACTCTAGAAATGTTTTAACTTACTGGGACAAGAAAATGTCAAATGCAATGATATTCATGCCAGAAAAATGTATGCTGTGTAATGGCTTAATTTCATCCAAACAACCCTGGGGGTGTGTTTTTTTGTAATTTCTCTTTCCTTCTCTGTCTTCATTCTTGGCATGTTACCCCCTAAAATCTTAATAGTCACCCCCAGCCATTGTTCTCTCCTTGTACATATTGCAAAATTGTAAATGGCTTCAATCACTACAAAGTAAGGAGAGTATCACCTCCTGCAGTTAAAGCACTTCTTCCAGTGCTTTGGTTGCTTAAGTGGTATAAAAATCCATTCTTATGATAAAAATTAAAAATATCTGCACTGACCCAGAGTTTGGAGCCAGCTGGAGAACTT
The DNA here is from genome assembly GCA_013398075.1 of Notiomystis cincta. Classification (NCBI taxonomy): domain Eukaryota; kingdom Metazoa; phylum Chordata; class Aves; order Passeriformes; family Notiomystidae; genus Notiomystis; species Notiomystis cincta. The sequence goes on along the minus strand of VZRX01008723.1, from coordinate 425,030 downwards.
GCTCACTTCTCCAGGCCCAGTTTGAAGTGCAGAAGTTTCTCTGCATAGGCAGTCACATGAAAGGGCTGGCTTTCAGAGCTGCTGTGCCCTTCTGCAGCAAGTGATTTCACTGGGATCTGGAAATGTATTGTAATGGTGGAAGTTCAGTTGAATTTTTAAGAAGTCACTGCAGTCAAACTGCTTGTAGTGAGCACAGTGCAAGTTTTATTCATGACTGCCCTCAGTACGAATGGATTTCTGTCTGTGCTGTGAATCTTCCTCCTGACCTCATGTCTGTAGGCTCCTGACAGTGCAAAGGGCTCACTTGGACTCGAGACCTGTTTTTTGTGATAGCTTAAGAGCAGAAACAGCAATGTGAGGAAGGAATATTTATAGATAACTGATAACAACTTGCATGTTCTTTCTCCTTTTTTTGCTAAGCATCACTTATTTATGAATTCGCAGGACATGTGCACATCTCTATACACATATAGAAATATACTTGTGCATATGTACCAGGTATGTTAACAGGCTTCTCTGTGAAATACAATAGATGCCTGTCTGGCTGTGACCTTGTAAATACTGTGACGTTGACAGTATTACTCACTGAAAGCAGAATTTTTCAGTTTAAGATGCCATCTGAGCTGAAATGTACTGTTGTTCCAAAGTGTGACAGCCCAGACTTTCCAGAAACAGCAACAGTGACAAAAGAAACCACAGAACACTGCTGTGTTGGATGTGGCTGTGAGTCATACAGAAGACACAAGTACCCAAAGATCCCTTCTGCCTCTTCATCCCCCCGACCAGCTGCCTCCTTCCTGGCCAGTGGCCTTTCTGCCTCTCTGAGAGCTGATGTGTGATGAGTTTTCCATGGAACCAGAAAAACAGATATGTAAATGCAGCAGCTGACTTCAAAATCAAAGTGGAATCCAATGATAGCTGCTAAATGATCAATGCTGGAAGGGCAAGAAGAACATGTGATGTAACTGCTGGTACTGTGTACTTCTCAACTTTTTTAAGGGGTAGCAGGATAAACTACCAGCAACCAAATAGTCCCGGGGAAGTGTATTAGGGTAAAACCTGAAAACACTGTTTTGGCAAGAAAGCACTTAATTGCCTCGTGTCTCTGTGTGTTTCTTGAGTAAAATCCATTCAGAGGTATTGAAAGTCACGTCTTTGTCTTCACATTTGCCAGTCAGCATCTTAAAAGCATTGGAATTCCTTGTATCATAAGCTTTCTTGGGAAAAACCTGGTGTATCTCGGACAAGGTGCTTCAGAAAAGCAAGTTTTAATAAGGCTGAGGGGGGTGTACCTAGGGAGGAGTAATGGAGCAGCGCTGGCAGGAGGCACAGGGTCACTTCCCTGTTGCAATGTGTTACACAGAGCGTGCAAACAGAAATACCATCTGTCAGCTGCTCCTCATGAAGCACTTGTGCAGTGGCCATCCTGTCTCCTCTTCCGTGCTTCCTCCTGAAGTTCAGCTGCTGAATGGTGCTGAAAATGTTTCAAGGCACCAGCATGGGATAAAACATCTATTTGAGCAAGACTGTATCATGCTGTGAGACTAATCCAAAGTGGATTGATGTCATTCTTGCTGCACTGCAGTATTTTATCAAGCACTTAGTTAACAGAGCAGTATTTTCTCTCAAGTTAAATGCTTCCTATATGCAGATTTTTGATTTTAGCAAAGATGTTACTCTGCTGTTTAGAAGATCTTTGGTTTGAAGCAAAAGTGTGCTTATAGAAAAATCCATGTGTGTGAGAACCTCCTTTGAAAGTGGGCTTGATACTCAGTTAGGGAAAAGGCCAATGCTTCTTGGGCAATGCAGATTTCTCCTGCATGCTGTGAGTCATCCTGAGTGCTCAGCTAGAGAAGCAGAACTGCCCTGGTAAGGACAGAAGTGTTGGGAATGGAGAAACAACTCGGGCACACCGCAGCAGGAGCTCTGCAAAACAGTGCTGACCTGGTGGAGGCACAGCCCACAAACAGAATGGCAGTGGGAGCCAGGAGGGACTTGGGTCAGGGCCACATTTTTCTCCCACTTCCCTTTTTCCTGTATCTCTCTAGACTGTATGTCTTGGTCTGGTCCAATCTGCAGTCCTGGGTTGAGATTTTTAAAAATGTTTGGAATGAGCCATAGACTTCAATGTGAAGCCACGGTGTTATGGAACATTTGCATGCACTGACACCCAGCTCAAAACATGTGCTTCCTCTGGAAATCACCTTCCTCTTTCATATGCAAATTACTGTCTTGTTAGGTATCTAAGGCTGTCTGGTTGGTTTTCTCTTACTTCCCCCTGGAATTAGATGCTCAAGGCAGAAAGCAGAGCTTGAACTTGTTGAAGCTGACTGATAGTCCGTACTCTTGGGACTATCCAGGCTGTAAGGACAGGCTTAATGTTGCACCTTAAGGGCCCAAAAAGGTGATTGAGCAAGGGGACCAGCAGTGATGTGGGCACTGGGGACCCCATTTATATCAGATACCCCGCAGCCAGGGCTTTGTTGCAGTACAGATGTGTTCCCTGGGCATCAGCTGCTGAGAAACTGAGCAAAGGGATGCTCCAGCCAGCCTCAGCACAGTGATGTAGACAGCTACAAAACTTAGTGAGGGAGAAGTGTTGCTGTGTGGTGGGTGTGAAAGCAGACAGAATGGGAAGTGAGAGAGCTGCAATCGCTCTCTTAACGCTTTCTCCGCTAGAGTTGGGCACCCAAGTGCATGTTGCACAAACAAAGCTATTTTTTTTAATTAAAAAAACCCACTCACATATGTATATTGAAATATTTCATGTGCACTGATGTCTGCAAAAATAGATCTGGAAATAGACAGTAAAATAAAATCACCACTTGAGGACATTTTCTTTTAAACCACTGCAGTATTCTGTGTGGTGTTACTGTCTGGTTTCTCTTCATATTAACTTAGCTATTGTGTGTGGCTTTAGGCTTTACATTTTAGTAGATGCAATAGGTTTCATCTCTGAAATGAAGGTTCTAAGGTTATAAATATAACACTTCTGTTTCTATGTTCTCAAAAATCTGTCATTAAGAGAGCTTCCCTGTAAATGGTAAAAGGGTTTTGCATCAAAGAATCAGAAAGCATCACATTGTAATGAGTCTGCAGCATGCCTGGTGCTAATGAGTTGACAGCAAAGTTGAATGCAGTTTTCATTTACTGTCTCATGAATTGATTTTAGTTTACAGTGCTGTAGGCTAGGTCTCACTAACTTTGTATTTTTGTTTAATTGAATAGCAAGACCTGTGATTAGCTAGAATATGCTGTATGCCTTCAGTGATGCAAACTCCTGAGAGAGTGAAACTTACTCCAGCATGAAGTGATCTCATCCCATGTGCTGGGTGGAGCTTCTTTTAGGTAAAACCAGCTCGATCTGAAAATGGGCAAGAAATTTATACTAGTCTTAATGGTCTATTACATATAACAAAAACATGTAGTTTAAATGGGTTTTAGATAGTCTTATTCCTGGTCTCCCATAATTCTCAGAAAAAATGTATTCCTTATATTTCCTGATTTTACTTTAGGTATTAATATGAGCAGTTGAACTGCATTGTGACCTAACTCTTCCTGTTCATATAATTTTTGTTTACAACACTTTTCTTGCCTAATAAGGTATTTCACAGAAAGCTTTGGAGTGTGCTATCTATTAACTGAGGTGCTGCTTGTGGCAGGACTGAAGGAAGACAGCTCTGAGGGGAGCTATCAGACCAAGGCATTTAATGCTTATAAGACATTTGTATGTGCAATGAGTGAGGACATCTGCCCCCAACTGCTCATACCTGCTGCTGGTACCACCTCAGCAGAGAACTGCTGTTTCATCTGCTTTCATGATGCTTTAACAAGCATCATAGTGTTTAATGGAGGTGATTTTGTATGTTCTGAAGAAATCCCTGTGCACCCTCTCTTTGCCTTCCCGTGACAGCACTGTTCTTGCTGGCACACTGCAGTGACAAGTTGGTATAGAGCCCAGACTCCACATCAGCTGGTACAAATACTGATGTTGTGAAACATTTGTTACCTCTTCCCTCAGGTGACTTTTTCCTGCTTGTTTGTAAGATCTCCCTTGTGAGAAGACTGTAGAGTTTCAGCTTGTCTTGACTTTCCAATAATTGGAAATGGTTGTGCTCGTAATGAAGATTACAGGTCATAGCAGTGAATACTGGATATCAAAATTGTTGGGGTTTGTATCTTTAGTGCTGTTTAGATGAGGGGTCTGACACATATGGATGCTTGGTTGAAATTACTATGGAAAATGGCACTCCATGTTAGACTTGAGAATCCTTCAGGGAGTAAGGACCTTGCTTGAGGTATTCTGTGTTTAAGATGTGTAAGCTATGTAAGTTGTTTACTTTGGAGATGGGGGCTCCATTATGCCATAATTGGAGAATGTTACTAAGTAGGTGTTACCTCCCATTAACAGTGGTGAAGAGCTTGTACCTAATACAATTCCAAGGATGCTGCTCTGAAAATTTGTCCCTGGACAGCCATCTCAGCATAATTTCACTAAGGACTGCCTGCTGACTGAGGTTGAAATGGTACCAGGAGGAGCTGTAATTTCTGAAAATGAAGAACAGCTCCAGAGGAAAGGAGTGGTCTATCCATCCCATGTGTCAGCAGACCAAAGGGGAGGGAATAAGCTGTGTCTTCAACACAGCCCCAGACATGTTTTGAGGGTTGCAGGGGTTGTTTTTGGTAACCAGTGTTACTGAAAATATGCACAGCTAAAATTCCCCACCTGCCCTCTCAAGGTAGTAAAGTTGTAATAAAGGTTTTCAGTGCCCACCACAGAGATTTTCTGACATCTCCCTGCCTGTAGCAAACACCTCTTTGAACAGGACTCTTCTCTCTCTGCCTGCTGTGACTTAGCACCAGCAGCCTGGCACCCTGCAGACACTGGGGTGGGAGTGGGATGTTTCCTCTGTATTTCTTCCCTGGGATGCTATGGGAAAGGGGCCCAGAGCAGGAACTGGGTATGCACCCCACGAATTGAGGTTATTCTTCTGTCCACACCCCCTCTGGCCTCAGTAAAGAAGGCTGGCTGGTAAGTTCACCTGCCTCACACATGCAGCTTCCTAGCTCTTTCTTTTAAGTCTCAATTTTCCCCTGCAGAACAGTGGGATTACTATATGTGATAAGTACAAAACTGCATGGTATCAAACACCCAAGAGATTAAAAAAACCTAAAGCTGTTATCGAATGCCTCAGTTAATTAAGGGGATCTATGATGTTGGCTTTTGGGATAATCCCTCCTCAATCTCACTTTGGAATCAGCTGCTCAGGTGTTTACAGTGAAAAATTCATGTTAACCCAGTCCAAAAAAGAAGCAGCATTAGTCTATCAGAACTATGGTAGCAGTTTTAATCCTATGTTTGTTGTTACTTTTTTCTTCAGGGTACCATCTTTCTGCCTGGCAACAGAGTAATTGAGCATCCCTGCAATGAAGAAAGTCCAGGAAAGTTCCTTTTTGAAGTTGTTCCAGGTACGATATTCTACTCCATGTGAAAAGCCTTTGCAGTTTGTCCTCAGTGACAAATGGCCACATCTGTTCTGCCAGAACAGAAACTGAAGGTGATTAATGATTCAATTTAAGGAAAAAAAAAAAAGATTTAATTTGTTAATATGTTGGTTCATAATTTTTTCATTCACCCCCAGGCAGCACAGGAAAAGGATGTGTATTTTATTTGTCAGTGTAAAGCAGACCTCTTCAGGGCAAAGAAGTGCCAGGTGCTGCTCTTGGGTTACAACAGCCCTGGATAGTGCTGTGGGTTGGGGGCAGAGTGGCCAGCAAACTTACTGGCAGAAAAGGTCCTGGGAGTGTTCAACAGCTGCTGAATGTGAGCCAGCAGTGCCCAGAAGGCCAAAGGTATCCTGGCCTGGATCAGCAGCAGTGTGGCCAGCAGGACCAGAGCAGGGATTGTCTCTCTGTACTCGGCAAGGCCACACCACAAGTACTGTGTCCAGTTCTGGGCCCCTCACTAAAGAAAGACACTGAGGTGCTGGAGCCAGCCCAGAAAAGGGCAGTGGAGCTGGGGAAGGGTCTGAAGCAAGGTCTGAGGAACAGCTGAGGTAGCTGGGAGTGGTTTAGCATGGAGAAAAGGAAGCTGGATGGGGACCTTACTGCAGGTAACAAGTGATAGGATGAGAGGAAATGGCCTCAAGTTGCACTAGTGGAGATTTACATTAAATATTAGGAAAAATTGCTTCACTGAAAGGGTTGTCAGGCACCGGGACAATCACTTGTGGAAGGGAAATAGAGGAGTCAACAGTACCTGGAGTTATTTCAAAGATGTATAGACACAATGCTTAGGGACATAGTTTAGTGGTGGATGTTGCAGTTAACAACTGGACTTGATTTTAAGCATAATTTCCAAACTAAACAATTCTGTTTCCACATCCAGTCAGCTCAGTGTATTCCATATGTTCTGTTAATCCCCATANCCCTGCAGAACAGTGGGATTACTATATGTGATAAGTACAAAACTGCATGGTATCAAACACCCAAGAGATTAAAAAAACCTAAAGCTGTTATCGAATGCCTCAGTTAATTAAGGGGATCTATGATGTTGGCTTTTGGGATAATCCCTCCTCAATCTCACTTTGGAATCAGCTGCTCAGGTGTTTACAGTGAAAAATTCATGTTAACCCAGTCCAAAAAAGAAGCAGCATTAGTCTATCAGAACTATGGTAGCAGTTTTAATCCTATGTTTGTTGTTACTTTTTTCTTCAGGGTACCATCTTTCTGCCTGGCAACAGAGTAATTGAGCATCCCTGCAATGAAGAAAGTCCAGGAAAGTTCCTTTTTGAAGTTGTTCCAGGTACGATATTCTACTCCATGTGAAAAGCCTTTGCAGTTTGTCCTCAGTGACAAATGGCCACATCTGTTCTGCCAGAACAGAAACTGAAGGTGATTAATGATTCAATTTAAGGAAAAAAAAAAAAGATTTAATTTGTTAATATGTTGGTTCATAATTTTTTCATTCACCCCCAGGCAGCACAGGAAAAGGATGTGTATTTTATTTGTCAGTGTAAAGCAGACCTCTTCAGGGCAAAGAAGTGCCAGGTGCTGCTCTTGGGTTACAACAGCCCTGGATAGTGCTGTGGGTTGGGGGCAGAGTGGCCAGCAAACTTACTGGCAGAAAAGGTCCTGGGAGTGTTCAACAGCTGCTGAATGTGAGCCAGCAGTGCCCAGAAGGCCAAAGGTATCCTGGCCTGGATCAGCAGCAGTGTGGCCAGCAGGACCAGAGCAGGGATTGTCTCTCTGTACTCGGCAAGGCCACACCACAAGTACTGTGTCCAGTTCTGGGCCCCTCACTAAAGAAAGACACTGAGGTGCTGGAGCCAGCCCAGAAAAGGGCAGTGGAGCTGGGGAAGGGTCTGAAGCAAGGTCTGAGGAACAGCTGAGGTAGCTGGGAGTGGTTTAGCATGGAGAAAAGGAAGCTGGATGGGGACCTTACTGCAGGTAACAAGTGATAGGATGAGAGGAAATGGCCTCAAGTTGCACTAGTGGAGATTTACATTAAATATTAGGAAAAATTGCTTCACTGAAAGGGTTGTCAGGCACCGGGACAATCACTTGTGGAAGGGAAATAGAGGAGTCAACAGTACCTGGAGTTATTTCAAAGATGTATAGACACAATGCTTAGGGACATAGTTTAGTGGTGGATGTTGCAGTTAACAACTGGACTTGATTTTAAGCATAATTTCCAAACTAAACAATTCTGTTTCCACATCCAGTCAGCTCAGTGTATTCCATATGTTCTGTTAATCCCCATATTACTTTTATATAAATGTACCTCCTATTATGGCTATTTGGAAGGGCAAATAGATGGTAATGCCTATTGTTTTTGATTTTAAACCATCTTAGTATCAGGACACAAATGGAGTTGTGTTCACTGATGTGCCAAGTTTTAATATATTGTAAAAGTGTAAGAAATATGAAGTAGACTTAAAAGCTTGATTATGAAAGCCATGGGCACTAAGGGATTATTATGCAAAGAAAGCCAGGGTGGTATCTCTGAGTGTTAACAGTCACCCCAATCTTGAATCAATCAGATTAGAAAAGTTTCTCACTGTCTCTTCTCAAAGTCTTATGTTCAAAATATTGGAAGAAATGTATTTATTAGCATTGCACGTCTGGAGTGGACTAAAATCCTGTTCCCATTGGAAATTCAGAGAATTCTCCATATATCCTGATTCATATGATACTTTAATCTGTCTGCTAATGCTGACCCTGGGAATGCTTGTCCTTCATGCCCAAGTTAAGAGCTCAGTCGCTCTTGTGATTTCCCAAAATGTTTGTTATGCCACCTTTCTATGGAGTCAAGTTAAAAAGTACTTTGTAGTTATTTCTGGGCTGTGTTCAATATTTAGCTGGAGTTTCCCTGAGAATCAGGTAGGCCTTTTTGTTTTGCTTTGTTTTGCTTGTTTTCAGTTCTGAGAATGGGGTTTTAAATGTGTTTTAGGATAGCACCAGTGTATTTATTTCCCTCCTCACCCCTTGCTAACAATCATGTGGCTATAAAGAATTCCTACTGGACATACTATGCCAAGGATTTATGACCAAAAAAAAGATCTTTTGGAAAATCAGGTCATTTCATGCCATACCACTGAGAGATGAAATTAAAATGAAGACTTGAACTGACTGTGGAGGAGGCATCACAGTGCAGATGTGGAGTAGTGAAGTAGAAGTGCCAACTGTATTTTATGCAAAGATGAAGTGAGCGTTGCCATTGTCGTCATGTCACTGTTGCTTCTCAAGGCAAGAATTTGTCAGCCTTCTGTAATGGAGCTGTTTGTCATCTGTATCCTCTTAGTGACTCAGTATAAAAGCCAATTTTACAGGCTGACAGCAACAAAACTGAGCTCATTGAGTGTAACACAGAAAAATGTATTGTAGCTAAGGTTCTGTTTAGCCTTTGTTAGCTTTCATATGGGAAATCAGCTATGTAGCAACAGGATCTATTTGCAGATTTTTAAAAATTTTGTCAACTGAGATTGTGTTAAATGTGTGGTGCCAAAGCTCATGCTGCTCTGGCATTCTGTTTTCCCTGTATTAAAAGTTGAAGCAATTTCAGTTACAGTCCCAAAAGGAAAAGTGACAAGTCCTCTTTTTGTCTCTCATGTCTGTGGGCGGCCTGAAAACTTGTGTGTGTGTGTGTTTGTTTATTGGTAATACATGCAAATTATTTTGGGAATGTACGTAGGAGTAGGTTTATACTATGAAAGTAATACTCTGTATGCAGCCATCTCTGGAGATGAATGAAAAAAATGTGTGTGGAGACAAGTATCTTGTAGTTTTGGTGCTGTAATTAAAATACAGATGCCTTCAATTTGCATTTTGAAAACATTCTGTTCATTCCCTACGTCATTACATGATTTAATACTTAAAATTTTTCCTCTTCTAAAAAGCCTGGTGTGCTGACAAAGTTTATTTACAGGAGAGAAACTCTTCTATACAGCACAAGGCCCATGCCACGCTTCTGTGTGGGAGTTTTGTGTGCTGGAGTCAGTGACCATGAAATGATTAGTGGTGCCTGTGCTTATTAACAGCTTCTCTTGCTCTCAGAGGAATGTTTCATAGTCAACAAAAATCAGAAGAGGGTTTAAATTAATACCTTTTAGTGGGAAATGTGCACATATAGCCAAGTTGTGCGATCAGTTTTTTGTGACTGTGTTGTATTTGCTAATTGTTCTGAGCTTTATATGGTAGATAAACCCTCATTCTGTGCATTGGTTGTGTTCTTAAAGGAAACTTGATGTTTTCCTCTTGGTGTGCAGGTGTAGTGGGGGAAGGCATCTGTGTTCCCACAGAACTGGAGCAGGTGACCTTGCTGTGTCTCAGTGGCTCACGTGTCACCCAGAGGTGCAGGACAGGCACGCAGCTGCGCTTTGCTTCTGTGGTGCTTTGCAGACAGGATTCCTGCACCTCCCTGGCACCAGGAGGAGCCAAGCAGAGAGATGTGGGAAGCTCAGGCTCCTCCACTGTTTCTCACACAGGTCTCAAGTATCTTTTTCAGAGTTGCTGCCTGAAGGCATTTTGAGCATGTGCAGCATGAAAAGCCTTGCAGTAGAAGCCTGTGGCTTTCCCAGGGATGTCTGGATGCTTGTAGGAGCTCCAAGGACTTGAATCCCCATTTCCTGATGCTCTCAGGAAGCACCACCAGCTCAGAATCATCTAGGACTATGTAGGCAACTGGTCTAGAAGAGATGATGGTTTCTGAATGGACAAAGGAATGTGCTTCATCATTGACTGGACTTTGATCCTAGAAATGAAGTTGCTCATACTGCTAACCCACCAGCTGCTGTTACTTGAGATCCTTGTGTGCTGGCTGATGCCCTTCTCTGAGTCTGATAAATCATTCTGCAGCTTGGCCTCAGGTAAGAAGCCAGATCATCACTCCAGTGATACCTCATCATTTGGATGTTACTGAATCACATCTTTCTTTGTCCCTGTCCTGTATTAATGCACATTTAATGAAAAATTAGCACAGAGGACAAGGTTACTTTCAGGACCATGTTCACGAGCAGGTGACCTGTTTGCATGCTCTGATATAAATCATAAGTTCCCTTAAAGACACAAATATCCTAAAGATTTCTCTGAGTTTTGCAGTTGCATGAGTTTTAATATTTAGTTAGTAGATTTTTAATAGTTAATTTAAACTAAAACATCAATTTCCAAATATTGACCTTTAGTATTCCTTGTGGAATCTTTTGCTTGTAAACTTTGTGCATCTGTGTTGTGTTTCTTACTGCTGACAAAGTATCCTAGTCCAGCATGTGCATCTGTGTGGATGAATTTGCCCTTTGGTCATGCCGAGGTACCAAAGTCAGTTTATCCTGCTAAAAGCATTCTCTGTGCAGCCCCAAGTTATGTGTCTGCAGCTTAAGTCAAAGTTTCATGCTTATGGATTGTTCATACTCCTAGGAAAGAACTGGAATAATTCAGCAAAGTCACTTGGAGTTTCTGTTGATGGGTTTTTTTTGGCATTTGTGTGTCTGCTGATTTCTTGTGCCTGTGGATCCTGGGCTATCTCCCTTTCTGTCAGAGAACATGAGATCTTATCTTTCTTCATGGATGGTGGAGACTGCAGAAGGCAAGAATTACCTTTAGCACTGTCCACTTTTGTTAAAGGTCAATTTGTCAGACTCTTAATTAAAACCTCTGTAAGAGAGTTGAAATACTAAATTCCCAGAACTTTGAAATAGTTATAATTCTTTCTTCCTCATTAGTCAGAGGAAAAGTGGCATCCAAAGGCCTTTTTCTTTGTTTCTTCATGTATTTAATTGCATGCTATATGGCAAATTACATTTCTTGCAGGTTAACTCTTCTGGTAGGAAGTGTGAGATGGGTTTGAGGGTTGGGGTTTTTTAAGCTTCCTTTACATGAAAGGTTGCATAATAAACTATTTTGCTTCTTCTAGTGCAGTAGGTTTTCACTCCTTTAAGTCAGCATAGGTAGATCTGTGCCCCCATGGCTGAGAGTCAGGTGGGTTTTGCATGTGTATGTCACACTGATCTCCCTGTCTTTAAACAGGCCCTTTAGCCTCCTCAAAGGTGTGAGGTGTGAGAAGATAAATGGCTGCCAGTTTGTTGTGAAGTTACCCAAAACTCTTGAATTCCCTGTTGCTGTACAGTGTTTAGCAGATTAAGCCCTTTGAGACTTTGGCCATGAGTTCTCAAACATCTGAAATGGGAAGGCCACACTAGGTGCTAATTTTTGCCACCTACTGATTCACAGTGGTTTTAATTAAGGGTCCATGAAGGCCTGGAAAATGTGGATTTGGTAAGTTCACTTGCATTTTTTCCCTAAGGGACACAAGTAAGACAAAACAGGAATTACAGATACATCTTTTTTGGTTAAAAAAGCAATTTTCTTTGTAGTGCTCCTTTATACCTTAACGGGTTGGATACCAGGTGCTTACTGTGGCTTCTATTTCAGTATCCTTCTCCTGTGATATCAGTACTGTTTAATCCTGTAAATCATATGGACAGCCAGACTTCTGTGGGATGGGACAGGTGGGACTCTACAGTGAGGCACCAAACAGGGCAGATAATCAGCTGACACGTTTGACTGTGGCTGATACAATACAGCATCATGTCTCAGGGATAGAAATGTTTTAGAAGGTTTTGAGCCTTTTGTTTGGAAATAGAACTGTGTTTTTTCTGTAAGGATCTAGCCTTGTAAGAAATAAGGGGCAAGAGTTCCCTGCCTTGACTTCTCAGGAGTGATTGCCATGTCTTAAGTGAGGATACACTCACAGGTACAGCAAGTGGCTTAGCAGAGTGTTGGCAACACAATGCAATAAGCAAATTCTGTTCTATTGACTTCAGGACAAAATTGTTTGTGTATTAAGAGGTTTCCTGCCCTGATGCAGAAAAAAGCCTTTCCACAGTGCACGTGTGCACACACCTGAGCACTGAGGGTGCTCTCTCTGCCTTTGCTGTCAGGCAGACTCTCCGTATTCCCTTTGCCATCAGCATAGCTAGCACACTTTGCTCCCTTTTCTCCACAATATAAAGCCCCCAAATGAAGTGTGAAACCGCTGAGCCGCCCTGACTCGTTCCCTTCGCGGTGCTGAATCCCTGCCTGGCGGTATGACGCGGGTGGATTTAATTGGTGCTGCCAGGAAGATGAATGCCTCCCCCTGTAGGTGCTGACAGCCAGCAGTGCCTCTTCATTAGTCGTCAGGAGCACAGGACCTCAAGGGCATTGCTGATAGCGCCGACTGAACTAATTGTACCTCTGATATCTTGCGGAGGGAGCAGACAGGCTGTTTAATCAAATGGGCACCGGCCCTGCCGCACAGATACCTCCCTGTAATTGCGTATTGCGCTAAGGCAGCTCTGAGCGCGGCTCCTTCCTCCTCGGAGAGCTCCTGAAAGCGTTCTCGTCCTTATTAAGAGTGATACGTTTCTCAAATATGTATCTGGTACAGAGCCACCTCTCTGCACTTGAACACATTGGCATGCATTGCCTCATTCTCATCCTTCAAAAGGTGATTCAAAACTGATTTTTTTTTTTTTTAAAGTGAGCCTTGGAGGTGCATGGAGTCAGCGAGCCAGGGAAATGAAGCTGGCTGAAGCCTTGCTGCATGTTTCTCACAGGGTTAATGGTGAGAGCTCACTGGGAATGAACACTTTTCCATCTTGAGCAGCAGCTCTCGTGATGCAGAATTAGCTGATGTGCCCGTAACAGTTTTGTCTCCTTAGCAGTTTTAGGAAAAACAAAACCCAAACCATCCTTAATCCTGCCTCCCTGTGAAATGAGGTGGTGGGTCATGCCACTGAGCTGTCGTGCTGCCACCATAAAATCTGCTGATTTCAAGCTCATTTCTGTACAAGTCAATGCATGTAATAGCCCTTTTTACCTCTGTTTTTGTTGCCTTTCGAGCAACAACTGGGGGAAGTTTAAGAAACCTCCTTTTTGTTCCAGCGCCTTCTATGCCACAGGACCAAGTCCTACCTTTCTGTGCCTGTGTGTCTACACGTATTTAATTGAGGTGATACCTGCAGTACAAGCTTTGCATATTAATTGTGTCAGTCTGAATGAATGATAACCTATGTATGAGGGGTCTGGGGGAGAGAGGCAAGACTAAGCTTGTGACACACATTTCAGAGTGACATGAGCAGTTTTGCCTCCTCTTCTTCATATGGAAGATCCCCTCATGATACTGCATCTGATTAAAGGTTGAGATTGGTGTCACTCAGATTTGGGCTGATAAAGAACTCCAGAAAATGTCATGCTTATCATGCAAGGGGAGAGGAGGCACCTTTTTCCATTCAGAAGATGAGGTCACTTTTCTGGTATCTAGCAAGAAGAGCCTGCAATAACTGATTTAAACATAATTTCTTAAAATACAGAAACATTTCTTCATTGATTTTTTGTTTTCTGCATAAAATTAATCTGATAGTGCAAGTTTAGGCCATCTGCTTTCAAAGTGAAGGAATTAAATCTAGATGCAAGAACTATTTAAAAGAAAAATAAAAGAAGAGCCCTCTCTGAATATCTTTCCTGAGGTATGCAGCATGTGCAGAATAAACACAGTTCTTCTCACTCAGATGGCTTGGGTGTGTAACTTTGTATTTAGGGGAATATTACGAATTTTCATGTATAGACCCTGTTATCTTGAATCCCATCTATCTTGAATGAGTGCAGACTATAGGTTAAAATTGTGTGTGTTTATATTAGAAGTATTAGTAATATTGCCTGCTTTCTGAATGCTGTTTCCTAGTTACAGTCTGTTTTGAGAACAGATGAGAGAGGTGAATCACTTCGGAAAACTACTAAACAATTGTATATTTCATTTTCTTTTATCTAAAGTATTTCTGCTTAATCATCTGTCTTCGGTAACATCAATTTCATGTGGCAGAAGACTGCAGAGACTATAAAAATTTGCCCATACTCCATAAAAATATACCATTACTCAAGCATGGTATATGAAACTGAAGTTAAAATGTTATTTTTCACTTGTGTCTTTTAATTTAGAAGTGGATTGCTTTTATTGATCCTACTTAGCCCGTGGTGCGTGTGATCTGAGGTGTGTTAAGTTAGCAATATCGATCATTTGTGACCCACTGCTGTCATTCTGGAGGTCATCTGCTACACAGAAGAATTTGGAACATAATGGCAGTGGCATCTCCAAAAAACTTAGGTGGCAAAAAAGCAAACTTAGTGGTTGAGTTAGTGATGAACTTTTTCCACCATTGTTGTGTATGTGATTGGCTCTTATTGAGGGTGTAGCTCATCATGAAAATTACACTGAGGGATATGGCTTATTCCTACCCTATTTTAAATGCTACCAGTGGCAATCACAGCAACAATAAGATTTTTTTCCTCTGCCTCAGCATTGCAGCCAGCACTGGATTTTGATAATCATTAATTATGTTGGAAAATGGCTTAAGTAGTGCCAGAAATGCAGAGAGAGTTCCCATAAACCCAGGTGGTCTGTGGGAAATGAGAAAGGTATCTGGACTGAGAGCTTGTTGCTTGGACCATTCCTGATAGTGATTGGGGACCAAATTATGTTTGTGGGGAAGCACAATATTGGCTATTCCCGTTATTCTGTTAAAAGGTGTGAGAAAATTCCTGAACTCTTTGGGTCTGAAGATGTATTGCCCTCCAAAGGTATGGCTGGAATGAGTTGGAAGCTGCAGCAGGTCATCAGTAAGGTCTATGTGCATTAACTTTGTGTCTGTGGCTGTTTTGTTTGCCAGTACAAAATCCTGCGTGTTGATACTTCTGGCGTTCTCTGGGGTGCAAGTACAAACTTTGCCTTAAAAGAAGCAAAATGCCTTTTCTCTTTCCAAATACAACAGCTGCCTGAAGGGCATCTGTGACAGCTAATGAGGATCTTTTTTTCTTGGTTGGTTGTTAGGGGTTTTTTTAGCTTCGTCTAAGTCCCTCTAGTGGCAACATCAAAAAGTCCAGTGAAGTAATAGATGTTCTTGTGTCCGGGATACCCTGTTCAGGGCTTCAATTTTCAGCTTCATTATTGCTTTCTGAAATATCCTTGACATATCATGAAGCACAGTCTGAAACTTAGATTCCCAAACAAATTCTGTGAAGTGGGAGGAAAGTGCTGGGAAAAAGGGAAAAGTCAGAGGCAGTGATAATTCAAGCTTCTTTTGAGAAAAGATGTCCCTAAATGCCCATACTGATATTATATAGATGGATTGTATGATGATTATTTTGCTCACAGAATTGAGGATCCATCAGCTTTAGTCAACATGCAAGGTTTTATAAGACAGTAATGTTTCTATTACAATTGTCTGTGTGCACTTTTTGTATTTCAGTTGTTAAAAGACACTCTGTATTTGATTAGGTAATAAAAATAGCACTGTAAGCATAAGAGAGACAGAGATGTGATGGAAGGAAGCTCCAAAGCATAGAAATTCAAGATGTCATTATTTGGTGGGGCATTTTCTAGTACAGATGTTTGCCAGTCTTCTATAATAGTAGTAGTAGTAGTAATAATAATAATAACAATAATAACAATAATAATAAAAAAACCCAAGCACAACATTCCCATGCTCATTACCATTTTCAGTGAGAACATCTGCAGCTGCAAAATGTAACTCAATTAAAATGCATATGTACCTCTTCTGTGACACAGCTGGTGGGATTGCACTGTAAATGGCAGTGAAGTCAGAGAGGAGGTGACTGGTAAGGTCTGGTAAGCTGGTGGCTGAGTCTGCAGGCAGATCTCCCCTCCTTGGTGCACCAAAGAGCTGTGCCCCTGATGTGGGAGGAAAAGGACACCAGCTCGTGAAGCCCTCTCGTCTCTGAAAGTAGTGGGAAAATCCAAGTTCCACGTGGATTAACTGATGGTTTAGCAAAGCATCCTCAAAATGTTACTTCCTGGTGCCTAGGTAATCTGAATAGAAACTGGATTAGTTTCCTAAACTTTGCAGATCTCATGGCAGACAACTCTTGTTTTCTCCAGTGCTTGGGTGTTGCTGCCTGACCTAACCCTCCACCCTGAGGCTGTGGCAATAAGAGACTCACAAGTCCTTTGCTCTTCATTCCACCCCTCTGCAGACTCTTTCATTTTCCCTCTTTTCCATTACTGGTGCCTGGGGAACACTGATCCTTATTTAAAATAAAGTGTCATCTTCTTTTCCAGCCTTGTATTAAAGGGGTGGGAAAAATTTTCAAACCCATGGTGACTGCAAGGACCTCACTTGTCTTTGTTTCTTCAGCAGGGATGTCAAATTTAAGGCTGAAAAGGCAGAATATCAGCCAGTTGCAGAATTATTATATCATGTACTAGTACATGATTTGCTATTCAGCATGTTAAAAGGGAGGTTAGGCTGATTCCTTCCCTTTGACAAGAAAGGAAAACCTTTCTGTGGGATGTGAATGTCTCTTCCTAGGCCGACATTGTCTCATCTCTCTTCATGGAGTCATAGCTTGTACTGCCTCTGGAGATGGAAATCTCTGCTAATTAAACTCCTTCTCTTATAAATCTGATTGGCATAACTTGTGAAATCGTGACTTCTGTGCTGTATTTCAAATCTCTACTATATCCATAAATTCAGTGAGCACTTAAAGCTTTATTTTCTGGAAGAAATAGCAAGGAGGATCGTGTGATTGATGCGTATTCTTGAAGAGATAGAGCCAAACTAAGCCCACGGCTGACTGTCAGGTTTTAATGGAGCAGATCTACAATCTGGGCGATGATGAATGAAAGCATAAAGTCAAGGAGCGTTCTTCGATGGTGATTCCAGCTGCAGCCCAAACACTCTGTGCTGTGGGAGGAGTAGGCCTGCTCTGGGTTGGAAGGAGCCGTAGGCAGCAGCCAGCGTTCCCGCTCCGTGGAGCGCCTTCCTGTCGGGCGCAGCCTGCCCTGCGTGCCGGCCCGGCCCGGCCCAGCTCGGCTCCGCAAAGGCCTTCTCTGAGGGCGGCAGGGAAAATGAGACAGCCGTGTCAGCCGCTGCGCGCAGGAGCGGCAGCGGAACACCCGCGCAAGGCTGATCTTTGCGGCCGGCCAAGCGCAGCGCTGCGGCCGCGGGCCCGGGCGGGACGGTGCCACGTGCTGCCATTTGGCACGGTGGCTGTGGGGGCACAGAGCGCATCATTGGCCTCGGCCTCGGCGGAAGGAGCTGGCAGCCTGCCTGCTGGGGGCTGCTGCCTTTGGCAGGAGACAGGAGCGGGAGGGACGCGGTGCTAAAGGGCAGCCGGGTCTGGGCCTTGCGTGCCACAGCGGTGCAAGTGTGGGGGAGAGAGAGGGACAAGGTGCCTCGGGCGGCAGCGGCGAGTGGGGCCAGCACGGGGCTCCCAAACCATGGCTATGGCGTAATGTGCCTGTCAGGAACCAGAACACCATTCAGGCTCTTAATGCTAGAGTGGTAAAACAGGAGGCTTATGGCAGCTGGTGAGAGAATGAGCTGGCTCTGTGGAGACCTTGCTGAACTTGGATAAATGTCCTCAAACTAGATAAGCTATACCAGAGGCTGATTTCCTTTGGAAGGACGTGACACCTTGCAGCTTCGTGCATTTCACTTTGTGTTGTGACTTACTGGGTGAGCACACCATTTTCTAGGGACACAGGAGAAAGCAGAGGCTTGAGAAAGGACTTCAGATAAACTGCCTAAAGCACCAAATCTATCTTTGCTCAGAGAACAAACTACTAACATCTCAGCGATGGGAAGAGAATAGCACCAAGGCAGGAGAGTGTACTTGTAGCAGCAGGCAAGCCAAACAGTAAAATCAAGGTATGAGATACAATAATGGCTGGAGCTAAGGAAAACAAATAATGGAATTAAGCAATGGGCTACTAAAACAGTATAAAAAGGGGGAGTGTTTGCATCAGAGGAACATGAAATAATTTATATCATACCCTTGTTATTTCCTTATCAACTGAGAGTCAAGTTGTGGTAAAGGCTAAAAAACAGCCCCAGTATAAAATCTGTTCCTGCAAGGCACACGTGCATGCCCATGCTGTCTTTCCATTTGCAATATTGTGGAGGAGCAGCTCTGGAATGGCAAGAGAGAATTCTGGCAGAGAGGGCAGCCTGCAGTTCATTGTGGGCCTGGGATGGATAAAAGCATGTTTAGCTTCCATCTGTTCCATTTTGGATGATGCTGATAGAAGGGTCATAGTTTTGTCAGTGATGGATATCTGAAGTCATTGCCATTTTTAGCTCATCCAAAATTTTCCCCCTTCTGTTTATTGGACATCTATTTTTCTTTCTGACATGTGTTGCCAGATACACTGCAGGTGGTGATGAGCTACAGGTGTTAGATGAAGTGAATTTCTCCTTGCTGTCTCTCCCTGTTTCACTGCTGCATGTGCTACAGAATGATGGGGAATGGGAATAGTTAAGGATATGTTTTGGCACCATTCAGATAACTGTAATTTTGCTTTCCTGGAACCATATGCATAATTACCTTACAGTTTTTGAGATATTATTAAAGTGTGAATGTAGCTTGAAAGTAATAAAGAATGTAGATGTTCAGCTATAATGCAATTCAAGAAATGGATTATGTGTCAAATACTTTATTTTCTGGATACTGAAATGGAAACATTTCTCATAGTTTTTTTACATCTGTGCTGCCTTGTGATTAAAAAAAAAGTCATCGAGGTATGTCTTAAATAATTCTCCTTTAATTAAAAATAAAAACCGATTGTGAATATGGAGAATGGTGCACCATACACTGAATACCCAAATGTATCAGTCAGTAGTTCTTCCTGGAAAGTGGCAAGAGCCCAGCATTCTGCTTTGGAAAGCTGTCATTATGACAGGAGTTGGGCCCATGTGTTTCCTTCAGAGAAGTCTGTCCTTTCTGTCTATCTCTAGAGGCAGTCTCTATGGACTGAAGAGTAGTATTTTGCCACAACTGATGGCAGATCTATTTACTGTGGTTCCATATTATTAATCCTTGTGAACTTCTGTGATACCCAACCTGCCTGTATTAAAAATGCTGTAATTGCTGTCTTAACTCATAGTGCATATTTGTGATACTCATTTAAAAGCCTTGTCAAAGGTGAATTAGACTCTAGTATAATAAAACCTATTTAAAGAATCCCCAAAGGCTTTTTATGTGGCAAACTTCTTCAAGCCACATAGATTTGAAGAGAAGTGGGTTCTCTTAAAGAAGGTGCTGTAATAAGTGTATGTGTGTATATTGTTTTGTTTGGAGTACAGCTTTGTCCACATGTGCAGATGATGGGAGAAGAAAAACGTGAAAGTCATATCCCACTTGAAAGAGCTTTTGATGTTGTGGGACTCCTACACACTTCAGTGATAAAACCACAGTTCAGATAGGTTTGGCAGAGTGTCAGCACCAGAGCTGGGATAACTGAGGCTTATATTTTCAGAGTACCATTAAGTACTGTTGGATCTGCAGCTGTTTTTTAATGCATCAGCTCTCTTTTAATTCCGTGACATGTGTGACACCCCCTCAAACCATGCTGGCCCATGGTTGAGTCCTCATGCCTGAAATGCTGGCAGTAATTCATAATGCTTTTCCTAAGGTGTTCTGTGGTTTTTTTCTTTACAAGTGAATTTGAGACAAGTGTAATGCTACTGAGGTACGTGAACATGACCTTAAAATCGTAATTGGTCACCATACCTATTCCTTGATACTTTTTAAAAATTATTATTCTTTGTTTTAATATCAGCATTGTTATTATATTCTAAAGCAGATGATTCATACAATACAGAGTTAGCCCTGCTGATCAGCAGAACTTGTGATCTCTCTAACAATAATGTGAAAATCTCTTTTTGTGAAGTGATGGGGAGATCAATATAACGTGAAGTGTATGGCAGTTCTTCAAGTGATCACTTCACTAATTTATGTACTTAAGTGATTAATCTTGGCCAGCTCTTACACAAAACGAGGTTTAAATCCAAGCTGGATTTTTTCTGCATCTGAGGCAGTGATGCATGCCCTCTCTGTACTCCACAGCAGTGTTTTGTTCTGCAGTGTGACAGAGAACCCCTCTCCTACTAAACAGACCTATTGAATCATTTCTCTATGCTTAAGTTCTCATGCTCAGTACTCACAGATCAGCTTCTCTAAATTCATTTAGTATTTCTACTGAGGTGGGTGATGAACTAGTGCATAAAGACCTCTCAGATGTAAAGGCCTTGTAAAGAGACTGAACTGTGCCCTGATACAGTGCCAGCAGATTAGCTTAGAGCATCCTTGTTTGCTGCTGCTTCCAGTTTCCTTCAGATTCTGTATCCTGTGGCAGCAGGCACTGGTATTGTCGCCAGGCCTTTGGCTGTTCCTGTACTTTTTCCAGTTCTCTCTTTGTCTTGCTAGGGGAAGGAATTGCAATCCCCTTTTCATCCCTGATGAATCTTTGCTTCCCCTTTGCTTCCTCTCTCCCCTCTTCCTGCCTTAGAGCAAGCTGAGTTTTTGCCCTCACTGTGTTCTCTGAGAGCTGTCAATGCCAGTCCTGTCCTGGTTACTCCACGCCCCAGCTGCCCTTTGCAAACCACCCTGGTTGAGTGACCAAAACCTTCATGTAGCCTTGCAAAAACAGTTGCTCCTAAAAGTCTCATAATGAGGCTTATGGGCAGGACTGAAAGGAGTGTTATCATGAAGGGCCAGCTACAGTTCAGTCAGCATGAACAAAGTCTGATACCATTAAGAGTCCACTGGTTTTCAGGGAGACCTTAAAATCCAGGAAATTTTATGATCCACGCAGCCATGAAGTTAATAATGTTTCCTTTTTATTGCCTGTGCTGTACTGGGATGGGTGATGCAGGCCAAGTGTATGTCAGTGCTGCCCTCTGCAGCCTCCTGTTCTGTGGCCACAGCCATCGTGGGGAGCTGGTTTTGGGCAGCTCTACCCGGGTAAGGCTGGAAAGCTTCCCACCCTCAGCAAGGGCATCTTAGTGCTCGTTCCTGCTGTCAGCCTGCTGATGTGCTTTCCCAGGGCAGGCTGTTGTACCCCACTGAGCCTTTCCTGGTGCTGCTAAGCAGGCTGGACTTGTCAGGTTACCATGGGGTGCTCTAAGCCTTAGCCCATGTTAGTGATGCTCCTCCCAATTATCAGTGCAGGCATCTGGTGGCTATGGTGCTTAGGTACCCTCACACCTAGTCACAGCTGTGTCTTGCTCCCTGTTCTTCTTTGTCTGAAAATCTGTACTTTCTGTGCCTGTCACCAGTTCTGGCAACTCGTGGCAAGAAGAGTTATGCTTTATAGATGGCTGTGTTGTGGAGTACACTTCTTTACTTGAAAATAAAAAACCTCACACTTCAGGAGAATGGATACAGTGTCCTTAGCACAGTTTGTTCACTTGTCTGCACTGTGCACTAAGGATGATGTTTTGAAGAAGAGGTGGAATTTCTGTGTATTTCTATTTTCACAGCAATAATCTTGGGCTGAAGATGAGTAGTTGAATCTGTTGAGATAGTTTTGAAAGAGCCAAACAACATTTTCCTGCTCTATTTTTGTTTCTGTATTGGATAATCAAGTCCATTTAATTCATTCAGTCTCATGTGAGCAAAGAACACGATATTCTGTCGCCAGATACACTTGGTCACCTCATCTGTATTTGCTGGTGTACGTAGCTATAGTGATCACTTAATGTGCCTCATTCAGCTACAGAGCTCTTCTAAATGTGAAAGTTTTGTGTTTAGTCTTAGTAACAGTGTCTACGTGAAAGTGAAGTCATCCTTCATTTTCTTCATTGTGAATAAGAAGAGAGTTTGGTCTTGGTGTAGTTAATTAAAACTTAGCCCAGCAACATAATCAACTTCCTAATAAATTATGTGAAGTCCCACAGTTGTCCGTATGATGATTTGGAAGAATTGAGCCAAGTCTTGACTTTCAGGCTGGGGAATTCAGTTTTAATCCATCCATCATGTCCTCACTGCATGTTTCTCAGCAGAAAAGCATTCAGTGTTTCTTGACTTCATTATTATTGTTTTTTCTTGTGTGACTATTTTATGTCCAGAAATGAAACATGAGCAAGGATAATCTTTTCGGGAAGCCAGTAGGGAAACTCCAGAGATGTATTAAATTTAGTAAATTGAAATGATAACTCACAAAGCTTGCAGAACCAAAGCAGGATGCTGACTACAGTTTTGGTATTGACTTTTTTGTTCTGTACTCCTCAGTTGTGAGTACAACTGGCAGAGAGAGAAGAACATGTATTTTGGTAGCTAAAATAAAACCATGATGCTGTGTGCTGGTAAGACAGGAAGGATTGACTCCATATATTATGAGCTGTGTCAAACTAGTGTGTCTCAGCTGTGCCAGCAGTTCAGCAAGGTGAATCATCCCATTCAAAAGTCTCCAATGAATATGAAGCAGCCTAAAAAACTGGAGAGTTTTTCCTTACATGTTATATCAGGTCCTGTAAGCAAAACTAGCAAGAAAGCAAAGGCAGTGAATGCTTACTAGAATTTCTCACTAGTATAATCTCAAAGCTGGCAAGTTAGAAAAGGCAGCAAGTGATTGTGTACTTGAGGGTAGACTGTTTTCCCTCTCTCTTGATGGGCATGTATATCTGTCTTTAATTAAAATATGTATTACAGAAGAAGAGAAAAATACGTAAACAGTTTCTTCACATTGCGTTGAAATTACAAATTATTTGGAAATTTGAAAACCTACTGATTTATGTAAGCAAAAAGCTTTAATATATAAATATAAGTTTGTTTCAGTGGGCTGCTCGCTTTCTGCTCACTTGATTTGTATAAAGTGCTTTCCAGTTGCATTTCTGGTAGGCACTTGTACTCCTAAATGCTCTCTATGATATTTTATAGCTAAAAATAATAGCTTAGTGATACTGTGCTAATGGCACTGTAGGTGTCTTGTTTTCCAGGGTTACTTGAAAACTGGAGAGTATTTGAAGCAATACAGGAGCTGCTGTAACCATTTGGTGAGATGAACAGCTAGGGTTTAAAAAAAGCTCAGTCTGCCTGCTAGGCTGAATTTCAAGAGGTGTTGGCAGACAACAGCTATAAAGACCAATTCATCCCTGTGTACAAAAAAAAATAAATCAAGGTAATCAGAAAAAGCCCACCTCCTGGAAGGTGCTGATAGTTCAGTCACACAGCAGATGGAAGTAGTTAATGGAATATAAGTACAGGAATTAAAAAGCATACTAAGAACAGAATTACAGAATCTGATGGTATTAAAGCGGATTCTTTAAAATCATGCACATAGATGCCATGAGATGCTAAATTAATTAAAATTATTTTTCTGTATTTGTGCATGTGTTTTCATACTGAAGATATTTTGCATTGTGAACAGTACTCAAATGGAAAATTATACTTGGTCTTTGCATTATCTTTTCATAAATTTTGATCATCCCTTACATCCCATTTGGATAAACTGAGATAGACTGTATCTCCTCTCTAAGGAACAGTTCTCTGCTTGTCCTTGATGGCTCTCAGTGACTTGAAAAAGAGCATTAGAGTTGTGGTGTTAGAAAAGCTCACCTAAGGTACAATACACTTCACATTTTCTTTCCATCTGCAACATGTCCTGAGAAGCAGTGTTTTCTCTGTGGGCTTCTCCTCCTTGTGCTGCTGCTTGACAGATCGACTTCCAAAATTGCTCTCAGCCTCAGTGGCAGCTCTCTCCCCTCTTCTCTGCCTTTGGGATGTGTGCAGGAGAGCGCAGAAACTTCCAAACTGTAACATAAATACTGCTTCATAATTGCCATAGAACTTGAGGCTGGTGCCCAGAAGCAGGAACAGAACCTACACTGGCTCCTGCTGAATCAGACTGCCAAAAACAACCTTACCTTTACTTTTTACATCTCTGTCTTGTAGGATTTTCTACATCTAGGTCTCTCTAGGAGAATCCTGGAAGATATGCTTCCTCAGCTCCCAGCCATGTCAAAGCAGCCAGTTCTGCTAAGCATCTCCAGAAGCAAGGTCCCTGACAAATGCCAAGTTTTTTGGGCTTGTGGTCCTCTGCCCAGCTCTAACACATCTTAATTCTGGAGCTGGCAGAGGCCTGCCCACTTGAGTGAGTCCTGGCGTGGTGCAGGCTAGCAAACCAAGATGCAGTGGTGTCACAGCAATCACATGCAGGCTAAAGGGTAAATCTGACATGGTATTGGAGTAGCAATCTCAGTCCTGATACATGATGTATATTGCCATATTCTTTCTGTTAGTGCTGGGAAGAATTGAGAGTCTTGCACAGAATTATGCATGCACAGGAGTGGTGCTGCACACTGCAGTCACAGGATTCCTGTGACTGATTGTACCCATGTGGGTGTAGATTCTTTACCTAGAATACATTTAGGATGTGCAGCCATTTTAGAAAAGCCATTCTTGAATATCTGTGTATTAAATTTTGAATAAATGAAAATTGTTCTACCTCGTATTAATATATTTCAAAATTATATTTCAAAACTAGCCTGTGTTGAAGAGGATGATTCACTTTTCTTCTTAAAAGGAAGTTCACCATCACAGTTACTGAAGGTTGCTGAATGCTAAGTGTTTGTTTTGTCACTTGACCTTCATGCCTGTGTAGCTCTGTGAATACTTGGAAGTCTGGTCCCAAATGGCCTCTGGGCACTATGGAAGTTTTGATTTTTGTTCTTTTCCCATTCTGTGATTAAATATTCAAATATTCAGGAGTTAGGGTAACTGTTTCAGATGCTATATTGTGCTAACAAGTATTTAACCTCTATGGTATAAGGAAAAGAAACATAATTCCTAAACTGAGGAATTTAATAATCTTTTGGAAATGTTTTACAGGAGACTTCTTGTAGATTTTGGGTTTGTTATTATGTTTCAACATTCTGGCTCTATGATGCTTCCTCAGGAAAACTGGAGAATGCTGTAGTCAGGCCTGTCTCTGGTGGACCCCATTGCACAGAGAAGTACCAGAAAATCCAAAGCAGAAAGGCAGACTTGGAGTGGGAGAGTTCCCCTCCCAATACCCAGCCTGGGGAGCAAGGAGAGTGCAGCTCCATGGATGCAGGCATGGACTTGTCAGAGGAGCTGGGGCTGCCGCTTCCCCTGTGCTCTCTGAGGGACAGTCCTGGATCTGCCTTTGGCAGCGTGGATGGGATTGAAATCTACTTCAAACACGCTGCAAAAGATTAATTAAAAATAAGCAGAGTAGATGGTAGAGCTGGAGGGAAAATGACAGTTCTCTGGGGGCGCTGGGATCAGGTTTCAGCCTCCTGTGCCCCAGCTCAGCTGGAGTTCTTCTCATTCTCTGACGTATTTGCAATATAAATAAAGCTGTATGTTTAAAAAAATTAAAAGTGTGTGCTATAGTGCCCAGGACTGTTTAAATTTTAAGAGCACATTTACAGAGCAAACTAAAATAGTTCTTCTTGCCTCTTCTTCTGTGGTATCTCTTAAATCTTGAGAAATTTTTACATTGAAACACAGCACATTAAAAAAATAATCCCAAGTGCAATTGGAGTCTGTCCCGGTTTACAAGGTTTGAATATTCAGCAAACTGGTTAAGTTGTGCCAAATCCTCTCAAAGACAGTGGGATTTAGGCTTGAGTGCTTTAGCAAACTAGGGTAACTATAAATACAGGCTTTTTTTTGTGTGTCTCTGTGGAGGTTTAGGTTGGGTATTAGGGAAAAGGCTCTTCACCCAGAGGGTGTTTGGACACTGGACCAGACTCCCCAGGGAAGTGGTCACAGCCTGCCAGAGCTCAAGGGCAGTTTGGACAGGGCTCTCAGACACATGGTGTGACTCCTGTGCAGGGCCAGGATGATTCTGGTGGATCCCTTCCAGCTCAGGATATTCTGTGATTTTATGACCTGAAATTGGTTGCCTCCTGCTTCAGGTTGCAGAGGGATGGGAACAGAACTTGAATGAACATGAAGGCCATGCTGTGATTATTTCAGGCCTTTGAACCACTTCTCTTTCCATGCAGTTTTGTAGAAAGTGGACAGATTTAGCAGGGCTTGTTTTGGAAAGTCAGTGTTTATGATCTGAGGAGCTCCAGCTGTGCTGGTCTGTGCTGCTGCACCTCATCTATCAAATACAACAAAATGTTTGGCAAAATGGACTTCTCAGTGGAGGTGAATCTACATTTTTATCAGTCCTGCAAAGCTTTCGATGATGATTATGATAAATTTTCCCCAGAAAGGGAAATTTGTGACAAATCAGAACCCTGTCACAAAGTTGTTTTGTGGTTTAGCACCTTGCAAGTATTTGGCCTGCTTGTTCTTATGTTTAGCTGCCAGTATTTCAATATTTACATAAGAGACAATATTATAAATAAAGCATGCAGTTTCAGTAATGTAGAGGGACACCTTAGTCAAATGCTTTTGTGTCGATCCTACGTGTGACTGGCTTGCTAATTCCAGTAATAATTTGCTCAAATACTCTAAAAATCTTAAAATCTCTTTTTTTGGAACGATTGGGAATGACCTTTGTCTGGAAAACCACCACTTAGAGTTTTGCAGCATTACATCTGACTCCTGATCCCAGTGGCAAAGTTCCCAGCAACTTAATATAAACAAGAAGCAGCCCAATTATGACAGGATATTATGGAAAATACTATAATACATTGAAATGGGAAAGAGGATTTTAGGTTGAAAACTAAGTATCAAATATTAATTTAGCTGTAACAGCTATGTTTAAACATCCTCTCTCCCCCATTTCCCCACGTGAATGTTCTGGGGGGTAAAATCATTGCAAGGGCTTGAGTAACTGCATGTGGTCAGGAAGTCTGTTCCAGATTTCCAGATTGCATCCAAAAGCCTTGTATGTAACAAGATATACCACAGCTCTGAGAGTATGTTCTTAAGTGGAAAATCAAACAATAACATTGGAAGCTAGTCTGTTGTTCTTTGTATAGCTTATTGCATTATAGAACTCCATGAAAGAAGAAACCCACTTAGCCATGCCCTCTCCAAGATGTTCTTTACCTGTAATTTATTATAGTAACAAAAAAAAGGGAGGACTCTGTGGTTGAGTTACCTGTGAAATGTGTTGACCTTTAAATAAGAACAGTATCTAGGATTTCATTTTTGCTGGCTAAAAGCTTCCTCTTGAATTGACTTAGAACAAGGTTTGCAAAGATCAAGTCCTGTTTCTGTGATAAGCAGCACAATTTTAATAATGAAAGCATCTACAGGGTATGTTTACATTCAGCAGAAGGGATGTGTGTGTATAAATAGAAGGATGTATACTTGGTATTGTTTATTTATATATGTAATGACATGTTTAAAACTACTTTGTCCTTTTTGAGGTCAGAATTTATGCCTACTATTGATAAAATTCATCTACAGGATTATTGTTTTCAGAAACTTCAAACAAACAGTGCAACATTACAACTCTTCCACTCCTTCCCATGTCTTCCATCCTCCTGGGAAGCTCTTTTGCCTTTAATGAATCTAACAATTGAGTGTTGTACATAGTGTAAGATTTTTATTCTATACAAAGGATTTTTTTCCCCTAAAAAAGGAACTTTTTCATAGTTGTTATTATATAGAAAAACATATTTTAAAATGAGCAGGTGTGGTATCATCTTTAAAAGCTTTTGTCAGTTATAGAAATGCCACTTTAAAGACAGCATGTAGCTGTTCTTTACTTTTTTTGCTTGTACCTAGAATTCAACAAGATTGGAAGAATTTTATTTGGGGGGTTTGGTTGGTGGTGAGGAGGGTGATTGCATGTTTTCCCTTGATAGTGCTGACTTCTTTGGGGGGGCTGATAAGGAAATACAGATACTTTTGTCCTATCCTGTATCTAACCAGCCAGCATCTTTGACAGTGTTCTGCATATTGTGAAATCATATCAGTATGTCTCATGAGGCTCAGCCAAAGATGAACTTTGTGTTCCTTTAATGGCAGGAAGCACAAGAAAAAGGAAAAGGGCATTCATGTACTAATGCTTCCCATTCTGAGCTGACTCTTTTTTTCCTCCCAGATGATTTAGTGGTGTAGCTACTTAATGACCTCAAATAGCACTAAAATAAACAGCTGCTTTCAGTACTTTCTAGCTAATGCAGCCTATCAGCTCAACGAGTCATGGCAGAGCGATTAGATTCACTTCATTACTGATGGAGTAACTGGGAGACTGCAGGCAAAGGTGTTTCCAGGAATGGCAGGCAGGTTAACATCACCCTGATGTCTCAAAAGTCCTGGATGCTTTTCAGTGGATTTGTTTTGGGAATCAGAGGGAAGAAAATCTGGGAGTATTCCTAGCTTTGAGAAGCACTGGCAGTAATTTGTATGATACCACCCTGAGTTTGTACAGTACTCTTTAGATCTTGGTTGTCTTTGGAAGCTGCTTTCTAGAGGGGCACACAGTTTCAGCTGGGGAAGTGTCCAAGTGAATAAGGTCTAGCAGTTAAAGGGAAGGCTTCAAGATCTTCCTCCTTCCCAATCTGCACTCCCTGGGAAACAAGACTGCACACAGTTTGGGGAAAAAAAACTAGTAAAGAAATCTCTAGCAGATGTACATGCTTTTGTTCTCAGAACTCATGACTGTTAGAGCCAACACTTAGTTGGTGAAATATGGATCCTGGAAGCATTTAAATGATGGCTGTTGGATACTAAATGAATAAAACATGCAATTCAATACAGTGGCTGCTCTCTGCAGTCCCACAATCAGGGAGGCTGTGCTCTTGTGCTCTTGCTGACATCCAGCAGGAGCTGGGGACACTGCAACTCATGGTGCTGCCTTTTGACTCCCATCTATCAGCATCTCCTGTTCCCAGGGCCATCTCTTTGTCTTGGACCTTCTTCCTCTTGCTCTTAATTTTTGCTGGGAACATCAATGTAGCCAAACCATCACCACTGGCAACTGGAGTGCTCAGCTCTTCTCGTGTAGTGTGGGATTGCCATGATCTCATTTAAATTGTTTTTGTGGTGTTGCTGAAATTTACTGTCAAGCAGCTACCCACTTGTGCAGCCCTTGTGGATCTTCTTGTGTTCTTAGTCTTTGCTGGCTTTCCTGGTTTGGAGACTGTCCATCTCCCCTCAGCTCACTCGTGTTGGTCAAGCACTGCTGCCTTGTGATGCTGAGTGGCCCTTCTGCAGCTGGGCTGGGAGCACATGTCCCATTTCAGATTGCACAGGCTGATAGGAAGCAAAAGCTAAGCACATTTCTCCTACAGGAATGGATGCTTGCTGGAGTGAAATAGTGTTGGCCAGATAAATGTAAGAAAAATTGATTCTCCTTTTTTTTCCTCCTCCTTCTTCATGTGGTCATCCTATTCCAAATGCTGCTTGGATCTTGTCATTCCTTGCTTGTTAGTGGTTGTAATGTGACACCTTTATCTTGGGGGTTAGAATATGCTTGGGAGCCATGAGTGTCATTTATTAATTTTAAACCTCTAAAATGAAAGAAGAAAGTGGTGGATCAAAAAGGAATTCTAAACCCAGGAAGTAAAAATTGTGCTGGATTTAGTCCCAGTTGTTAGGAAGCCCCTAGAGTTTATAAACAGAGGGACAGTGCTGTTTCTGCTGACATGGAAAGAGTGGGTCTGGAGTCTGCATCTGACCTGGACGATTATTCACTTGCTGTGCTGTAGGAGATGCCTTGACCTTCTAAATAATTACTACCCCAGTTATTTGGACCTGCAAAAATGGATGACAGCAGTTGATAAAACCTCCACCTCCAATATATTCTTCATAGCATAACACCTATTAGGCCATTATCTGATTTTTGGGTCCTTTCAGCTGTGTCTGGCTGGTATTTCCCTCAAGGAGACATTTTTTTTCTGGGAGTAGGAATGTAGCCTAAACATCTACCATAGGAGAATATATTTTTCTTCAGTGCCACATAAATGTTAGCTTGATCTCTTCCAAGACAAATGCTTCTTGACAAATGGAAGTAGTAATGTTCTAGTACAGGAGGTTTTCCTAAGGGAGCTTAGGTTTATGAAAAGATACTTGGATTTTTAGGAGAGAAGGTATCTGCAAACTGAGGTGCCAGATGGGCATTCTGTTCTCCAAAGCTGATATTTTTGAAGGCCATTTGAAGGTTTTACATTAACTCAGAAAGTAAATAAAAGAGAAATTCAACCAGCATCCCTAGCTGGAAAGTTAATTCCTTATAAGTTTTATTGTCTCTTGACTGTGAGCCAAGTTGCATTCATGGGATATTTGATATACCTGTAGATAATGGTTTCGTGCTACAGCCAGAAACTCGAATGTTTGCATGACTGGTATTGCAGACACACAAGCAAAACAAAGCTTAGCTATCAACTTTTTATTGCTAAAGTAAAAGCACAGCAGTAAAAAGCTTTTATACAATATAGATAATCCCAGTTTATGCTGCATTATTAAGACAATAAATATGAACGGGATTTTATAATTTGATTCATTAATACATTTTTTCTATTGAGAACAAAAATTTCTAGGGATTTTATCATACCATGTTTATTAATTCTATTCAACAAAGGATTCAGACTCACTTTAGAGGGAAAATGAGGCACATGTCCTGCAACTGCCTTTCTGTAAGTGTCTGGAATGGATCTTTGGAAGCCATTAAGATTTGTATATGAACATGCATCCAGTTCTAAAGATTGCTTCATGGAGTATTTTGTGCATGCCATGAAGTGTATTATCAAAACCACTGAAATACTTGTTGGAGCTATGTGATATTGTGACACATGAAGGAACAGGCACTCCCAGTATGTGAAATTGTGAGTTCTCAGTGCAGCTTTGGCAGGGAGGCTGCTGTGTGCCCACACTTGGAGAAAGGAGATGAGCTTTTTCCTTTTGTACTTAAAAACTCAGTTCTATTAAACTTGAAGGTGCATTGGGTGTCACCAGACTGAGGCAGGGATAAGTTGGTAAATAAAAGCACTTTTTCTGTCTGTGGGTCAAACCTTTTTTACTGCTTTGTAGCAGTGGTATATGCAGTGGCCAGCTAAGCCTGGAATTAAATGATAAGATCCCTAAGCATTTTCCCTGCTAGTAGCACGCATGGAACAAGCCCTTCCTTTCTGGCACAATACTTTCCTTCAGCCTGGCTGCATGTGAAGCATGACCTGTGCCCCAAGACATTGGGATGTGAGCACTGTGGGAAGTCCTTAAGATTTGTGTACCGTGCACAGGGAAGCCCTAGCACCAGTCAGGATATTGGGTACCCCAAACAAAGAAGGTGTGGAAGAGAGGAAAACACGATGTAAGCTGGGATTTTCCAGTCTGCTGAGCCTTGTTCTTCCAGGCTTACTCATTAAGAGATTTATAATAAAAGAGCTAAAAGTATCTATTAAAGGGTTTATTAAAGATTTATTAAATAAGAGAGAAATAGCCTTCAGAAATACTCATTCACTGCCTTTTCCCTTTCCTGTGCTGACTTTGAGGCACTGATGTAAACAGCTGAGTGCACGACTAAACAGCAGCTCAAAGAGGCTCCAGACTGTGCTCAAAACTGTAAGCACAGGTAATTTTAAGGCTGGGGTTATGAAATATAGCAGGTTTATGCAGAGAGCAAGAAGGTTTGGGTTCTGGGTGCAACTGTTTGGGCTCTGGGTGCTATTTCTAACTACTAAGATATCTTAGATCTTGGTAGACTGCATACAGCACAGAAGGCTGAAATCATCCTTTTGGGAGCATGTCCCAGGGCAAAGTATGTTCTTGGGAATGCTTCAGGGTTGTGCTCTTTATGCTTAGATTTTTATGGATCTGTTAGGGATGTGTGGATGTGGTGTTTGCCTAAGTCTTTCCTACATGGGAAGCCTGCATGCTGTTAGACCAGAAACCCCTGAGCAGACACATAACACTCCAGGCACCAACTGGAGGCTGAAATACAGTTAGAACAGAGTTAATAAATCTGGTGGAAAAAATGTGTTTGAAGAAGGTCAGCATGGAATGGGCACTTCTTCCCAGAAGCAGCAAGGAAATCACAAAAGCCAGAAAAAGCCCACTCTTGTAACTGGAACCCCAGGACCTTTCACTTAGGAAGTAGTGTAGCTTGCTGCAGAACTCAGAGTCAACACAGAGCAAGTCAAGATGGGAGACTGAATTATCTATAAAATTGCCTCTGCAAAATGATTTGCTTGCCCCTTCCAAAAGTATAATAAACATGTTTAAAATAGAATTTTTCTTCTATTCTTGAAGCATGAGTGACTGAAACAGTATCACTTAAAATTCTCAGTAATGGGGACACAATACTGTTGTATTTCTGCTATTTCAATTAGTGGAACTTACTCTGTTCAAGAAGCCAGAAAGCTTGAGAAATAAATGGTAGGCCTGACTCCCCTTAGTTCCTGTTTAGAGAAATGGTTGCTCTTTTAGGCTATTAAAATGTCTCCAGAGCATCAGCTGTGCATTTAGTGTCTGAAGGAGATTGGCAGTTAATAACTAGAACTTCAGAAAGGCAGAGATAAAACTGTCCATCTGTGTTGATAGTGTTATGTCTTCTGATTTGTGTTCACAGCTCATATTTCCTGTGGTGCATGAGGACAGAAGTAATTCACACACATTTCTAAAGACATCAGAATATGCACGCACTGGAATGCAAAAGATGATTAAAATACCATGATTTGCTACTTGCTATAACTAATCAGCCCAATCCACTGCATTTCTGAATCCCTCATTTATGGAGGTTTCTAGTGAAAATACCGAGTAAAAATTACTTTGTGAGTAAAAATTGTGAGTAAAAATTACATATTTCACTACTGTACATTCTGTAAAGTCGAGTCATGGTCACAAAAAGAAAATGAAGTACTGCACTTCTCTGAAAGGCTGACAGAGATTCAAAAAAACCCATTTTCATAATGCCTGTTACCCTTCTTCTGCTACTGCTCTCAGTGGAGAAGGAAAGGATTTGAAACTGTTGTTCTATTTGTCTTCTGTTACTTTGCCCACTGTAACCCAAGAGGTTCTGCTGGTTTGCATTTCCTGTATGAGCAAGTAAGAAAAATAGTGCCTTATCTGTCATTCATGAAAAATTTGGATGAGAAAATAATGGTTTGAACATCTTGATGCCTGTGCTCAAGTGTAGAAGTTAAAAGTGGAAGGTAGTTTATGTTTTCACATTACAGACCACCTTTAATTGTCATTTGCCATTAATTTTTTCCCCCAATTTTTCTTTTACCCCTCTCTTATTTTCTATTCAGGATGGCCAAATACTAACAACCTAGAGTTGCCTGACACTGGAAAATGCCAGTGATCTGAGAGTTGATCCTCTTCCCTCTATTGAAACTATTTCTGAAGGATGTGGAAAAGGCTTGGAAAGAGTGCTGACATTTATTGGCATTAATTTTGAAAAATTAAAATTATTCTGGGCTTACAATGTTCTTGTTATGCCACTTGGTGCAAGGCAGGCATGAAGAGATGCAGTTCAGTGAACTGGTTCTGTGAAAAGGTCACAAGATCAGTGTGCTCTTTTGCTGCATCCTGGAGGAGCAGGAAAACCTGGAGCACTGCTAAAAAGTAATAAATTCTAAAAGTTTATATTATTTTTAGGAATCAGGAATAGCATGGCATACAGCAGAAAGTAGCAGAAATGTGGGTAATTTAGTGTGTCACTACATTTTTTAAGGTCAAGGAACCACTCTGAATTCTTTTACATTAATTCCTCAGTGGACAGTGCACTGAGTGCTTTCCCATTGCTTTTTGAAATTGGATTAATAATTCTGAAGGCAGTGCTGTTGTCTACCCAGGCTGTTCACATGAACTGTACACCAAAGTTTAGATGGAAATTCCTGCCTTTCCTCTGCTGCTGTGGGATTTAAGGTAGTCATTCTAGCTTTAGAAATATTTATTCAATATTACACAATACAAAAACTCTCCTAGAGGCTTGTGTTTCCTAGTGGGAATGCACAACCAGCCTGGCTGGTGCTGGCTGGGTGAGCAGAGTTTGGAGTCTGCATGGGCATCCCTTGTTCTGCTGGAGTTTCTGTGGGGCTCTGCATTTCTCACTTGACTTGGCAGCTGTTGTCTGCATGAACAAGTCCATCTCCCCTTTCCCAGACCACATCCTACTGGCATCCTGACCACAGGAAGCTAACAAAGTTGAAGCATTACACAGAATACCTCTTTTTCAGTGTGCTCTCAGAGTTAGGGATTTGACACAAACTCCAGATTTATATCCAGAATTCTTATCATAGTGAAGCTTATGCCCAGATTTCTGTCAAGGAATGCTGGCCTGGTGGACAGGGTGGGCAGGCAGCCCAGCAGGCATCAGCTGGACATTCTGGGGCCAGGGAGGCCAACTGTGTTATCAGCAGGTGAGAGAAGGATGCCTGGTCTGGTTTGGGCTCCCCAGTACAAGGAAGACCCTGATGTGCTGAATTGTCAGGGAGATGGCTAAAGCAGTGACAGAAGAGAAGCTGAGGGAGGTGACTCTTTTCAGCCTTAAGAAGATGAAGGGAACTTGATACTGCTGTCTGTGGATATATGATGGAGGGAGGGTACAGAGAAGAGAAGAGATACAGAAATAAGCTTCCCCACCCTGTTCCTAGGTAAGCATTTGTATACTGTTGAGTGCTTTTACAGCAGATTTTTGGTGCCAAAGGTAGTAGAATAAAAGTTTTGCCACACATGGGGATAAGGCAAAGAGATGCACACGCTATTTTTTGCACCAGTAAAATTGCTCAATGTTTATTTTGCTCCTGTCAAAGCAGCCTGAATCCCACAGCAGCACAGCAGCTCAGTGCCTTCCTCCTTTCTACTCTGACTTACCCTTTCTTGGAAAGAGAGCTAATTCCCATTTGCATTCAGGGAGACAGCCTGCTCACAAGGCTTCAGTGCTTCCAGGGATCCTTCTGGGTTTGTGCCGTTCCCCAGCTGGGGCTGGCTAGCAACAGGCATCCATATGGGAGGAATTTACATTGGCTGAGGGGCCTGAACACTCAAGTACTGTAAACGGTGTTTTCACACACTGCAGCTAATTCCCACAGTTTCCATTGCTTTAGGCTGTTGCTTCTGATGAAAAACAAACAGCACAGTCTGGGAGCTGAGGAATGCAGTCTGCAGCCAGCACGTGGCCTCTGCTGGAGTGGACAAATGGAGCTGCAAGGGGATCTGTGTCATGCCTGGACAGAACAGGGGTCTCCAAGCACGGCGCTCCTCAGTGTCAGGGCCGCAGTTCTTGGAGCTTTGTGGACTCAGCAGGGTAATTCCCTTCAACAGCTGGATGCTTTACCCTGTCAGCAAATGGAAGGGATTCCTTGAAGGCACAGCAGCTTCCAGCTGTAGAATCAGCAGAGCAGTTTTCCAGTCAGGAGGGAGTAAGTGGAAATCCTCACTAGTGCAGAGTGTCTCCTGAATTTCTGAATGATGGTAGGGGCCAGGCAGTTTTTGGAGGTACACTGAACAGTAAATGCACTACCTGGCTTTATGAGGTTAGAATGACCATGGATGCAGCTTCTCCTTTGTCCTACTGCCTGCCTTCTGCTCAGGCCATCGTGTTGCTCTCTCAACCCTTGGTCTTTCCTACTGTTGCTTGAGTCTCCCTTGCAATTTGCATGCTGCATTCTCTCATGAAGTGAAATGTGTGATAAAAAGCAAGGCTGGTTTGGACACTACTTAATAATTTTTCTAGAGTGCACGACACATAGTTCCAAATGCTGATACTGGTGATCAGCACATGTTTATCACACCAATAAATAATTCTCTACTTCTTGCACTGGACAAACTCAGCCTTTTTGAGGCTGCCCTTGCACAGCAAAATGCCTTGCTGTGTGCAGTGTCTAGGAATTTTTCCTTGGGTAATTCTGGAGGATCTATGGATTTGCCCTCCATATAATACATTCTGTCTAACCACTATGCTGTGGTTTAACATGAAAACTAATTGAATAATTTATTCCAGGAGCTGCTGGTGGACATCAACCAAGTAATTCTCATAGTATCCAACCACCTGTTGTGAGGAATTAACAGTGGGGTTTGGGGTTTTTTTGAGGAAACCCTTTTATTTTTTACTGTCATGCAAAAATGACTTTGTACACAAAGAGCCTGTTGCCAGTGCTACAAGGACCTTTTCATTCTTCCCTGTGACAAAGTAGAGATAATCAGATGAAACTTTAAAAGAGCAAATCATATTGCCAGTGGAACTTCAGGAAATGCACATCTGCCTTTGGTTATTTGAGTGCTGGGAAATGCAGGTAAAATCTGTGTTATGTAGAATATCACACAAGGACCAGGCTTTGCTGAAAGTGAGTCTTTAAGGCTCAGCTGAGTGTTCATGACCAGGATTGGCTGGTACCTGGCTATCAGAAGGCTTTTTGAGACTCACAGATGCCCAAAGACCTGCAGCATCTTCCTGACAAACCTTAATGTGTTTGCAGAAGGCTCCTTGTGGGTGAATGCCACGCTCTTGTGTAGTTCATACAGCCTGAACTGAAATGAGTCAGCCCTGGGCCCAAGAAGGAAACCATTTTCTGGGTAATAATGTGATGAATGTCTCTGAGCTGTCTGGGAATGCCACAGCCAGCACTCTCCTTTCACTCCCTCCGGGAAATGCCGTAGCTGCGTGCATGCATGTCTGCCTCAGAGGTCAGGGGAAAGGAGTGTGTGCAGTTCTGACTGGTTTTCCTCCTCTTCACTGCATTTTGGGAAAATCAGAGAGGGGATATTTCTGTCATATGGACCGGATCAGATGTTACAGCTTAGTATTACCAGCAGTGCCTAAGCTCTGACCTTGTGAATGTGATGTGAGTTCCCAGCAGGACAGCAAAGACAAGGAATCCCTGGGGACAGACTATTCAGTGCTTAATATGTTTAGGAGTATTTCCCCTGTGACCTGCAGCACTTCTTATTTTGGCCATGGTACTTGGAAATTTCATTTGAGGCCACAGATTCCCAAGTGTTCTGTGCTTGGGATGGCTGAATTGTTTCAGGGTGCAAATGCTACTGAACAATCTCTGTGTAAGGCTGGTCTCCTGTCTTCTTGTAGGTAAAACCAACAAAACCAAAAATACATTTCTCTGAGATAGAGTTTGTGCTTTATAATGCTGCCTCTGTATATGCATCTATAAAATCTCATTTTAATTCAGATATGAGCAGAAAAGGGAGTTTTGAAGAGGGATAATGCCTTGCACATGTCCAGAAGGCTGAGTTGGTAATAAATACAGTTATGGAGTTGCTGTGTTAAGTTCCCTCTCAGGAGAAGATGGTCCTAGTTTCTAAATCAGTGGTTTTTTCCCCCCACACAGCAGCTGGCTGACCATCCTTGACACACCTGGCTGCAAACTTAATACATATACAGGGAAATTGGGGTGGGGTAGGGGGATATGTTATCTGGAAATCTCTGCTGAGAAAGTAGCTGGCTGCTCCAGTGTAGTTGCAAAGTGCATGAATCTCTATTTGTGATGGCATTACATAGCATGACACTGAAAGTCAGTGACCAAAAACCTGAGTACCTCTTCCTGTATGTACATGGAATAAATGTAGTATTTTTCCCAAGTTAATGAAGATGCAGATCAGGGACAGTAGTATGCTCTGCCCTCTGGCCTGTCAGTTCCTAGAACAACTTCAGCTTTGTAGATGTCATAGATGCAGCCATGGCAGGCTATACTAAAGTGGCCCAAAAAAAGGGGAAGCTATCCACTTGGAGGAACATTTTTTCCCATAAGCCTTCAACCTTTAATCCTACTAACTGTAAATAAACCCTGACCTGGAAAAATCTTTTCATTCTCTTTTTTTCCCCTTCAAGTGTGGGAAGAGAAGTCCCACTCCTTAACCTTTGCACAATCACATATTAATCTAATTTCCTACTCATCATGACCTAGTCATTTGGAAATAGCAACTACACTTAATTTGATTTTTTCTTTCTATATATTTATATTATGTTTTTGTTGTTTCCCTGACTCTTTTTGGTTCAGTGCTGGTTCATTAAACTTCAGTCACAAATACCAGCTGGAGGGCTCACAGCTTGTTGTCATTTCAGCTAATCAGACACTTGTAGATCACAAGGGGTTATTGCATATGCATGTGAAAAGTAGGGCTCTCTCCTATTGTTCCTTCCCTTTTTGGGAGACTTTGGCTGATCACTGTTTTATTCTGTGTTGGCCCACCAGGATACACTTTTCTGGGAGCTTAGCATAATAATACTCTTTTTTCCCAGCTGATTCAGGAAGCTGTGCCATCCTCTACTCCCTGCTGCTACTGTTGTCCTTGTGCAGTATTTTGGAAGTTACCACAGGCATTGTAGGACATTAGAAGGCACCTTATGTTTTGCTGTACTTTCAGTCAGCAGGTAAAGTCCAACTGTTCTATCTCATCACTTAACTGAATAATAAAAAAGAAATTAAATCTGCCTCAGAAGAAAAATAATATTTTGTATTCCTGTAAGAAATACCATAAGCTGCAATTAAGCTGTAATGGCAAGAGTTTTGAGTGATCAGTAGCTGCCACTAGGTTTGACTTAAACCATTAACATCAAATGCTCAGATCTCAAGAGATTTTGTAACCTTCCTGTAGCAGAACTCTTGTGGGAAAATCAGAAACTTATGCTGCTTTGAACTAAAGAGAAATAATAAACAAATTGAGTTGTGGATTATGATGGGCAGTTGACAAGTTTTTAGGGGCATACACCTCTCCAAAGAAGGAAGGAGGGGACTTTTTTCCTCATCTCTTCCATTTCCTGAACGCTTCATGAAAGATTTTCATTTTAAGCCTAATATGAGCAAGACTTTTATTAGCACCACACCTTTAACTCCCTGATACTGCATAGCATAACATCTTTTCCCATGCCTGTGTTTAATTGCTGCAAATCCAGCAGTTCCCACGGCTTGTTACAAATTCTTTCCATGAAATTGCTGAATCTTGGAATTCAAGCTATCAAAAATTGCATCTGTGAAAGTAATGAATCTTACATCAAATCCTGAGTGATTTGACGTCACTTCCTTAACTGTTTTCCATGTTCTCCCTCCCACTGCAAGTTTTCTCTTTTAACCTTTTCTTTAGAACTTTGATCTCCCATCTGCAAGCAATATTTTTTTTCTGAAGTCTTTATTGCTTCAGTTAGAAGGACAGTGTCATCTCAACCACATTTGCTGTTTTATTGCTTTGATTGCAGTAAACAACACATTCAAAACTTTGCATGAGCAAAAAATATCTCTGTAGGCCTTTCAAAAGTCCCACAGTTGTGGAATTCTTGTGACCAGTGGGTACAACCCAAGTGTGCTGACAGCATGCTCTAAGAGAGCAGGCTGCCTTGATCTCCAGTGGCTAAACTGGAAGAAAAGCAAGCTTAAGTGCCAGCAGAAATTGTGAACAGCTAAGTTATATTGTGGTAGGTTTTTTTAATCATACCAGACATTTTTAATAGAAATAGTAGCTTTGCTGGGGGCTATTTTAATAAAGCAGTAGATGGCAGTTGAGATTGTCTTCTCTGCACGTTCACATTGCAGTACATACACACACATACACACATATATATATACTGAAAATTCAGTAGCCTGGTGGCTCCCAGAGGAGTTGAGTGCATAATCAGATCACTGTACAGCTGAGCAGTCTCTAAATCCCAAAGTTCAGCAGATGTCTTGCTCCTCCAGAGCATATGTAGCAGAGAAAGGAAGAAAGTAGGAAAAGTGGCCTGACTTCTTTCAGTGGTGTGGGGATGTGCCTGTTCATTCTGAAGAGTAAAACAAGATGTCCCTGAGAGGTTACTCTGTCCTGTATTGACTTTTCTTCTTTTTTTTTTTTCTTTTCTCCCTTAAAATAAATGAGCTCAACTTGAGCTTTCTAAACCCAATATTGGAAATCTTTTTCCCAGAGTTAAAGAAAGTGTTTGAATGCATTTCCAATTAAGAGAAAAAAGCCTGTAAATAATATAAATCAGTAAACACCCATTGAAGTAGCAAAAAAAAACCCCAACCAAACAAATGAACATCAAGCCTTTGAATGTATTATATTTCCTTCCCTTGTCCAGCCTAAAGCAGGTGATAGTTTAGATTCTTGGTAACTGCAGGCTTGGCCCAGGAGTGTTTAGAGGGAAGATACAAGTGGCTTTTATAGCAACAGGGCTATGTTAGAAGGCATTTGCATATTCCATACAAGATCAAAACAATGCAGTGATAATTCCAGTTCCCTTTACTTACAGCTACATTGGAGGAGAGCTGAATATGCTGGAAGATGTGCTTCCCTACACTCACATCCTCCTTGTTTATCCCCAGTTATTGCACATTATCCAGAGAAATTGCTGCTCAGCTCTTTCCCTGCAAAGGTAATTTCTCTGTTAAGAGACTTTGATTCAGATGGTCATCCCTAGATCAAAGCTGGGACAACAGGGCGCACATCTACATAGAATTATCTTTATTATTAAATCGGCAAACAAATAATAACTGCAGAATATTTTTGAAACAACAGACTGTAGAGGGAGCAAAGCTGGGTTCTTATTACCCATGGTGCTCACCATGCCACTATACAAATGAATAGTTTCAGGTGATCCATCTACCCTTAGTGCAAATAGATGCCACGTTAAAATGGAGGAAGATTACATTTGTAATTGCTCACCATTTATCTTTTTCTTGAAACATTTATGGTTCATGAAACATTTATACCCATTTATGCTAAGAAGCAAGTAGAAAATAAGTGATTGCACAGGGTCTTGGTTTTCTGAGGCAGAAGTACACAGATGTGTTCAGTAAACTTGAAAATGAAGGAATAATTTACCCACTGTCTTAGAAGAGAGATGTGGGCATTTTGGCATTACCTCCCATTCTACTGCAGAGAGGTACTTCATCTTCTTTAAGAGCAGAGCCCAGTGGGATTTTGTCATAAAGCAGCTAAGAATAAGTGCTTAATAAAGAAGGAGTAAGTGCTGGTGAAATTATGCACCAACAGCCAGACCCTAATTCACCAGGGAACTTATTCCATGTTCATTCCCTTTATGTTGGCCCCTAGGGCATTACCTTTGAGCAGGAAAAAAAAATACTGTGCATATGGGGCACAACTGAAGGACCCATGATGGCAGAGTAACATGTGATTTGTGGCTCCCCAGCACTGAATTGCTCCCTTGTGGCAGCAGAGCAGGGCTGGACCAGCCTTTCAGTCCTGCTCTTTTGCATTTTAATGCACCTGCCTGTGCACTGCTCATCTCCAGGCTCCCTCAAAATGAAGCACTTCCCTGGGCTGAAAAGAAATCCCTTCTGGCTCCTGAACACATCCACAGTGTGCTTCCTTATATAAACTGCTAGGTCATATCCTCTTTCCTTGTGTTGTGGGCATGGCAAACTCCACCTGCTGAAGGGAAGGGAGGCCAGGGCCAAGCCAAGGCAGCTCTGATGACAAGCAGTGTCTTGAAACCCAAGTCTGAGAGAACCTTCAAAAGGAAGCTGCTCATTTGGTAGTTCTGTGTAAGTCATGCTTAAATATTGTCAAATGATTGGGCATTTGCTGGTTTTTACTAAGTATGGTCCCAGGAGGGTGTAAAAGGAAAAAGAAAAGCTGCACAGTAATTTTATAAATGAGTTTTGCAGGATGAGTTATGTTGAAAGATGCTGAAGTTCATTTTGAGATTTTGATCCTCTTCTTTTTGCACCTTCCCTAGTGCTATAAAGCATAACTTTTTATTTACAGCTTGTGAATCACCTTAGCATGGACCCAGGCTGTTTTTCAACCTCTCATTATCTTTTAATATGCACTTGATCAAGTGAGCCACTTACTGACTAATTGCTCTAATTTGCATATTGATAAACTGAAGTGATGGTAACTGAGCTTGAAAAGCTCTCTGAGCAATTCTTGTGGAAGACAGGGAATATCTCTGTTAATATTGCTTTCATAAACTATAGTTGTTCTCATTATCTTGGAGCATCTCTGATTCAAAGGGCATTTGCATAGAATCACAAAAATGAGAAAACTTGCTTACTCAGCCTGGAATGGTTTTTGCTCAGAGAGGCAGGTCTCTAGTAAGAGAGGATTGCACTCCTGCATGGTGCCTCCTTTGACAGTGCTTGCTGTTTCTTTTGAAAGCCCTTTGCCCTTCTCCATTGTGTGGCTGACCCTGCAGCATTCCTGTGTGCCTCTGGCTCTTTGAGCAGTATTTTGAGATCAAACTCTTCACAGTGATACATTGCATATTTTAGCTTTTGGAAGTGTAACTTCCCTAACTGGAGAAGAAATCATTACCCCATCAAAATGTACTATTTTCTTATATAATTCAGATAACCTGCTCCATAAATGGAGTGTAGGGTCACATTTGCTTTAAACTGTGTTGTCCCTTTGACATTGCAGGCAATTACTTTGCCTCCACTGGTAACTGGATTTCTTTTTGTAAGGGAAGCATTTCAAAGTGTTTCATTAATGTGGTTCACTGCCTGGGGCAAGGGCTTGCTGGCTCCTCTGCCCTCCCTTGTCCAGATGTGCCCTGCACAGTACAGGTTGATCACTATGGGCTGTGCCACTGTCTGGATGCCAGGATGCACAGTGAGACTCTTCTGTGCACCTGCAGGTTTAACTTTGCCCTGGACACTCCTGATGTTACCAAAATGTGGATTCTGATACAGGCCTTCCCTTGTACAGGACTTCCCTTGAGTGGCCAAGCTGTTCTCCAAGTTCCTTTTTCCTGTCTTAACTCACAACTGTGGTTCTTCAAGGGAATCCTGAACAGATAAGACAAAGGAAAATATGGAGAAAGGCCTATTTAAAATTAAGGCATGCTTTCCATCATTAAAGGTTTTCCCCCATAAATCTCAAAAAGGCTGCCTAAAATCATACAGTATTTTCTCAGAGCAAATGATTTTCACCAAGAAACTTGGCTTATGCCTTCCTGTAGAGCAGCCAAAGGAGAGGTAATATTTACCAGATTTGACATGAGAGATCAGTAGGAATGTAAATAGAGTAGTCCTCCAAACGACACTACAGCCAGAGCAATCATCCTGCAGCTTTGACAAATTTGCTAACATCTGTTCTGGTGCCATTTCTGCTGTACAGACCTGCCATTAACCATGGAGATGAAAGGGCTTTAATTAAATGAGCAGATTGACATGTTAAACTTTGATAACATTGTGCCATCTGGGTGGGTTATATTTGCAATTCTCTCCACAGCTTCTTAGATTTGGGGTATATTTCAGTGCTGCCCTGGTTATTTTCAGGAAGATAAACTGACCCTAGAGCTCTGGGGTTCCTAAGGCAAGATGTCAGGCTCTAAGTATGTGTAACAAGATGTACATTGCAGCATCTCACTTCTGAGCTGCATGATTTTTCTTTTACAATTTTGGTTTTGTACTTAGGTCTGATTTTACTACCACATCACTACCTAGTCCTGGCTACAACTGCTACTGTAGATTTCAGGTAATACAAGGAGCATGAGAATTACTTATCATAACTAAACTTCAGTCAATAGATGGGATGGGCTGAAGATTAAGAAACCTTTAAGATGTGTCTTAAAAACCCCACACTGTTGATATATTCATTCCCTGCTGGCAGTGTGTTGCTGAGTTCGTACAAAGTAGTCAGTTCAAGAGAAGATTGCTCTTAATTAAGGTGGAAATTGATAAGTAAAATTTTGCAGTGCTTTAGATGCCTAATGTGCTGAGTGTATTCAGCTTACACTGTAGTATTTGTCATCCCTTCAACTTGTAATAGATTGGAGCAGGGTGTTTAATATGATGAGATGCAGTTATAAATAAAAGGCTTTTATAGCTTCAGAGAAAATCTTTATACAGCTTAATTGTGTAGACAGGTTCAATTCCCAGGAAGGCCAAGAGGGAAATCAGTTGATAATTTTAATCCAGAATCAATTTTCTTTAAGCTTTTGAAACGTGCTCATCCAAATTTTTCATGCAGCAGTCGGTTTCTGCTGAAGTAGCAGGTGGAGCATGGCTGGTGTGTTACTTCAACTGGGCTTCCTTTTATACAAAACTGAGTATCTGGTGAACAGATGAAACCTTTTGAGAGCTGG
The DNA here is from genome assembly GCA_013398075.1 of Notiomystis cincta. Taxonomy (NCBI): domain Eukaryota; kingdom Metazoa; phylum Chordata; class Aves; order Passeriformes; family Notiomystidae; genus Notiomystis; species Notiomystis cincta. The sequence goes on along the minus strand of VZRX01008723.1, from coordinate 380,839 downwards.
TACTGCTATACTGATATAGACCAGTTTGAGTTCAGGTAGATACTTACCTGTCTGCCAATACTTTCATGTCCAAGTGAGATAATCTTTCTGCTGCAACTTCTGAGACAATGCTAAAAGTAGGTTTGTTATATGCTGCCTGCTCCCTGCCTTTTCAGCTGCAGGATGGTGTCTCCAGTGTTTCAGGAACCTAAGGAAATGTTTTTTCAGGACTTGAAGAAGTTTCAGTGTCTGAAAAACTGCATGGGAGGCTATGGATAGTAGTCTCGGTAGAGTGCAGAAAAACAGCTTCAGACTTTCTCTCTTCCCTGATAATGACACTTGGAAAAATAACTTGTACTTTAGTTTTAGTTTTTATGTATCCTGTTTCTTTGGAGTACAAGATGCAAGGTCATCTTTGACCAGTTAGGCCACCTTTTATCCAAGAGGCAGCAAGCTTCCTGATAGATGCCCATGACTTGCATTGTTTTTCATCTCCGTTTTTGTGTAATTACTGTTTGAAGGAGGGATGACAGCTACAAACAGTGTGTTTGTAAATCCTGATGATGTCAGATTGCAGCTCATTTAGTATGGGGAAGGACAGCAGGGGTTTGTAAGTGCTGTTAGCTTGGCTGTAATACCATGCCTGTGTACACATTTTATCTGAATAGGCTTTAAAGAGAAATCAATATAGGCATCAAAGGAATCGTGCTACCAGATGTAGGTATAAAGCCAAGGAACATGGAGAAGGATACACAAAATATGGGATATTTATGCTTCTGATAGTGAATGCACATCTGCAGTTTGGAACATGCTGCATTTGTAGTATTAATTAGAAATTCCTGTATGCTTTTGAAGTCCTCTTACTCCACTTGAAGTTATTTCAAGGATTTTTGCAGGACATCACATATCCTGTGAGTCACATTGTGCCTGAAGGTTGCCACTCTACAACTGCACTGGTTGGAAACATTTTCATTATTTATCCATCAGTAAATAGTACTGGCTGCTTCCAAAAGTTGCTGAGCAGTTGTGACTCCTGGTGTGGTAGTGTGTAGTATACAGATGCATACAGAATATCTGAGCCAAGGCTCCGTGGTTGCTTGTACTCCTGGATTGTCTGTGTGCATGTGTCTCACTGGGGAGAATGGTGCTGCTTTACAGAGATGGGGTTGATTTGGCTTAGTTCCTCAAAGCTCCCAACATGCTTGTAATTGACACAGATGCATTTAGGATGTAGCATGCTTCAGGGTGTTTTAATTTCATAGTGCTCCCTAAGGATGATGTCTTTATAAAGGGAAAACCAATTGTGTTTTATCTCCTTTGAAAACTGTGCAATTGAAGGAAGTATAGGAAAAGGTCACCTAAACAGTGTAAGACCATGGAACTATACTGGACTGGTTTAGGAGTGGTGATTACAGTCTGAAAGTCACGTTCTTGTTTCCCAGAGCAGGAGGCAAAACTGCATCTTGTGTTCCTGTCCACAGGCATCGGGGTTCAATGAACCTGCTGCACAGGTCAGGGGAGCACGGCATGGGGGAAGGCTTTAATGAGACATGTCAAAGTAAAAAGCTCATAAATATCACTGGAGCAGTGAATCTATCCCCAAGCCTCTGTTTGGGTGTAAAACAGATCCTTCATGAAGTGCTGGCAGCAAGCCTAGATGTTTTCTGACAGGGCTCTGCTCTCAGCACGTTTTGATCCTGCCCTTTGGAAGATACTCATGACTTGTTTTCTCTCTTGCCTGGACTGACCAAGAAATTAAGGGGTTTTTAGTAGCTGCCAAAAGTTGTGCAGTGAGTGTGACAGCTCAGCTCCAACAGCCAGCAAAAATGGGCTGCTCAGGTAGGAGGCTCTTTGGAGTGGTAGATTCCAGGATTCCTCAGGGATGCTCGTTCCATACTGCAGCTGAGCAAGCCAAATTGGAAATAAGCTCATGGCTATACCCTGCTACCACTACAGAACAGGGAGCATCTGCTGAGGACACCTCTACCCTGGGCAAAGCAAATATGTAATTTATTTTTAGCCTTGTTAGTGATGGAGTGAGTAGTGGCAACAAGTAGGAACAAATACACTAATTTTCTGTTCTGGAGCTGCCTCTCTCAGGTCTGCTTCAGATTTTTCACTGTTACCCCATTACATACTCAGCTTTTTTGTCCCCAGCACAGGAAGGATATGGACCCATTGGAGCAATTGTAGAGGAAGGACAACACTCTTGAGACACCTGGTCTACTGAATGGTGTCTCTGCTCATGGCAGGGGAATTGGAACTAGATGATCTTTAAGGTCCCTTCCAAACCATTCTATGATACATTCTTTTTGCTATTTGTGAAAAGGGATAGAGATACTTACTTGCTTACTGCAGCCTAGAGGAATAATCTGTTTATGTAACTGCCTTCTCAAATATATTTTATTAGCATTAGCCATAGGAAAAACTATTCTCTTGTCTTGGTCCCTGAAAGACAGCAGTTACAGCTAGTAGACATTTATTATTTTAGGACTTACATATATGGGATATGGAAAATGAATTTTCACTGCTCTTGTCTCAGCTTGTGAACTGCACAAAAGTCTCTGTGGACAGAAGCGAGATTTCTGCCTTCTTCCTGTGTTTTCCCTTGACCCTTTCCCAAAGTCAGAGCAATGCAAAGTACAGAAACTTATCTTTACCTTCCAGCTTGCTGTTGAGTTTGTGTTTTTGGAAAAATATACTGATCCTAGCTGCCAAGTTGTAGCTGATGTGCCTCTCTGTGTGTGAGTTGTGAAATGGTGGTGCACAGCTAATTCTTGCCCTGTCCTTGCTATCCTCTCCCAGGACCTTTGGAATAAACATGAGCTTGTAATAGGAAAGGAACAGTGATCTCCTGACAGAGCCCAGGTTACACAGGATCAGACAGGTCTCTCATGGAACCGATGCTGTAACTTAGGAAAACTATCAGAGTCCACATGTGTGATTTGTGTATTATTAATGTTTTATAAATTAGCCATAAATCAGTTTTTTGTAGGATCTTTGAAGGTCCCACAGATGATCTATAAAGACAAAGCCTCTTTTATGAAGCTGGATATCAGAGGTGCTACAGATTACAGTCATTTTTATCGTGATGCTTCTCCGGCAGCAATGGGAGTGAAGCCAGAATCTCATTTTATTGGAGCTGATTTACAGGTGTCAGGCTATGGCCAAGTTTCAATCATCTCAGACTAGGGCTGCATTTGAACTGATGACCCAGGAGGGAACAATTTAAAGAGTTGGATTCATAACTGTGGTATTTCAGATGAACTGTACCACCCTGGTGCACGTGTCACTGAGCTCTTGGAAAAACTGCTGGGAAACAAACCCAGAGGATGTGCTGTCTGTTTCTCAAAGGCTGAGTCTGAGAGGTTTTGTTGGCCATGTAAGAGCAAATAATGTGCTTTTCTGGCTCACCTCGAGGGTTGTTTTCCATGGTCAAACCTCAAAACCATGTTCATCTTCAGAACCTCTGATTATTTTCTGACTTCCCCTCTGGATTTGAAACCAAGACATTGCTGTCACAAGCAATTCACTGTGATCCAGAGGGAGACACAGGTCCCATGTGCTCTCCTTGACTCAAAGTTGACATGATTGTGTAATAAATTTTGAATCCACATCTGAGCTTTCTGAATCCCGTGTTTAATTAATAAATTTTTATTTACTCCTTCTTTTCATAAACCAAGGAAATAACAGCTGGTGTTTGCTTATATCAAGTAGACAGATGCATCACACAAACACCATACTTTCCCAGCATCAAAACTGAAAGGGAGTTAATATCTGAAGGGCAATTTGTGGATGCATCTGTGTTTATGAACCTGTTCATTTCAAATGTAACAACCAGATATATGGGGAAGATAGAAAAGATGTCTGTATGGATTACAATTTCACAATCATTTTTTTTCTCATGTTTTCTTCCAGACCTGCTATAATGTTTCTCCTACCTCCCATTCCCCTTAGGAGTCAGTTCTTTGAAAAATAGCATATTTTGGCAATTTCTTCCTGTGACCTAGCTCTTGGAGAGGGTTTCTCTAAGCTGGAAGGCAGAACAGCAGCCAAAAATGTAATTGGGCAAGTTAAATAGTGTGCAGCTGAGAGCCCTTTGCATGGTACAGCTGACAGAAGCTTCCATGAGAAGATCTCAGCATGATATTCAGAGTTATTTGGGCATCCCTAAGGGCTGCACAAACATAACCAATTCAAAACCCAAATGCACAAACATATGGAGAAAGACTAATTTCTTACATATCAGCTGAACTGGATTTGGACTGCAGTGAAGTTGGAAGGAAATGGAGGAAAGCACTCTGGATGATTTGTTCTTGTGCTGGAAGGTGCAAAACCAGATGTTTCATCTGTATCACAGAGGAAATCATTTCCGTGATTGTAACACCCTCTTTGCTGTTACGGTTGCGTGTGTGACTGACTTTTCACCTGACCATGAAATGTGTACAGCAATTTTATCCAGCAGAGTAACTGAAAGAACAGTTCACCTTCTCCTAGGAACGTCTAGTAATGCTATCACTGTAATGCTGCCTTTAGTAATGCTGAGGGACAAGCTGACAGCTTTGCTTTCAGCAGAGATTATTTTATTGACAGCAGGAGACTTGCTGATAAAGTGGAGGGCAGATCCAAATCTGGACATCCTCACATTTTCTAGGAGCTTCTAACAAAGAACCTCAAGTGTTCTTGTCACACTGAATTCCCTAAGCAGTTGGGGATTTATGAGTACTTTAAAGACTCCCCTTGTAGTGTTCTGCCAGTACCTACACTGCATAGCTCTCTTCCTCCATACCTCCTTCTTTAATATATTTGTGGTCATATTGTTAAACATATGTCATAAAACACAAGGGACATGATCAACAGCTAAATTTACATTAGCATATGGGCCTTAATTCACATTTCTGGGTGTTATTCCCATTTTGCATGGGTGTAGCCCAGCTGGCACCTCTGAAAATGTTCCTGCCATAAAGTACTAAAAGTGAAGAGAAGAAGAGGCTCAAATCTCATTTAAGCATGCACTGTGAAGAAAAAGATTTTGTTCTGAAGTCTCATGAAGTATTAAAAATTATCCCAGTGTGCAAAGTTACAGTCCCTTCAGTAATAAGGAAGGATCTTTGCAGTGGGATCTGAAGCAAATACTTCTAAGTGGCAGATCCCAATCCTTAGAGACAGAGCAGAAATCACTAAGCAGTTGGTTTCACCAGTTAAGAAATTTAATTCATTGCTGGTGATGGTTCTAGAGAAGAAAACAAGATGTTTGGCAAAACAGTTTCTCTCACCTCAGCCAGCTGGCACAATAGGAAACCTCGTTGAACAGTCTGGATTCAGGGAGCTGCAGTCAGGACTAGGACATTTGCAGGCAGCAAAGTTGCTGTGTTTCCCATCTTGCTGTCCCTCCCCTCGTTCCCTGCCCACCTACACACACAGCTGCTCCCTGCCCAGGCGGCCCTGGTGTCCACCAGTGTCCAAAAATGTGAGGAACGCAGCCCCACGGTGCTGTGGCCAGTGCTGCACCAGCCACTGGAACATGTGCTGTTTACAAAACACTGCTCTAAACACTCCCTGCTGCCACGGAGGACAGAAGGGTGAGGCAACAAAGGCAAGAGAAGGAGATTTCTTGCCTTTTTGATGAAGTGCAGGAAAGGTAGGAGGGTGTTTCTAGCATAATTTTTACTGGGAGCAATGAATTATCTAAGCAGTGATCCCTTGCATTCAGACTCAGGTGCTTTGAGCCATGGGCAGAGCAAGTGGATGTAGGGACTCTGCAGAACTTTTCCCTGGTTTTTTTCAGTGCACTCCCAAGCCCAGCTGATCCACTTCGGTACAGTAACAGAGAGGATTAAAGCTAAACCTGATTTGTAATCAGGAATCCTATGGCAAAAAGCCTTGGAATTTTGTCTCAAACAGTAAAAAAACAACCACTGTTTTCCAGGGCATCGTTCTTGCTCATGTGCTCTTGACCAAAACACGCAGGAGTCTTACAGGTTGGCTTCCAACCAAATTCATCCTGTAGTGTCTCCCAGCACTGTATGGGACCACTGTACTCTGATTTAGGTGGATGTTCAGAAGGAATTTTCTCAGGAGGACAGAGAGGTTTAACCTCAGCAATTCAAATGAAAAAGGGTGCATACTTGCTGTGGTGTGGTTCAGCTGTCTGCAGGGCCTTGGCAGTAGCAATCTCGTTGCGAGTTCAGTAGTGAACTCTAAATCTTGGCAGGTGTGGTCCAGTATTTCCACTTGTCTTTCCATGCATGGTGTCAGCCAACATGGAGAGTGCAGCTCTCTTTGGAGAGTGGCTGACTGTTGAATAATTACATCACCGGCTCACTGTTAAACAGGAGAGATGAATTAGTCACCAAGAACACTGAAATCTTCTCAACACTTTCCTCACCTCCCTGTCACCAGCACTGCTGTCCCCAGGCTTTGGGAACAACAATCCAGGTCGGTGCAAACACAAACCCACTGCTGTCAGGGGAGGCAGAGCTGGCCTGTGAACTGCTTCAGGAGCTTGACCCCACAGGTCAATGGACCTTGACAATATCCATTTGAGGGTGTCACAAAAGTGGGATGGTTTCATTGTGAGTCTGCTCTCCCTAATCTTTGAGAAGTCAGGGGACATCAGGGAAGGCTACAAGTAGGCTAAAGCCACCCGCACCTACAAGAAGGGCTTAGGGGAGGATCCAGGAGATTACTGGCCCATCAGTGATATTTCAGCTCCTGGGAATCCTCCTGGGAGCTATCACAAGATAAATGAAGCAGGGGACTGGGAAAAGCCAGCAGGGATTCATGAAGGGCAAATCACGCTTGACAGAGGGGATCACCTTCTATGGCAAAGGAACTGCTTGGTCCAAGTGGGACAAGGGGCAGACATCTGGATGATGGGACCAAGTGCACCCTGAGGAAGTTTGCCAATGATTCCAAACCAAGTGGAGAAGGGGACAGTTCAGACAGGAGACCCACCCTGCAGGAAGACCTGGATAGGCTGGAAGAGTGGGGTACCTGAACCTTATGAAGCTCAACAAGGACAAGTGTAAAGTCTTGCACCTTGGAAAAATAATCCAAGGGTGCAGCACAGAGTGTTTGTGATCTGCCTGGCAGGAAGCAGGTCTGTGGAGTCCTGGTGGACAACAAGCTCAGTATGAGCAAACAGTGCTGCTGTGGCAGAGATCCAACGGGATGGTGGGATGCACCAACAAGGATACCACCAGCAGAGATAAAGAATCATTATCTGGTTCTACTCATTGCTTGTCAGGCCACACCTGGCAGGTTTGGTCCCTGCAATACAAAAATATGTAGACAGGCTGGAGGGGGTCCAGAGAAGGGCCACAAAGATGATCAAAGGACTGGGAAGGCTGCCATATGAGGAAAGGCTGAGAGAGCTGGGTTTGTTCAGCACTGAGAAAAGGAGGCTTAAGAGAGGCCTTAAATCACCATGTTCCAGTATTTAAAGGGTGCCTACAAAGATGGAGACTCCCTTTTTACAAGGAGTTGCATGGAAAAGGTGAGGGGTAATGGTCACAAGTTACTCCTGGGGAGATTCCAATTTCTGTGATCATTCCATGAACTCACTGGAGGAGAAGCAGCTGCAGAAAGCAGGCTGCTCAGACCTGGGGGACAGATGATGTCTGTAGCTCTCCTTGCCCTTCTAACTGGGTAGAATTGTGAATTATTCAGAAAAACAATGTTGAGTGTGATACTTGCTCAACATGACTGCAAGGGGCTGTGACCTAGGGCTGTGCTCATATTAACAGCAGTGTTCCCATGGATTTTGGTAGGGAAGGAGCTGCTTTGTAGCATTGGAATATGATGTATTAGGAGGGGAGTATTTCTCTCCTGTGGTGACTTCACTGGGTGCAGCTGGTCCTCAAATGTGTTTTGAAGTAGTTTCTCATTAGGATCAACTCATGGGAAGTAACAGATGGTGAAGTGAGACTAAATTAGTGAGAACGTTGTGCTCCCTTAATGCTCTTTCTCTCTATAAATAATAGCTGGGGAGTGGGGCAGGAATGAAGTTGCTGTTATGTTTGTGGCTACCTCTGCTGCCATGTAGATGTTATATGATGCCTTCCAGCATGTTTGGTCAGCAAGAGAAAGGAGTAGAAGGAATTTGCCAGCCCTTTCACAAGGGCAAAAATATTGCAATTCTACTGCAGAACAAATAAAATCGAAAGAATGCTCGAAGACTTATGAGGGGAAACAAGCCTGGGAGACAATTTTACATTAACAGACAGTCTTTTCAAGTTCTTCCTATGAAAGTCAGTGAAACAAAACCCAGCATCTCTGCTCCAATATTTCCAGTAAGTCTCCAAGTTTTTAGTGTTTACTTCTATCCTAAAATCTTCCTTTGAAATATATTTATCTTGATAAGGCTTGCCTTGCTGTGGTTCACACATCCTGGCTTGTTTTCAGGTGTACTTCACAGCTGGAGCAACTACCAGGAGAATCAGTGTGGCTTTAGCAGCCTTTAGAAGGCCACAAGTGGCTGCTGCCAGCCATCACCTGCCCCTTCCCCTTTCTTTGTGTGCCACAGTGTGAATGTGTGGGAGTCTGGCATCCACAGACTGGAAGTTTTACATTCAAATCTGCATCTGGCATCCCAGCTCGGATACTGGCAGCAGCTCTGGCATCTCTGTCTTGAATGACATCTGCAACTTTGGTCTTCAGTGATTGTTTTTGGGATACAGCAATGAAAAGATTTGCAAAAAGTAATTCCTCCTGAGATTTTTTCCCCGGGCTTGTCAGCCTGTGCCATAAACTTTCCTTATGGGCTGTTTTGTCGATTTTTTTGCAGACCTTATTCACTGCCCTGCAGGGCATATGCTTTTGTTAGTGATCCTCTTGAGGTGTTAGCCAGGATAAAATCCTCCTCTGTTTCCCATGCTAGTCCTAACTCCACAGTGGAAGCAGGTGCTCATAGTACTACAAACAAACAACACGAAGCTGAAAAACCCAACAGTGTGAAACTTTGATTTGCAGGGGGGACATATGGATCTCTGAACAGCTCAGACACTAAGGAGATATACTTCCTCCAGGGATCTTTTATCATAAAAGCAGCTTAAGTGACTCACTCTTTGCCGAGGATATTCTTAAAACAACCCCACTCAGTTGGTCTTTTAGTGGTCAGAAAGAAGATTTATTTTGTGCTGTCTTTCAAAAAAAAGAAGAAAAGAAAGAAAAAAAAATCTTTTGAAAAAAGTCAATGGCCGTATTTCCAGGAGGATCTGGGCTGTATTAAAGGTCTGTACCGCTTGCTAATGCATGGGCTGACTGGCACTATCTTCACTCAAGCAAGTGCTCCAGTGAAAAATTCAGTGCTATTTTTAGTTCCCTTACAACAAACCGCTTGATTGTAAGGCCTGGGGAACCGTGACACCGTGATCGTGAGGGGTCTGCTGGCAAAGGCAGAAGGACGGGGCACGGCAGCGTGCTGGCTACGCCGGGGACTCCGGCTGATGCACAGAGGAACACGCCAGGAGCAGGTATTTTAAATCATCTCCTAAGCCTTGGTCTGCCCACGAAATGAAGCTGCCGGCCACAGTCAGGGCATGAAAGCGTTAGCTGGCTGGCTCTATCTGCTCCTGCCCTTAAAGATTTCATTCCATAAATTCCTGTCCTGACCGTCAGCTTTTAAGTCGTCTCCTCTCGTTTCCTAGCCTTTTCTGGGATTTTGCAGGATCTTTAGGCAAGTTAGCAAATGGCAGTAGCGGGAGAGAGATAAGTTTCCCGAGCGGAAGGCGTCGTGCTCTGGCAGAAGCCNTCCCGCAGGGCCGGCGGGATGAGCCGCCGGAGCCCGGCTGCATCCCGCCCGCCTCCTGGCCGGTCCCAGGAGCTGGTGCTGTGTCACAGCCTCTGCCAGCGTGCCTTAGGAACGAGGATCCCGGCCTGCTGGGGCGCGGGAGCGGCAGCGGGCTCGGCACGGAAAGTTGTGCGTGTGTAAAGTGCCGTGGGGAGCGGGGCACTGCTTTGCTGTCTCGCATTTGCACCCTTTTGTTTCAACTCGGCTGTGCAGCGCTTGCGAATGCCTTGCTTCAGAGTCAGACCCAGGCTTCGGAGTGAGCCTTGATGCAGTTTAGCGGCATTGCTGTGTTTTAAAATAACTACGTGTGTTTCACCCTTAATGATAGCATTATCTTAAAATAGCGCGATATGCTGCCTCCCTTGAGTTACTTGGTAGAAAAAACAAGGAAGGGGAACTGCTGAATTCCCATGAACTCTGTGTTTAGAGATCCTGCTAGGCTTTCAGCACGCTGAGCTGCTGCACAGCCTTGTCTACTGGAAATGTGTGTTACCAAACTGCTCTGCTGCTGTGGTCACATTCTCTGCCCTACCGGTGCTTAAGGTACATTTGAAAAGACAGGTGAAGTGGTACTTGCATGATGGGCTTTTCAGTGTACTCCTGCTAGACCTGTGCATTTGTACACTAACAATGCAGATGGTGCAAGCAGAGTAGCTATAGCGTGTGTTGGCTTACATTTGCATTAACTGAGTTCATATAATTAGCTAATAATCACTCATGCCTGTGAAAGATTAAGTAGTTAATGTTTTGGTGCTTGTCCAAAAAAAAAAAAAATCTAAATTCAAAGTTTGAAGTTTAAATACCTGTTTTGTTCTCGTTGGTTCTGGCTAATCCAGATTTTTACCCTCCAGAAATAGTATTCATCACTGGTTGCTAGTTGCAACTGGTTACTACGACAAAGGCAAGTAGAATGAAAAGTCAGTTACTCTGTGGCCTGACTTCAGTAAACTCAATCTGCATAGTCTAGAACTACTTTCAGACTAATTAAGATGAACTAGTTGGGTTTTCTTCTGGCAAAAAGTAGAGATGGATGAGATTTTATTAAAACTTCAGTGACAAATGTTTTAGTGTTAGGGTACTTCTCTGGGGCATGCTGTACATGTCAGTGTAGATGAAAGTTCCTTATCTGCTTATAGTGGTCAAAATGCACAAATTTTACCAAACTGCTGGAGAGGTTGACTAGGTATTTTCTGATCAGTGTTGTGTCTTTCCATATACTCCTCCTGGTATTCTGAATGTTTTGTGGCCAGGTATACCACACAAACCACTTCTAGAAATACTCACTGGTGTGTTGTAGTGTTTGTGCTTGCATAGAGGATACTTGTGCACAGTAAAGTCCTGATACCTTTTAGGTAAGCAGTGCAGTTGATGGTTGGCCCATGCTGGGATCAGCCTGGCATAGGGGACATTCTGTGTGACTGACTGCATTGTTAATTTTGATACTCTTGTACCTCTGTGTATTGGGAAGACACACGGCCCTCAAAGCAAAAGACAAACTCCATTACCTCAGGGGTACTGCAGTTTTTTCTCAGCTACCTTCAGATGCTGCCCTGTGTGAGGACAGCTTGGAGTAGCAGCAGTCCAGTTGCTGTTTGGTAGTGCAAATATGAGAGGTAAGGGGAAGGGAGTTGTAATGCTTCTGAGAACTGTTAAGAAGTGAGCATGTGTTTACACAATATTTGGATATAAAATCACTCTCTTCTCTTCCCCCACACCCTTAAGCCTTTCAATTAGGTCAGTAGGTGAGATGCTGAGCTGCTGGTCACTCATCATGCCCTGAGTGTAGGAGAAGGTGGCCCTGCAGGATGTGTTGAAGCACCCTGTTGATTCTGGAGCTGCTCATGGCTATCGTAGAGCTCCCTTCCTTTGCTGTGCAGGATGACCTGCTGCTGCCACTGGCCTTCTCTTTCCTAAATGGGGTTACACTTCAGTGGCTGTGCAGGTTCTGAGACAGGGCAGAAATCTCATTTGAAGGAGGTGAAGTATCTCTCTGGCTTTATTGTCCCAGTTGGGAAGTGATGGATTGCACATAAGCTCTGCACCTGGTATCTCTTGTGGGCTATAAATACAAGTGATGCAGCTCAAAAGCAAACTGTGGAGTCCAGACTGACATTGTCATTTAAATGTCCCTTCAGAGAAATACTGGTTTCTGAGCTATGGCTAAAGATGAGCAGTTGTCAAATTCATTCTCATGTCCTCTAAATGCAGCTCAATAAATCATGGTCATTTCATCTGTTTTAAAACAGTTTTCTGGTTTTTTTTGATGTGTTTTTTTTTCCCCCCTGATCTTTGTTAGCTAATTCAAGTGGCTTGTAAATTAAACATCATTTTCTAATGAATCCAGCTCATCCTTCTTAAGCCAAGTCTGATACAAAACTAAACTAATTTTAATCATTAAATGAAGTCATTGACTTCTCTGTGAATGTCAGATGGTAGCAGATTACTGAAGTACTTAACCTGAACATTATCCATTGACTGCAGCTCCCTCTTCTTCCAAAACATAGTTATGAAGTGTTCTAACACCATGCATGTAAAAAGTTGCAAGTTCTCAGCGTTCATTCCTGCTGGCAGAGGAGCAATTACAACCTTCTCTTGGCAAGAGATTTTCTGAACAATGCAGGGTTTTTTAATTCAGTGATGAAAGTAAGGGTCAGACTTTCAAAATGACTGGGAACACGTTGGTTCATTTAGGTTGTCACAAGAGCTACTCTGCCTATGATGCCTCTGAAACCTTCCCCTTTTCCAGGTATGCAGCTAGATCCTAGACCAGTGCACTTTTCAGCCCATCTGGCAGCAGGGTAAAGAGGGAGCCTTGTACACAAAACTAAAAGAGTCCAGTTTCTGTGGATGGGAAAGGTGTCAGAGAATACCTGAACTGACATTTTACACTTAGCCATAAATAAAAATGGAGCAGCTAGAAGCAGCAAAGAATGTTTGGGACAGATAAGCATCATATGTTTAGAGATGGGATGGGCTAGAATAGAATAGAAATAGAAGAGAATGTTTCATTTGAAAGGGACCTATAAATGCTCATTTAGTCCAACTGCCTGACCACTTCACTTGACCAAAAGTTAAAGCGTGTTATTAAGGCATTGTCCAAATGCATCAGTCTTGGGATGTGTCTGGGAAGCCTCTTCCAGTGTTTAACCGCCTCCCAGTAAAGAAATGCTTCTTAATGTCCAGTCTAAATGTCCCCTATGCAGCTTTGAGCCATTCTCATGCAGGAAAATACAGGTAATACTCATCTGTCTATGAGTGTTTCCTGAAAATGTGTGGAGGAGCTAACAACATCCAGCAGTTGTTTCAACTTCCTTGTTTGCAGTCTGCTTCAGGCTTCATTTGGTTTCCTTTATTCTCCCCCTGGGATATCTCCATTGCAAATGAGTTGGATTTGTAATGAGGAAGCACTAGGTTTCCAATACTAAGTGGACAAACCCCCAGCATGTTTCCTCTAACAGTAAAAATTCACCATGCTTGTCTGTGGATTTGAAACTTCAGCCCGTTAGGGAGCCAATTGATGGTGTTGTGTTACCAGAGGAAAGAGATAGTGTATTTTGGCACCATTTGTTCATGTCCTCCCGTGGCCTGCTATTGAGTCCTTTGTTTCAGTATAAAAGAAAAGGAGCCTTAGTGGCTTTGGACATCTCTGTTACTGCATGGTATTAACATGAAAACTAATAAAGTGATAGGCTGGAGGTGTGAAATACAGGCCCAGGGCGACTTAAAATATGGGAGAGGTGGCTGCACAATTGGAGCTTGCAATAAATGGTCAAAGATAAAATGGAAAAATCTATACTTATTAAAAGTGGTATGTGCAATATATTTATTTAGGCACTCAGAATCAGGAGAGTTGTGGCTGCTTCAAATGAGAAATGTGTTCTAAGGAAATACTTTTTCATTTAAACTTAGTTGGAAGACGTTTGAGAGTAGAATTCATTCTTGTGGAATTAGATTATGCCCTGGTTGTTATATTTCCCTCTTCTACATCATCTTGTCCTTCTCAGTTCCACAAATAGCTCTTTCATCTTGGTTGCCACTGGCAAAAGCCTGTAAGTCGGATTTTTGGACACACACGAGTGAATCAGAAATGCTGTGGTTGGAAGTTCTGCAGTCATTAGGAGGAGGTGCTGGAGCAATAGAAGGTCAATTGGCCAGATTTAAGCAAATTCGAAGCTGTTGGTTTTTTTTTTCAGATACAGCATAGTAATGGTGAGGAGTTAGTGCCAGCCAGCTCAGTGCTGAATCACAGTACCATCTGCCTTTCTGCACCCCATGGAAGCTGTACCTCACATGCTCTTCCTTCAGAAATCAGAGCTCGCATCTCACCCAGGTCACACTGTGATCACGCAGTGACCATTACTGGCAGGAATGAATCTTGAGCCACAACCAGTGCATTTATGTACTGACATCCTGAGGGGAACAAACGAACATGGGCTTGTCTGTGTCTTCATTCTGCCTCCAAAAGATGGGAGGATAGACTGGGACATGCAGATCTCGTTTTACCTCTCCCTTGGGGTACTCTGATAGATGGCAGAGCCTGTGTCTTTGTGGCTGGGGGAGGTGAGGGGTAGGACACTGCCGAAGAGCAGAAGGAGCTCATGGAGGCAGTGGAACAATAGAAAGAAGATGCTGAGATCCTTCACCAAAGAAGTTCTTACCTTAAGCAGTCATTGTGTTGTCCTAAAAGGACATGAGGCAACTGGTGGAGTCTGTCTGCTTCAAGAAGGGCTTTGAATACCCTGAATGGTGTGATGTTCATCAGGCAGAACAGGAAGGGCAGCTGTGCAAGTGCATGAGCCTTACTCCTGTGTCATTCTCAGCCTTGCAAAACCTGACCTAACACCCTGAGCTTCACATGTGGTATAGAGAGGACTCTTAAGGGAAAGGAAAAGATCATGTGGGAATTTGGGGCAGAGGAGATGATAAATTGCATAAACTTTTGGTAACCTTAAGGGCACCTAAGTGAACTGTCAAAAACATTCTGTGGGCCAGCTTTCCAGCAGGAGTAGAGCTGTGCAGTGCTCAGGCTCTCCTGGGAGGGTCATTCTCACCTGCCAGCCCTCCCTCTCAAGGTGATCAAGTTGTGGTCTTGACTGCATTTGAATCCTTCTGCTTAGCAAAAGGATCCCGAGGCAGCAATGGGAACTTGTGAAATGGTGCACTCATTGCTGTGTAATCACTGCATCAAGGCCTCTGAACTATTTCCCTGATCCGTGACTTGACTTGTGATGCTGCCTGGTCCATCTGGCAAGTTGTTAAGTCGGGGCATGGGATCTTGCTTTAGTGTGAAATCCCCTGGGGGGCAAAATCTACAGCTAAACCCAGCAGATTGCTGTGGTAGAAGCAACAGCCTGTCCCCTGTCCTTGCACACCCCTCCTGCCCCTGTCTGCCCCTTGTTTGCTCCCCTGCAGCTCAGGAGATCCTGTCCTTTAACCCTGTAGGAACCCAGGCACTGGCAGCTTTCAACTTCTGTACTGAAAGGAGCTGATTTCTGCTTTTATCACCAAAATTGAAAGGAGGCTTTTGCTTAAAGATAGCAGTAAGTAGTAGTGAGAGACATTTCTGCTTATATGGGCCCTCACTTTGTCTTTTTAAAGCAGATAATACACAAACCTTTATCATTAGTGGTTTCTAACAGGTCATTAGTGGTTTCTAACAGGTATCATTGATTGCAAATCACCTTATTTATCTATTTAGATTCCTTCCAGTTCACCGAGTAGCATGTGAAATTACGGCCTTTCTGATGGGTGTCCTGTAAAATCTCAGTTAGGTATGGTGGGACAGCATGTTCTAGTTATTTAAATTACAACTTTTTTTCTTTAAATGGGATATTTGTTTGACAGACTTCACTTCAGATATGACCTTTGTGTCTCTGTTGGTACATTTTCTGAGTTTATGACGTACTTCACATTCCTATAAAGCCTTTCAGTGGGTGTTCTTAGAGTCTTTACAAGCTTTAATTAACTGAAGTACTGTGTCTCCCTTGTGAGGGCAGTAAATATTCTTAATTGCTTTTTTTTCAGAAAGAGGAAAATACGGTGGAGAAATTTTAAAGGAATTCACCAATGCTGGGTGGAAAGCTACCGAAGAGGCAGCAGCAGAGGCTGTGATTCCTGAACCCTCTTTGGTGTGCACCATTTCTCTTTCTTACATAAGCATGCATAGGAATGATGTAACGCAGCAGAGTGAGGCAAGATGTAGGTCAGGTTTCTTTTGGCAGTGTGTCTTCTGCTTTTTGACCTGTAAGTTGCTGAAAGCAACAAAAGCCTATGGATGAGGGAGTCTTTTCAATACTGGTTAAAAAAGCAACAAGCAGGCGCTGAAAGCCTCAATCCCCTCTGAAGAGCTATTTTTAGGAGGCTAAATCACAGACAAGTCCCCTGGGGGGTCTGTACACAAAGTTTCTGTCTGGCTGCCTTCGGATAGCTTGAAGTTTTAATGCACTTGTCAGGCTGTCGCCTTTTATGCCTGCTGAAAACAGAGACCAGGGCTGCTGGTGCCAGGCCCAGTCACTGGAGGTTTTGGGAAGAGGCAGTGTGCAGTGTTAAGATGGCTTTCAGTCCCATCTTGATCAAAAGATGTTGTTCATTCTGTCTTGAGTTAAAGGGGAAACAGATTTCCACTGTGTTGTTGTTGACTGCTTTATCAGAAAAATGGCAGCATGTAGAACTTTGAGTAGAAATTACCATCTGTACTGATAATAATATAAATGTGATGGTTAGTTTTAAGGGCCACCAAGGAAGGGACCTTAACAGGGCATCATTGTCTTTTCACAGCTGTATGAAAAAGTCGTGTCTGTCCCTTCAACTGTGCTCCACACCATGTGGAAGTTCTTTTCTACCCTTGAGTTACCTGGTGATTTACTTTTCCGGAAAGTAGAATGGCTCTTAATGACAAGGTTGGAAGGACTTTGAGGCTTTATTCTGCATTTGGACATCCTGAATGCAGAGGCAAGAGGGACAGCACAAGCTGCTCTGTTGTTGAGATAAAAGGGAATAAGGTGCTGGAACCAATGTCAGAGTCGCAGTGTGGAAATGCCATGGGAAGACAGTCCTTGCTGCTTGGTGCTCTGAAATGCTCCACTGGGAGTGAAGCCCTACTGGCTTTGTACAAAGCAGGCTCTTGACTGTGAAAGTTGCAGAGAAGCCAGGAGCAGCTGGGACAAGGAAGGCTAAACCTTCATTTCCTGCAGCCCTTGGCAGTGGTTGTACCGCTTTCTTTTCCCCAGCACGTGTTAAATAGATATAATATTAAGTGCAGTCGTGCAACAACAAATTGAGTGAGCTGATTTAAGTGAAATGAGAATTGATGAGGAGTTAACTCTAAATTGTTATTGCTCTGATGTTTGCAGCTCCCATATTTTTTCCTAGAAAATAATTCACCTTTTGTTCTACAGGGGTACTAGAAAGAAGGCTTAGACACAATTAGTTTTTATTTCAACTCAACAGATCAGGAATAAAAGCATGTCCCTGTCATGAGAGCAGAGCTGCTTCCCCCCAAGAAAGCCTCGTTAAAGCAGGGAAGGCTGGAGATACTACAGATTCCTGTGGCCTTCAACTGTGCTGGCAACAGGATAGTTGTTGAAACAGCAGTTATCACTTATAATTGTTTGGAATTCTTGCCTAGAGAATTTAATTGGAGATCTGATACAGAATTACCAGCTGATAATTCTGTCTGATAACAAAGAACTGCCATAGGTCAGGGGGTGACTTAAAACAATATAATCTAAAACAAGAGCAGGTGCTGGTAACACTCTTTAAACCTGGAGGAAAGTAGGGACAAAATGAAGTGGGGGCAGGCCCATCATCTGGTCTGTAAATATAGGGAAGCACATTATTAGCAAACAAACCATCCCAGTCAGCCACCTGAACTGAAGGAGGCTGAAGTGGGGGGTGTATCACCTATGGCATGGGAAGAGACTGCAAGGTGAAGCTTTCAGCCTCTTGGTTCACAGGACAGAGGTTTGGTAGGTGTTGTTCTGTGTAAGAAATTGGTGTGGTGATTTTGCATTAAGGACACTGCCTTATCTCCTCTGGTTATTGGTGTTAAATTTGGAATGTGAGAGTGATTTAATTGGTTAAATGAAACTTGCACAGCTGAAGTGACTTGTTGCTTGCTGTAAGACTGTGCATCCATGGTTATCTGATGATGGAGGAAATCCAAACAGGAAGGCCCTGCTGCAACCAGGCATTGGGAGCTGGGGCCTCCCACCTGGCCATGCCTCCACTGGAAATGGAGCCTATAGGAGGTAATTTAGTGTTAGCAAGCTAAGTGCCTTGGTGCTTGTCAGCCAATTCCAGGTACTGAATACTTTGAATGTACCAGAAAGTTTGAAATTTCCTTTATTGTGACAGCAAGAAATTGCTAATTATGGGCAGGGACCTCAGTGTGAGAATTTTTCCAGCTTGGAAAAGCTTGGGGTTTTTTTGAGGTGGGGAAAGCTCCACAAACCCTTCTGCTGGTTATCCATTTTTCCTGTATTGTGTCTCTTGTGTTGCAGATGGAGCCAATGTTTCTCTTGCATCTGACTATGAACTAGTGAAAGTGTGTTCACTTAAACAGCCAGGAACCAGGGTCAGGACATAGTGGACTTGGCCTTTATATTTGACAGCCTGTCTTCAAAGTTCATGATAGTATTCCCAGTGGTGGAGTGCCTACATAAGAATAATTCATTTTTTTCCTTTTTCTGTAACTAATATGAGTAAAGGCATCATTTAACAGCCAGAGACAGTCTGGACCAGGAAGGGCTTCTTGGCCCTAAGCAGGCAAGATGCAGGACTGCATAGCTGATTAATTATTGGATCAGGAAGAGGAAATGCTGAGATGTCACTGTTTAAAATTTTCTTTGGTGCTTTGTTAGCTTCCAGTTTGGGGAGAACTGACAGGCTTGAGGATAAAAATGTAGCTTTAGTCTAGAAAATGTAATTTGCTGAATAACACCCTGTTGGTGGTAGGTACCTGAGCATTTTCAACACTGAGATCCAAGCATTGCAAGACCAGATGACAGGCATGTTTTTTTTCTGTAATCCATAGGATTCACCTCAGTGTTACGGTAACAAAATCACTGCCATGCTGTTCATTCCTTTTGTTACATGCCCCTTTGGGTTTTCTAGGTATTTCATCTACTTCTGCAGCTACCAGCCCATTGGAGTATTTGATCAGTATTTTGGCTAATTCTGAGTCCATTGTATATATTCAGAGCACTCAAAATAGTCTCTTAGTGCAGCTGAAACCACACTGTGATCTGAATTGCCTAAAGTGAAAGAATCCCCTAGGATTCATTGCTTGGCACTTAATATCTAGAGAAGATGGTGGTTGTGTATTCATATACCATAAAAGACAGGAGTATATTTAAACCTGTATAACACTGTGGAATTTAGTAGTTTGCCATCCCCCTTTGCAGGCCACTTTTACATCTGACAAATCAAAGCTGCTGTTTCTGAAGTGGGATTTAAAAAAGCCTCAGACAGCAGCCCCAGAGGAGAGGCTGCTCTCCCATGGCTGGCAGCCAGCTGTCTGGAGGCAGCCCCATCCCACTCCCCCTGCCCACTTCCAGGGCAGGGGGCTGTGTGGAGCAGCTTCACGCTGCTGCAGACAGCAGAGGCATTAACCAGAAATGGCTCTTCCGCGTAGAAACCGCTGTGGCAGCGTAATCTTTGTCCAGGGCTGTTTAGGCAGCAGTCTGAGCTGCCCTAATGGGAATAAAACATACATTGGACCAGTGCTGGAGAGCTGCAGGGATGTGGTCTGTCGGTAGCTGAAGGTGGGGCTGAGCCGCGACAAACCAGCGTGTCCGCGCTGTCCTGGAAAACGGGAAAAGAGGTTGGGACTGGAAAGGAGCAGCAGCAGGAAGGAGCAGAGGTACTCCATGTGCTCTTTGGTTTTGTACTGGGCAAACAAAAGCAGCAGCAGTTAAAGGGGCATCGTGTTTGTGGTGAGGTGGAAAAGTCCCTTTTTCAAAAGTTGTACTGGAAGTTACAAGTTCTCCCAGCATAAATATCACCAGATGAAGTTTGTCGTTACTTCTGGTTGAATGGGTTTGCCAGCACTGTGATCTGCAGCCTTACAAAGATGTTTACATCCCTGCAGCCTGTACCGGAATCTGTTCCCAAAAGCTTGGATCTGCTGAAACTTACCTGTAATGTGGAAATTTCAACTTTGGTCAGTTCCCCGGAATGAGCATGTGGGACCTGTGGCTATAATGCCCCTCCAGCTGAGGGGTAGAGCAGTGCTTCCTGAGAAATTTCCACTGTGTCCGTACTGGAAAAGCCTGTGTATGTATCATCCTGTGCTATGAATTAATGCCCAGTGCTCCTGACAGAAGAGAAGCCTTGTTCTGAAGTTTCAATTTTTTAGCTAGCAGAAATAGAAATTATTCTTTTCTTGGAGAGAATTGTTTCAGTAAGTCCTACATCAAGGCAGGATTGTTTATGGGTATGTTTTGGTTGGTTTTTTTTCCCATCAAAAATGATTCACAAGGTTACAGAAAAAGCCTCTTGACTTCCCAAAATCAGAAAATCAGAATTAGAACAAATAAAGAATATGTTAAATTTGTTCTATAGCCGTGCTCTATCCATTACAGATCACAGTGGCATAGAATTGTGGTAGTTTTGAAAGTTGTCAGCAAACAGGAAAATTAATGTAACTCTCAGACTTCATACAAAATACCAGCTTCTTTTGCCAGATACTTCACAAAAATCACTGCTTTTTTTAACATAAGCCAGCTATGAGACAGATTTCAATGCAGCAGAAATAGATATGCTCAGATTTAGAAATGGATGAAGTGAAAAAGAATTAGAGGGTAAACTACTGTTCTTGAAAATAGACAGGAGAGAACATACTGAAGTATGTGGTGTGTTTCAGGGTATTCTGGTACACAGCTCTGAGGAAAAAGCTGTAATGTAACTCAAGAAAAAAAACTGGGATTTATTGTGATTGTCTCTCAGAGACAGTTTTCAGATGACCTGAAGGTTTATTTGTGTCACCTTTTCTTTCCAGTGCTGTAGTTCAGCTGTCAACCTTTTTATCTGAATAGAGTGGTTGGTGAGGTGGGAGCTGTTAGAGAGGAAGCGTGGGAGAATAACCTGGAAGGAATGGCAGCATCTGTCTCAGCTCTGTACCTGGCTATACCAAAGGTCAGGACAGAGCAGAGCTCCAGAGGTGTGGGAAGAGGTGGAAGAGGCAGGGTAATTTGCAGGGATGGTATTTTGTGTCATTTCAGCAAAATACACAAGCCTCTTACCGGATGGAATTAGAGCTGTAGTACTCATTCAGTATTTGGTCGTAACTTGTTAGATGAGGATGGAAAACACTCCTTGCTCTGATAATTCAATTCTCTATTTTTTCCATCCCAGTTTTCAGTCTTCCTTCTGCTGGCTTTGGTATTACACTGCATGTAAGCTTTTTTTCCATTCTCATTGCTACTGCCGACTTGGAAAGAACCGACTCCTCCGGTTTGTTCAGCCAGCTGTGCTCATAAAGGACTTTGCTTCTAGCCCAGATGCTGAGGAAGGCAGTTCTGTTCATGGGTCAGCTCCCTCAGCACAGTAGTGTAGTCTGCAGGGGAGCTTGTCCTTGTAACTCCTTTGGCATCTCATGCTTGAGTTGTCTCGTTTTCAGAGGCTTGGCCGTACAATGCGTGCAGAAAGAGGGCAGTGGCATCTCTCACCTGCCCTTTCCTTAGCACTCCTGCTGCATCTGCATTGAGGTTACCAGTGGGAGCTCTAAAATGGGATCTGGATCAGCTGAGGCCAGTCCCTCTGGGGAAAGCAGGATCCCAAGGTGTGCAAAAGTCGTGCAAACACCGATAACTTGGATAGCCTGTCTTGTTATTCTGCTCTTTGTTGTATAGTGTGGTGTAGTTCAGTTACAAGATTTAGCTCACCGGATCTAGTAGGAGCTAGAGGAATTTTCCCTAGGATAATCGTGTCTTAGAATGTTTCCCTGGGATAATCTAAAGGATGAGATCTAAAAAAATATTCTGTTTTGAGGCTCAGCTTCAATGCTTGTGGTATTGGAGGCAACAAATACCCTGTTTTGCTCTGGTGTTCACAAAAATGCATTTCTATTTCTCAGGTCTTTCAAGCCTTAGTGTTCTATAAACCACATGTCTACCAAATCCAATTATTAATGGCTCATTTCTTTCATAGCTTTATAGCACAATACAGGGAACATATGGGATGCCTGGGACAAATGAGGATCCCTTACAGCACCTGCACATTGTACTTTCCTGCCCCTTTCCCTGCACCTGCAGCTTTATATTCCTCGGTTTGTGCTTGTTATGCTGTGAACCGAGGCTCAAACTCTGGAGCTTGCTGTTCAGCATGGCTTTCCAGGAGAAATGTGAACGTGATGAGCGTCCCTGACCTTTTTGTCCTTGGCCATAAAAATCTTTCCATTGTATGCAGCTGCATGTACGGCAGGTTGGTGTTTGCCTCCTTGAAACACGTTGGGGATTAACCTTTTGCAAAAGCAAATTGCAGACGGTGAAACCTGCCCGCCAGTGCACGCTCTCACCTCTCTCCTTCCTGGGGCAGACGTTTGCCCCTGGCTTGAGACACTGTTTGTTTTCTGGCAAATAAAAACATCTGTCTTGCCCTAGTGAAAGGAGAACTTTAATGAGGTTCTTGGAGACCTTCTGCACTCTCCCTGAAATGTAAATTTACCCAGGGATGGAGATTATTTTGGAAGAGTGGGAGCAAGAAAGTGATGCCTTTGTCACAAGGACGGAGAAAGCAGCCTGGTGGCTATGTTAAAATGCCAATGCCTTTAATTAATATTGACTGAGTCTGCTCAGAAGAGAATGCTTATATTATGTGCTGGGGCTGAGGGGATGTTGAAATACTGGCAGGAATTATCAGGCAGGTTTCTGTCAGGGCTGTCGTCACTGTTGTGTTTCTCTTTGGCTTTTAAATCCTTTCCCTGTTTGTTAAAAGAGCAATTCACAGAACACCTTTCCTGGTGGAAGCTTGTTTTACAGTCTTGGGATCTAGCTTTCCGTTCCCAGCTGAAGAACTTTGGAAAAATGCAAGAGATGGATGACTGCAAGAATAACAAAGTGTAAATTAGTTGAAAATAAACATTTTGCAGTATGTTAAATGCCATCTGTGAGCTATGACATAGACTCCTTGTAGTGGAGAGTGATGGAAGCATTTCTGAGAAGAACAGGACTGGGTTCCTATGGGGGAGTGGGTGGAAGAGAGGGAGAGGAGAAATGAGACCAGTAGAAGCTGTTAAGTGCCCAAAGCTGCCTTGGGCAGGCAAGTGTAGATAATGGGGCAGAGCAGAGGGAAAGGGGCCGTGCTGCAGGTTGCCTGCATTAGCTCTGGGGGTCAGATCTGAATGCTAGAATTGAAGGCCCAGGTGCTGCAATTTTGGTCCTGTGGCTGCAGGTGACCTCCAAAGAAATGCCCCCCAGATGAACAACATGGTAATACTGGCCCCTGGAGCTCAGCTAGCAAAAGGAACCAGTTTGGGATATTCAACAGTATTTACAATTATTTCCACCTCAGTGATTATGGCTTTGTTTTTAGCTTGGCTGTTGAGTATACATTGAGTTCAAAGCTGGGACAGCAGAAACATTTGTTTGCATTATGAACAGGAAGATCATTTGCAAACATTGAGGATTCAGGTCAGCTTTCATGCTGGCAGGTAATTGCTTGACTCAGGTCAAGAAACTGGGCAGTGTTTCATGGGCATCAGCCCAGACTGGCCCAGCTGGCCCAGGGAGTCAGGTTCCATCCCCTTTCTTGCTGCTGGGATCCTTCTGCTAAACCAAACAACACAAACACATCTGTCTGGTTCTGTACAGCGACAGACCGAAGAAATTGCTGCTGCTCTTTGTGCCTTACATTTAATTCCCCATATCATGTATTTAATTGCCCATCCTAATGGTTTGTTACTAGAATTACGAAATGTCATCTTGCTTATAAAATAAGCAAAATGCCACAGTTGGCAGCTGGGTCCCAGGCAATGTTGTTGGCATGGTATCAGAACGACTTGGAATCGATCAGTGTGCCCGTGGACAAGGTATCAGTGCAATAATGGATGTTCAGGTGTTTACACTCATTTACTCTAGTCAGTAAAACAGGTGGAGCTGGAGGAGAGCAGAGAGGAGCTGAGGAGTGGAACAGGTGGTAGTTGGAGTCAGTGCTTGGGGAGCTGCACTCAGGCTGTGGGTACAGCCTGCAGCCACAGAGAGGTTTGGGCATTGCCCTGACCACACAAGACCAGATAAAATATTTTGTGTTACCCAACGCTTGGGTGCTCTAGTAAAAGAAGGCTGGAACACTTGCCTGATATTCTTGGTTAACTAAAGCCATACATGGAGTGCATTTGAATTTGCCAAATGGGTCAGGTAAAAAATAGAAGTAGATTTTTTGTGATGTTTTCAACAAATAATAGGTTAGGTGTTTTTTCCTTTTGAAAGGACCTCATATTGCTTCAACATTATCAAGATTGCTATTAAAATATGGCATTAAATGAACAAAATACTTTAAATATTGCATTATGGTATATTTTTACTGCTCTGAAATGAGCATTTGCAGTTTTGTTTTACCAAGGAAGCCAAAAAGCTTGTCATTTTCAGTCAGTGAAAGAACTGTTTGGCTTTCTTTGGCCAGCATTCCCCAAACTCACTTATTCACATAGCTATAAATACCTTAATATTTTCCTATCTACACATTTTGATTTATAATGGCAGCAGCTAAAGAAAATAACTGCCTTCCCAGTCTACAGTAAACTGCTGAAAAATACTCTACATATGTATTTTCCTTTCTTAACCGAGTTACACACATGACAGAAAAAACCTGATGATATGAAAATCTATGTTGTCTTTGGGCCCCAGCCTGTGATGGATATACAAAAAAAAAAGATTTATGTGGGGATCAAAGGTATTTGTTGAGAGATTTTCATAAACAACAGCAACAAAGACTGAGGTCCCTCAGAGTGCCCAGTGACAGAGCAGACTGAATCCTCTCCTGAGGTTTGGGGTGAAAACTGCACATTCTCAACCTCTTCCCCAATTAAGAGCAGGCTCAATTAGAAGCAGATTTGATTTCTGTAGCTGCCTGAACCATCCTTCTCCCTTTGACTCCTTGTTGTGCAAATGTGTGTGAGGGACACAGAGCCTGAGGACCTATCCTCAAGTCTCCCTTTACACTGCTTTTCTAGGCAGGATGTTAGGGGAGTCTCAATGACTGTGTTTGCCCTTCTACCTCACAGCCTCATTCAGGGAACCTGTTGCATTTTGTTGGCTGGACTGCCAATGCACTTCAAAAAATAAAAACATAATACTCTCATGCATCACAGGTTGCATTGTCCTGTGGAGGGTTAACTCACAGGTCCTGGGGCAGGCTGTTGATACCAGGCTGGAGAGAGGATGAGGGAAAAGGCACGTTTGTGCTGCTAAATGTAATCAGTAGAGCAGAGAGCTTTGCTTGGGATGGAGCCATTTGTTTTCTCTTCTTTCATGTATTTCTTAGGTAAGCAGAGGTTTGTTTCCTAACTCTTCTGAAATATTAGTCAGAAGTATAATAGCAGTTATATTATGAATCTAAGAACTGCTATAGGAATAATAGCAGTTCAATGAAAATGAAGCAGCAGTGTGTCAAGGACAACAGAGATCTGATACTTTCTTTTAATCTTTGCAGCCCCAGAGGGGATGAACAGCTACCTGGGTGGGTGTACAGTGTTGTGGCTGTGCAAAAGGCTTCTGCCATTCAGGCAGACCTGTGGCTGGTTCTGGTGCATCCCCTCCTGTTGCTCCAAGAGAGCCAGGCCCAATGGCATCTGCTGAGGCTATTAGCTGGTTAAGCCCTGGCTCGGATTTCATCTTTGTGGGGTCATTAGCAGCTTGGCATCTGCTGGCAGCTAGAGTCTTCACCTTCTCATAATGGGCTTTTGTTATCATTGCAGTTACAAAGGCCTCTTGTAAAGGGGAGCTCCACATGTGCATTACAAAAAATAGCTGTGTGCCAGAGCTATGCAGAGGCAGTTCTTGTCACCCTGAGAGCTGGGAGTTAAGTCTCATGTTCTCTTCCCAAGTGATCACAACACTTGGCTTACAGCGGATGGTACGTGAAAAGTAGCACGGACTCAAGGCACAGAGTCCTGATTCAAATCTCAGCTCTACCAAAGTGGTTTTTTTTTAGGGGAAGGGGCTCAGGTGCTGCCTTCTGGTGCAGGGCAACCACTAATGAAAATGCTTCACTTGGGTAGTTTCTGCATTTCTGTCTCTGTGATTTCATCTGCCTTGATGCTCTGTCGTTGCCTGGGTTGCTATGGCTGTGCCAGCATGAGGCTGGCTCCCCTGCAAGGAATCATGAAAAGAAGTGGCTGCCTTTCTGCTCTCTTATCAAAATATGCCAGGGGTGCTCAGCAACCTGGAAGGCCTGTGTTTGTTAATAATCCATGTCTGCAGCAGCCAGTTGCTTTCCATGCCTTTTCACTGTGTTAGTTGTGGTGGTTGCTAATACCTTTTGCAGGTGCTGAGAACAGAGGAGAGCTGCTGTTGTTCAGCAGCTCTTCTGAAGTAATCCCTGTGTGAGGCAGCCTTAGCTGTTTAACTTGTTTTAGGGGTCTCTGTTTAGGAAGGATTTCTCCAGTGAAACAGCAGTGCTGATGGCAGGCAGCAGGCTGCTGGTGCACTTGTGACTGCAGTATTTCCTTGGGGTATCACCAAGAGCACAAGGTGCTATTAGAGCTGCTGGGTTTGTGGAGAGAGTGGAACATCTGCTTCCTACAAAAGCTGTTGCCATAGCAGCTATGTGCCTTAAGAATGGCTTCCTAATACAACTGAGGTATTTAATGTGTATCATGAGGGTTAAATGCAGTACAAACCAATTAGTTTAAGAGCCAACATAGTTGGGCCTTGTGCTAAACCATGAGCATAACTGGAATCAAGCCTTTAGGGCCAGCAGTCCTTAGCCAAGCATCTCCACACCCAGCACATCAGCAGTACGTAGGCATGTCATGTTCAGAATTGCCTTCTGAAAGCTGAACTTAGATGGAAGCAGAAATGGAGATGAGGAAGCCAAGACAGAGACTGGTTTGCACATTCTTCTGCTGCACGTACAGGAGAAGATGTACTCAAAGAAAGGAGGCTGGAGCTGCAAATGCAAGCCACGGCACGGTTAAATTCCTGACTTTTTTTTTGTTTTTAACTCTACATCATGTATGATTGATCTGTAATTTCTGCCCACTGGGAGAAGGAATTTCCATGTCAACTGTGTTTTCATTCTTCTCTTGCCACTTTAGCATGGAAAATGGTAAAATGTCATTTGTTTGTATAAATATTTTATGTTCTCATTTTTCATTCGTGTTGTCTTAAACAAATCAAAATTGCTTGGGATTGTGATAGCCTCATTTTACTGAGGCACTTTTATGAATCTGTAATGAGAGGCTAAATGAACAGAGAAGAGGGGAAATAAGAGTTTTGTCAGACTTTTGCACATAATATAAGTTCAGGACCATAAATCCCAGTGGTGCTTCATTGCATTTGGAGTCCAAGGGTTGGGTGTAGTGCAGGGTTACATTCTGACTAAAGCCTCGTCAATTTAGAAATGTCATTTGTAACTGACTAATGGGATGGAGTGCTCCTTCCTTTGTGTGCCTCTGTGTGCCAGCTTTGGGCTGAGTACCATTTCTTCCCCTGGTTTCTCTGCTGTAGTCAGTGGGTTTTGGGTACTCATCTACAATCTTTATGGCTGCATATATTTATCCAAATGCTTTAAAGCACCTGGTAGAAATTGCAGCTGCCGGTTAATGTTTGTCTTCAGTATCTTGAACACAGAAACCACCTACCTTTCCTCCCTCTGCCATTGATTTTAGCTTTGCAGGTAAAATCCATGGCATACAGCCCCTGTGAACAGTGCCAGAAGAAGAGTTGGTGCCCATGGCCTATGCACAGCAGATAAACTGCTTGGCCACCGTGACCTTTGGGTGATCTGGAGCCAGAGGAGTCACCTGATGCCTCTGTAGCCTGTCCACTCCAGCTCAGTTTGCACAGACCACTTGGAAGTTTGGGCTGGGAGCTGTGAAACAAGGTACATTACTGCATTTCCAGCATCAGGCTCTCAGTGTCCACCCTCTTGATTTCACAGTTTACCAACTCTGTATTTTTTAAAAATTACGTCAGAGTAAAATAAATCTGTAATTCCATCTCAATTTCTTCAGCAATTATACCACTGTATGCTCAAGGTTATATGTTACCAAGTTGAATTGCAGACACAGTGTGTTGAGTTGGAAGTATCATCCTCAGTAGATACTGCAGTTACTGTGCAATAATAACATAGCTGTCACATCGAGATGTAGAGAACCATAACAGCATCATTTAAAGCCTTTTTCACTGTGCTCCTTCTACCAGAACTTAGTGTGACAATTACATGAATCAAAACTGAGGCAAAATTACTAATAATGGAGAGCCTGGCAGACAGCTATACTCCAGCCTGAAATGCCATCTTGGTGTGCTTTAACATGTGCTTTACATGAACTGAAGGACTGGAGCTGTATCTGAAAGAATGAGTTCTGAATGAGCAGAAGAGGCAAGCTCCTTTTTAATGAATGATAGCCAAAAATCTGCTTTCTTCCCTTCAGAGCATTGGATATTAATGCTGTGTTCTTCATAGCTGGATCCCTGCTGCCCTCTAGGAATTTTTAATGAAATATTGTCAGCAGTACCACCATACCTGTATTGCAAGCTAGGAATTCCTTTATTAGTGTTCAGTAAT
This sequence comes from Notiomystis cincta, assembly GCA_013398075.1. NCBI lineage: Eukaryota > Metazoa > Chordata > Aves > Passeriformes > Notiomystidae > Notiomystis > Notiomystis cincta. The sequence continues at coordinate 352,338 of VZRX01008723.1, read as the reverse complement.
AATGTTATTGAAAATACTTCAGATTTCTACAGGGACGTCTGAATTATCATATCTTATTTTTGTAAGACCTTCAGGAGTTCTGCAGGGCCTCTCCATTACTGCAGTGTTCCTCAAGGCACTGGCAAAGTAAGCAGAAAGTGACTTTTAAATAAATTAATAGTTAAATCAGATTTTTCATGCACTGAGCGACGCTCAGTTTCAGATTTCCAGTAGAGAGATTGTGTGCAGCAAATCTAATAGAAATATAATTTCTATCATTAGAAAGGTGGTGTTCTGTCCTAAGTACCCTGTAGCAGGATATTTAGCATGGCATGACACTGGACATAATGGCTCCATATGTTATAATGAGATTAGAGTCAAAGCCAAACCCAAACTGGGAAGGAAGTTTTATTGCAAACTGGCATTTTGTAGCTCTGACAGTTAGGGTCAATACTGATGCCTCATCATCCTTCTTCCTCTCATAGGAGAGAATAAGTGGTATGACAACATTGTGTGGGATCTGGCCCCTGTTATGAAAATAATGGATTAAGTAATTGTCTGTGGTTAATGAACACAGCTTGGTTATCTGGGATTAGTCCAGAGAGAAGAGCAATGAAAATGCCTAATCCTGGGCAAGTGAGTATCCTGGAAGGTCCTTTTTAAAAGGATTACAAATTTCAGTTTAAATTAAGAAATGTTGGAATACTTGTCAGGGATAGATACTCAGCTGGTTATTTAAGAAAATATTATAATTAATATTTAAGAAGTGGAAGAAACCCTACCCTGGTTGATGTGAGTTTTAGAGGCACAGACCATCAAATAGAAGACTGAGTATCCTGAATTCCCTGCACAGGAATGGCACATGGACGGCAGAGCACAGCCTGGCTGTTGGCAAGGCCCATCCTGCCCTTACATCCAGGCTTGTCAGGGCAGCAGGAGACAGTGGGGGGATTGCAGGGCAGGGTTTGTGTGGTGCAAAGCTGAGGGATGGATCAGTTACCTGGTCTCCAGCCCTGGTTTCCCAGGACTCGTGCACTGAAACAAGCTCAGTGGTGCAGAGGTGCTTCTCCAGCAGCAGGAGGGGTTTCTGGAGCAGGTCCTGACACAGTGTGCACCTTGAGTGGAGCTGCAAGAGCTGGCTGCAGTCTTGCCTCTGCCTGCTGGATTCATTCTCACAGTTAAATTCATTTTTACAGGTGATTATAAACCAAAAATCTGTTCATCTTTTATGAAGACACAATGAGAAGGACTGCAGTGTTTTCCATAAAATTGAAAAGGAAAGGTTTTTTGAGTAATGTTTTTTTTCTAGTATATTCAGTCGTGCATTCTTTCGTGATTACCATTGATATCAGTAGTTGTTTGAGAAATAAACAGGAATGAGATTTACATTTTTATCACAAATTAAAATTCAGCTTGCAAAGGCCTGCTGCAAATAAGTTTGGACAAGTTTAACCCTATTGTTCTCGGTGGACATATTCCAAACTTGCACTTCTATTGGGGTTAGAATTGGCTGGTTACTTCTTGTGTAGTCCTGTAATTCACCTGTCATCCTATGCAATACAGAAAAAGTCTTGAAGCAGAAACATGTTTCTATTTATGTGTTCTAATCAATGAAACGGTGATGTCTGAGGTGAAATAAGCAGCTTAATGTCAAGGCTGGTGGAAGCTAATACAAATCCCTGTAGTGAAATTAGGGATTTAATTTGCTATAGACTGATTTACAGGAGGGAAAATACTATCACCTCCCCAGAGTTGGTAAGACACATAATGAATTAATGCTTATTGCTGTTAATGGATGTCCTGAAAACTGTGGGTCTTGCATCTGACTTCTGCCAGGAAGTCCAGGACATGAGGTTGTTACAGAGGGAATTTATTTGTTCAGGAGCAGATTAATCCCCAGCACCTCTTTGAGCAGCTGGGACATATTCTTGGCAAGTCTCAAATGGAAGAGGAGCACGCTGGGCAGCCTCTGTAGCAGAGCATGGTGTGGGGACTGGCTCACAGGGTCACTGCAGCCACTGACCTTGTGGTGGGCATGAGGTCTGTGCCCCACTGATTATCACTGTTGTTCCTCTGTAATACTTTGAAATTTCTGTCCCAAATTCCCCACACTGCAGTGGAGCATCACTGTAGTCTCTGGTTCCTGGGGCTGTGGAGAGATTTGGGTGCTTTTTTGTCTCTTTATTTTTTGAAACTTGAAATATCCCCAGCAGATGTTATTTCACACAGCTCAGTGGTCATCAACCCAGACAGGTTCTCTGTGCCCAGTTTTCTGTTCACAGACTTCATAAGCATCTCTTGGGACCTGCCCTTCCTCTGCCTTTGAGGCTATGGATGTTGCTACCAGGTCTCACACTCCTGGTCAGTGATTTTGGAAACCTCAGGTGCCTCCTATGCCTTCCCACTGCTGCATTTCAGTCCTGGCTGTGCTTTCAAGGGGAGTGCAAGGACCTAGGTCTGGTTAAGGGCACAGAAACAAGTCTCAGTCCACTGCTGCTGGGCAGGTACAGCCTGCTGGAGTCCTCAGGTCTGTCCTTCAGGAAGCACTGGGGTCTAAATGCCATTTATTCCTGGTGCATAAGGAGCCAGATGCTTATCTTCCTGTGGCACATACCTGAGGCTTTTGTTCTCACTTAATGCTGCTCCTGATAAGTGTGGCTCCCTCCTGTTGTGTGGCTGGTGCACCCCACCAGCCTGGGGGGAGTCAGGAGGTGTGTTGATTCTGTAGCTCAGCTTTCCTGTTGAAACTGGATCCTAAAGCTAGGAGTGGAATGGAGGTTCCCACGAAGCAACTGAGCTCGAAATTCCTGCACTGCTACCCACTCAGGGAGACATGGAGAACTGCTGAGTCAGTTCTTTGTGCCATTTGCCATTATTTTTAGGAGTCTGCAATTAGTTTCTCTGATGGAGGAGCTATGTTTTGGGTTTACTTGGGATTTCTGTTGTTGTTTGAGACTTTGTGTTTCTATTTTTATGAATCAAATAATTGTTCACTTTGAATTTCAAGCACAGACTGTTTTTGTGCGGTGTGTTTGCAGTATTTTCAGCAGAGGATTTAGGCTGAGAATAGCTCCATGACCACATGTGATATGCAGCTCATTCAGAAGGCAGCTTTTTTATATCAATAACCATCATATGTGCCTTGAAAACTGGTGTGTCAGTAAATTTCTGTTCTTGTGGTACGCCAGTGAAAAGTCTGTGCTTACTTGATAGGGGTAAATTCTGCTTGTCTTGCTCTCTGTAACCTCACAGACCACTCATGGAACTTACTTTGAACAACAGTTGAAGTTGCTCTTCATTTTCTAAATTTTCACAATCAAGTATTCACAGACCTTTTCATTAAATATTTCTGATTATCTTGGACCACGCAATAGAAAAAGTATTGAAATTGTGTGCAATAAAGGCTGTATTGCACATCTGTATAGCAGCCTTTTTTTTCCCAGTGCATTGAACTTCTGGTAGTGCCATGGGGAAAACTGTACTGCCTGCAGCAGTGTGTGCATGCAGGGTATGGAAAGGACAGTGTACGTCTTGGGTAAGTGCACCCAAATGTCACCACCAGGTGTACAAGATGGCAACATATTTATTATGTGTCACATTCTCATCTGAAATTTTATTAAGCTAATTTCCTGTGTTTTGATGAGTCTTTCAAAAATTTCTAATGCAGTGAAGCTTACAGGTCCTGACGTCCACGTCCACAAATGAACAAGTAAATTAGTAATTCCCAAAACCTGGCTGTGCCACTTGTCTGTTTCTCTAGTATCTCTTCCAAAACCAACTTTCTGAACATTTTTTGCTTTATGGAGTCCATGGTCAGGATCAGGAACTCCTTTATGTTTAAATTAACATTTCAGGGACTAAAGATAGAGGAAGTGAGTTTAGGTATAGAAAACATGTTTGCTTGTTTTTTAAATAAAGTCTCTCAACACTTGCCCAGGTGAGAAGATGCAAGGTTTTCTTTCAGAACTTGAGCATTCTTCCTCCCTTCCATGAATGCAGCCTGGGAACTATTTCAGTGTGGTTTGTCCTCAGAGAGGATTTGCTTTTTTAAGTGGTTGGCTCCTGCAAATCCCAGAGTCTCCCTCAATTTGCTCCCTTTTACAATAGGGGCTTTGGCTTATACCAGATACTGCTGGGATAACTTCTATGGGTTCTGGATAACTTCTATTTCATTCCTTTAAAAATCCCAGATGCACACACCCCAACAAAATACCAGCAAAGATGTTTTTAGATGACAGCTACATTTCAATTCTCAGATGTACATGTTAACCCCAAAATGAAGTTCCTCATTTCACTCAGCTGAACTGCTTCACCTCCCCCTCTTACTGTGCAGAATGTTCAGTCACTATGGTTCGTGATGCAAATGACACCATCCTGCCAGGTTCTTTCTAGCCCTGTATGCTGGGGTAGGATTAGCAGTTTAGCTAATAACTCCTCTCTAATGGAATTGCCTATTGCTAGCCCAGTGCTGGAATCAGTGTCCACCTAATTTCCTTCTACTGTGCTTCCTGCACCTCCGTGCACACGCCAGAAACCTCCTTTCACCCTTGAGAAGTAGCTTCAGCCATTCCATCCTTGCTTATAACTGTCCAAAGAATAACTATGTTTAGGGCTAACACTACCTATAAAAATAGTAATGACACCAAATTCTAAGGCTGGAAGAGTAAGTGACCCTAGTAATAGAATGGCATGCAGGCAGCTGATTTGAGGATGCAGCCACCACTTTTCATGAATTAACTCTTGCAAATTTACTGTTGTGAATTTACTATTGGATTGTTTCTCTGTGTGCAGGCAAGATTTTCCTGTGTGCAGTGAAGGTACTTCTGTCTCGCCATGTTAAGTGTCCCTCCGACTAATCAGATACCCATGCTGGGAATGAGATAAGATGTGATTTTGTTTTGACTGCTTCCAAGGTCAGAGCTGTTGTTTGCATGGCTTCAAGCAGATTTGGTAGGCTGCTGATATCCTTGTCTGTCTTCTTTTGATGATAAACCTCCTTTGTCTCTTGGAGGGAGGGGAGAAACAAGAGAGGCCAACTGCAAAGAAACATGTGTTTTGCAAGGCACTGCAGGTGAATTCTATGGATATCAGAGCAAAAAGCTGTGGAGCTGCCTGGAAGGTTGCCTATGGCCTAAGCTGCAGGCAGCACACAGCAGTGTTTCCCTGTTCCCAGGGGTAAACCAGCCAGGGTCTCTCTGAGAACTACACACCTGCATTGGACACGAGCAAGGGCCGAGGTGAGCTGTTAGCAAGGCATGCAGAGCTTCCTGTGCTGTTCCAGGGTTGTGGTAAGCCATGCTGTGGTGGTGATGGGAAGGGTGGGAGCAGCCCATCTTCTGGGCAGAGCTGGCACAGGTGACATTGTCTGTGGCCTCTGCAGTACTGGAGTAGCAGTAAAAGGGCTCTCTTGGCACATACCAGCACACACTGACTGAGCTGGGTGAGCACAGCCTGCTGCAGGACGGCTCCAAAGTGCTCTGCAGAAATGCTGTGACTTCTTTTTAGAGCCTTTAGAGAGGCCACATGCGTGAAAGTCAGCTGAGAGTTACCATCTCCTGAGCTGGCTCTTCCTGCAGCAGTCTCTGAGGGAAATCTGAGAGTCACCAGCCTCTGACACAGCAGGTTTGATGCCTGGCTATGGCTTTTGCCCTATTGTGTGCTTAAATACTAATAGATACTCAAGTGGTTCTGTTGCCATCTCTGAGAACAGACATGCTGTCTGGGAGGTTCAGTTTTGTTTGGTAGTGTCCCAGAGAAATTCAGTTTGCTCTGTAAACAAGCTCTTGTCAGGGGTTTTACTGAGGCAGGGTGCAGCTGCTTCCATCGGCTTGAAGCCTCATTTTAAAGCTTAGCAAAAGCAAATAAATGGATGTGTTGGTCAGACATGCCAGTGTTGCAGCTGTCCCACACCAGCAGGCAGCGAGGTGGAATATTTCATGCAGGCCTGCATGTATACTGCATTTGCTGATAAAGTGGAGCTTCATGAGGCTAATGTGACCACAGCACACTGGGATGTGCAGTGGCAGTGTGCTGGTGTGAAGGTCACAGCATCGTGTCACCTTTTATAGTGAGGGTGACACAGTTACCTGATGAGCAAATCTCTTCCTGAGCTGGTGTGTCTTATGGAGCTGTAAGGGAGGTTTGCTGTGCTGCTCTTGGGAGGGGGTTTCTGGAAGGAGATACTCCTCTCCAGTTTCAGTATGGCCTCTCTCCTGATGTAGCATGTATGGTCCTTTTGTGAGACACAGGGTTTTGTCATGTCATGGCAGGGTGAATGAAGCTATTCCACATGTGCTGCAGTTGGTTGCTAGATTTCAACATGCTTCTTTCAGCCTGGGAAAAGCAATACAGTAGCAAAGTTAAAGGAAGGGAATATTGTAAATGCTTGGGTTTATAGGGTACCTGAGGTAAATGGAACAAAGCTACTTCATTGTTGGCTGGCTGTTCCCATATATATGTGTCTGGAGAGTTGATCCAGAGTCATCCTGGAGTGGCTGGAGAATCCCAGGTCCTTTAGGTGTCTGGAGCCTAAACAAAAAGTGTCTAAACCCTGCTGTCACTCACTCCTCCCTTGGCTTTTCCAGATGTGTGTCCTTGTCCAGTAAAACCTCCTTGGAGTTGAAACTTGCATCTCTATTATCCCATTCCCAGAGGTCACTCCTGAGATCCTGTCTTAGCACAAACACAGTCTTTTGTGGCCTCTCTCCACAGGAACAGCCTTGCATTTTATGAGTTAGTTCTTCAGATCTGTGAGGTTGGGAGAAATTAATACTTTTTTTTTTTTTAAAAAAGCGGCTATACCTTGTATGGAAAAAAGGCCTCTCTTCTAAACATGGAAATATCATTCCCCATTTTAGCTAAGAGTTTAAATTTTTCGTGAGGACTTAGGCTTCAAGTGCATCATGCAGTAGTAGACTTCTCCTTATTTATGGCAATCTTTGCTTTGGAAGCCTCCAGTTTGGATGTCTGTAGGGGTGTGTCAGGATTTCGCCCCATAAACAGGGTTCCATTCATGTGTAGATAAACACCTTCATTTCATCACTGCTTACTGGAGCAGAGCTGTTGGACTTGATACCGAGTCCTGCTGAGAAGCAGTTACTGAAAGAATTAACCTTTCAGTGACCCAGCCTCTGTGGCAACAAATCTGTCTCCCAGACCTCGGAGTGTGGTGTGTATTTTAGTACAGTCATGGAAGTTGCCCTAGAAGGTCAAGAGCACAGATCTGTGAGCTTAGTTACATGGCTAAGCAAAATCTATTTTAGGGAGAAAAGCTATTTAAACTGCAGAAATCTTGTTAGCAGTCCTAAATGGTAGACTTTGCTATTAGTTTTTTGAATTGCAATCTTGGTATGTTTGAGTTCCTCAGATTTATTTGAGGCGTTCTTCTGAGAATTGTGCCTACATGGTAGGAATGCATAGTGACATTTAGTTTAATAAATTGATTCATTACCTCTAGATTTGTTTACCACTCTTAATTGTATCATTATATTTCCACTATCGTTTTGAATTAACTTACACTGTCCCCTCAGATTGTGCTGCCATTTTCATTTTCTCTTCCATGGGATGTTGTCTCCTTTATAATTATTTTATCAGCATTTAAAGTGTGTTTTATGCCAGAATAATAAGCAGAGTAAGACAGAAGCATTTGTCCCCATTTAGAGTATCTGAAGGTCAGGAAAATGACACAGCTTCTCTGAGATTCCTGAGTAAAATATACCAGAGAGTTCTGTAACCAGAAAACAGGTTTTGCTCTTCTATCCTGTGCCTGATTATTGGAAAATTCACGTGGCAATTCAGGCCTACGGAAATAACTGCCACAGCAACTGAGTACTGGGGAAAAGGACAACCTGGTCACTGGGGCACAGGACTGAATCTGTGAGCCTTTGGGACTGTGTTAATCCATTTGTTGATCTGTCAGTGTCCTGTCAGCTGGAACAGAAGTTATTTCTGTAAGTAGTCCAGGCCCCTAAGAAGGAAGGCTCATGGATTACTGCTGCCAGATGCCTTTCATGGCATTGATAGTTAATCCTTCATTAGAGGAGAAATCATCATGTTCTTTTATGTAAATGAAGTTTATTCACACTGTGCATATCAGTTAGAGAACAGATGAATCTGAATGTCAAAGGGCCATTTCCCCACTCAGCTCTATCCAAGGGCTGAAACCTAATTCACTGGGAGTGGTTCTGTGTGAGAAGTGAGTCTAGGCAGAGATTGTGAAGAGAGAAATCATGGCAGAAAATGCATATCCCTGCCACAGCAGACTCGGGCAAGAGCTCCATCCTACAACAGCTGAGTGAAGCATTTCTCAGAGGGTGAGTAGCCTGAATACAGGAATGACTTTTCCTGAAGTGTTGTCCCTGAAGTGCCACATGGGTGTACCCATGTGAGGTTTTGCTTGGCTCACTCAGGTGTGGCTTAGCAGCCTGGCCACAGCCAGCACAACTCTCTTTACAGCCTGGTTCTTGTATGACAGACCCTGCTTCCCAGGTGGGGATTTTTAACCTGGTTTGAGTTACTTCCTCCCTTAGTCACATCACTTCTTTCTCCATTTGTGGGTACTGTAGCAGCTCCAGGTGGAGAAATTTGGCTTTTTGTCTTTTTTAGCAGGGTGTCCTTTGGTCGTTCAGCTCACTTTTCATCCATTTATTTCAAACAAGTCTTTCCTTCTCAAAAAAAATTCCCAGCTACTGGGCTGCCAAGCCTAAGTTTCTCCCTTTCAGTGCTGTGTAGTCACAGAGTAATTTGCAGTGCTGGGCATGGGCTGATGTTGTATTTAATATGTAAGGGAACATGATGAGATTAACGGGATGTGACCATCTGTCGATCTGCAAAAATTAAGTTGTAGTAAGTTTTAGTCTCTTTCCCCATTTAATTAGCCATAATCAACTTGAGCTTTTCTTTTTGTAAGATTTTATTATGGAACAAAAGGTACTCCTGTATATTTTGTGCTTTTAACTTCAGAATGTAGCATGTGTGATGGAAAGTGTATTCCTGTTAAGCTTGTGATCAATAAGTGTTTTTACAGTAGAATAATCACAGGAGGAAACACAGAGAACAGAGTTCTGGGGAATTTACTTAAATACTTGAACATTCAAAGTGACTTTGTATCCAATTTACTTTCTTGACAGTTTAGAAAGTGACAGGGGGAAGTATGTTTGCAAAGGATCACAGAGATGTTTTGAAGAGGAATCCTTTGAAAGGAAGTGAAATTTGCAATGTGGGCTCCAACGCATGGTTGGGTCTCATCTAAGCATCCTCTTTCAAGTATTTTCCTTTGCTCTCCTTCATTTTTCATTTTGAAAACCTGAGCAGATGCTGGTACCTAGGAAAGCACTTCTGCATCCCCCAGCACTGGCTGAGCAGCCCTTCAGAGAAGGGTTTGATGAGACTGGTTGCACTCCGTGTCTGTGTAGAAACAAGGAGACCCCAAATCCACAGCCATTCCCACAGAATGTTCTAAGGCTGCAGTATGCCAGTTGTTGGCTTTCAGCAAGGCAGAGTTAGAATTGGAATTTAGCTCTGTGTGAGTGCATAAAACAGCAGCAAACTAAATATTTCATTTTAGGAGAGGAAATTGCAAGGGGGGAGTGATTTTGAATTGGGAGCTAATTGCTTTATGTCTGATACATTGACCACAAAATTTGAGGAGGTTCTGTGGCACGTGGGACAAGCATGTGCATCCACTTCCAGTATGATGGGGAATTTCTCTTTGCCTGGCAGCTGCTGGCTGTACCACAAAATGCTTGAAGAAACAACTTAAAGTGCTGTGTCAGGCTTACCTGGGATTTCTGCTCAGCTCTTGGCAGTTCAGCTGTGCCTTTAATGGGGCTGTGCCATCTAAAACCAGCCTGCTCTTGAAGGCAGCCTCCCTCTCTCTCCGTGGTGAGTGCCTGGGTGCACTCCAGAGGGACTCAGCAGTTCAGCCTGGATAAGCACCAGAGTTTGTGTCCCTGTCAGAAGACGATGTGGGAAACCTTACAAGAGCTGGCTCTCTCCCAGAGTGATACTCGCCAGTTCTAGCTGTGCCACTGATACTGAGAATCCTTTAAAATAGCAGAGTCATCCTTCCAAAAAATCACTCAGGGTTTGGCAACTTCCTGTACAACATGATATAGGATCCTGCAGTTTCCTCTGTACTTTGAATAGGCAATGAATCTTGGTGATGCATTTAGTAATCTCACTGGCAGATATTTCTCTCTTACTGACTAATGTCTTATCATACTTTTTGTTTTGTTCTTAATCTTATCTTCTGCCATATATACTGTATGGTTTAGGGATGGTTGCTTGCTATGTCCATGTTCAGCACATTTAACATAGAAGTATTCCATACCCTCCATATGGAAATAACATCCTCAGTGAATGGTAATGTGTCAGTGAATGAATTACCTTTCTTTTGAATGTATAAACTTACTCTAAGCATAAGACAAAACTTGAAAGAATCTGCGAAAAGAACATAACTTGGTATTCAACAATTTTGTAGATTCTAACTTGTTAAACTTCAGTGAAATCTCTTCTAACTCCCAGCTAACATTAGCATGTTTTTCTATAGTTCTGTGAGGACATCAGAAAATTGTAGCAGCTTCTCTAGAGCAGGCTCAGTTTACAGTGGACATGGTGGTTATGAAGAGTAAATTTTTCAAAGGAGCTGATGGCAGTTAAATTCCTGTCTCCTGTTTTATCAGTAGTAGATATTTGTATGTGATTAGTAGATCCTTATCCTAAGCTTTTAACTTCCTTTGGGTTAAGGCTTTGTGTTTCATGAGAGGGCAGTGATAACCTGGAGGATAGATGCTGTCTCTTCCGTATTGGTTAATGTCTGCTGAGTGTGTGGCTTTGTTGGTTAATTGTTGTTGTCCAGGTTGTCAGTGATGGATTTTTGTTGCCTTTCCGTTGCCAGACTTTGAATCCCTTCGATGATGTACAGAAATTTGCCAATAATTGTGTGTCAAAATCAGAAATGCCTCCTGGTAACCTCTCAGGTTTGTCATGCACTGTCATGACTTTGCTGTAAGAAGTCTTTGTTTCTTTCCTATCAAATGTCTTGAGTAATTTTTTCTGCTTAGTTGTAGATTATTTCCTTCATAGATTTACCGCTGTTTCTTGACGAGTAAATGGTTTGTAGATATTCGTTGTATAAAGTCCTTTAAAAAGGAATATTTCAAAATACACTGGGTTTCTCCTTGCAAGCATGTTCTGTTAGTACACTCTGCCAGAAGTGAGACCCAAGTGATTTTTGTGTGAAAAAACCATTCTGTGGTATATGGGCTTCAGCTGTCGAGGCAAAGGTATACACCTGTCCAGATTAGAAATAAATTCACTCTGGGATCATTCTGTGCTCATGAATGAGAGGGGAAATGCAGACCACATTATGGACGTGTCTGTGTGATAAGTAACAGAACAAGGCTGAAATGAGGTTTCTGTTCATCCTGCTCCATTGCAGGATATGGAGATGTACAGAACACTAAACTCTGTTTGTGCTTTGCAGATAACTGGCGTTTGATGGCTCTTTCCACATGAAAGCCGTGCTTGAATTTGACATCTCAGAGACTGAAATGTCTAAAGGGCTGGAGAGTTCAGCCGATAATTCATTAAGCAGCACACTTTTGTTGGAGTCAATATTGAATTGATATCCCAAAATAGTGCAGAGAGGCACAGTGTTCTTGGAGATGGTTGATTTTAGATGAGCTGTGGAACAAATGTCCTGAACTGATGACTAAAATCTCCTGCAACTTTAGATAAGCAAGGTTGTCTTATGCTGAGACTTAACGTTGTATTAGGTAATTGGTTTTGGCATATGTCAATTAGCCCACATGCTTTATTGAATAACTTATTCTTGATTTATTTGCTGAACTGCTAAAACATGAATTTGCATTATTAAATAAGTGTTGCTTCAATAAAATTACATGTATGCATAATATATACTTGCTCATTTAGGATATTTGCATCCTTTTGGTTTTGTGTGTATGCCACAAAGAGCCATTATTTTTATCTCTAATGAAATTTGAAGTCAGATATGAGCTAAAAGAACTGGCTGCTCTCTGGAGAAATGAAGTATTTCTATGTTTGGGTCTAACTCAGTGCAGACTGGAAAGCACCATGTCCAGAAGTAGGGAAGAGTTCCTGATGGAGAAGGGAAACTGCTTTTCTTGGAAGCTGTTGGAAAGACATTATTGTTTCTGTCTGTTTACAAAATAACTGTAAAATTAGACGGCATGCAATGTTTTCTGTGTTTGGGGCAGATCACTCTACTTGTGAGCAGGCCATTGTATGAAACAGAATTTTAAAGACTGTCTCAAGTTATGGCTTAGTCACAATTCACTGTCCTGGGATACTGGATGGTTACCTTCTGATGAAAGTTCTTTTTGGCTGGCCTTTCTGAGGAAATACCACATGAATTCAGCTATTTTGTACAGAGTTAATTCCCCACCTTGTGTTGTGCACACAAGAGCATGTTTAGACTGATAAAAGAGCATCTCAATTTTTATCTGTTGAAGCTCAGGACTTTCCATATTCATGAGGCACAGAGAGCTTAATGAGTAGATGCTGAGAGCTGGAGAGCTTAATGAGTAGATGCTGAGAGCTGAAGTGAGCATGTGCTTTGAATGTTGTTCTTGTTAGTCTCTGAGAACAACCTTGCTCTGACATCCTGGCACGCTGGCTTTGCAGCCTGAAGTTCACATGCCAATGTAAAGTCCTGCCAGTCCCTGGGTGAATTTACACTTGAGGACTTCCATTCAGGTATTGACCCTTCCTTTCTTAAAATCATCAGGAGTTTTAATTTCCTGCTAGATCAAATGCCACACAAATATGTGCTGTGGACCTGACCTTTCAGAGAAATCCATTTCAGGTTGAGTGTTTGCACTTCAGTGCAATTCATGACGAGAGGCTAAGGAGCAAAGAAGGAATTTGGTAGTGCAGGGCAGTCATTTCTCCAGCAGCAAAAGCTCCAGGATCTTGGGTTTTTCCCAAAACAGAGTCCTAACAGTCAAATTCTTTTAAAGCATCTTTCTACATGTTTGACTATGACTACACCAGCAAATGCATGAGGCTTTCCCCCCTCTCTCCTTAGAAGCAGAAATGGATGTACGTTTGCAGAGACTTCCTCTAAAATCACCCTGGAGATCAGTCAGATTTAAAATAGCTTGATGGTCATTTTAGTTTCCAACTTGAGATACTTCAAAGGTTCTTATTCTCAAATGACAGTAATTTATCTCCAAGAATGTGTCATGTAGGGCAGAGAAAATAAGTTGCTGCAATAATTTGAATTTATGCTTTTCTCTTAGAATAAATTAGTTACAACCGGTAACGGTGAAGTTGTCCACAAATTCTTGCACTGCCACTAATGACATTATGTGACCTTCAAACTCCTCCCTTCACAGGTCATTGAAAAACTCATGTTCTTCTTTCTCTGCTGTTTATTCTAGCAGGTCCCAAATAAGTGCTGCTGCCTGATAGGAACCAAGCCATTCAGAAAGCAAATCTCTCTTGTTTCTGTTCCCAGGAAACAAGCCAGTTTGATATCTTTTGTGTGTACAACTTTTAACTAAAAAAAGCCACAGTAGGTTTTTAATAGTTTGTGGCATTAGGCAAAACTTTGCTTTATTTTCACTATCTTGAACTTAGAATTTCAGAGGAAAGCTCTTTATGGCTGAAGTTTTGGAAATAGGGCTGTACATTTATATAGACAAGTGTGGCATGCAATGTTTATTTTCTCTGAATCAATATTTTATATGTCTCAAGTCCTAGGATATAGAGGAGTGGATTTCTTATGGTCAATCTCTGGATTTTTGTTTATTTGTACTTTTCCCATCTTTCTATCAAAAACAAAAACCCCACATGAAATTCCATTGCAAGAGGCAATGTGTGCTCAGGGGCTGGTAAAGTGTAGAGCTGTGATTCAGTCCACACAGCTTGATGGACTTGTATTAAAACCTGTAAACAAAATATTCTAGGTTGTATTCCCTGAGCAAGAAGAGAAATGAGATTTTTTTCAAGTAAGAATAGCACTGTGAAAGGGCAAGATACAAAGTGAATTGTGCTGGCACCAGCATGTTAGTGACAGGGAAGAGTAGGTCAAAATAAATATATAATTGAAATATTTTTATAAACATAAATATATTTCTATTTAAAATATAAAATAGGTACCACTTGGGATCTGTGGCTGAGGATGAGGTGGAGGACTATGAAATATGTTTGAAGCACACCAAAAGTTCAAACTAGGAATAAAGGAAGGGCAGCATAAATAGAGGAAGAATGAGACATGCCTGAAAAGATTGAAGTGCTCTGAAAAAATCGGAGCTCTTATGGTGTGCGGGGGATGATTTGAATTCACATCTCTTTTCCTCATCAATGATCTCTTTCTCACACAATTACAACTGCTGATGAGCAAGCATCACAGTTCTTTGCTCAGGTATTTAAGCAGTAATTACAGCTATGCAAACACAAAATGCTTAAATGTGGCACTGCTTTTATGCTTTTATTGTCCAAAACACTAAACTTACTCTTACAGACTGACGGTGCTGCGGTTGTAGCCCTGCAGCACAGGAGGGACCTACCTGTACAGAGTGTTCATTGTGTTACACATGAGGAATTCATTTCCTGAGCCTCATTTCAGGTATCCAACAGCAGCTGGTTCAGTGCTTCATGAAAACAGCTCATTCTGTTGAAAAAGCCCTGCTGTCTTCCAGGCATTCTGCAAGTGGGGAAATTGTGCTAGAGCACAATGCCCACCAGGGAATGTACTTGTGTTAGCAATCTTTTGCCATTTAGCACTTAAATTAGGCTTCAGCTTTTATGTTGAGAAGCTAATATACCCCCTTCAAAAAAATACACCCATAATTTAGAAAACTGCTGTTGCAGATTATTAATGCAAAAAATTGGCTGGATACAAGCAAGAGAAAATTATATTTGTACTGAAGTATTTAAAAAGCAGTGTCCTCATTACTGACTTGTTCACAGTTACTTGATTCCCTTTCTAGAAAAATGTGTTAATCCATTTTGAAGAGAGAAATTTAATAGTGCACCGGATGTGGTTTGCTAGTAAAAAATGGTGATTTTGATAGCTCTGTATTTCAAAGCTGAGATTCTCAGTGGGGGTGGCAGCAGTCAGTGAAAGCACATAGGTGATACCAGCACAGTGCAGGAACCCAAATCATCCTTGAAAGAAGCCATGTGTGATTTTCATCAGACTCAAGGTGCACAGAAGGAGTGGCCAGCAGAACAGTTCTTACATTTCACTGAAGTTGGGCATGATGAGAAGTTTAACAGCTACAATGGAGTTTCTTGTCTCGCTTGAGGATGGATGGATCCCATAGTTTCCAGTATTGGTATATGGAAGACAGACCTGTGGATTTAAAGTGTAGCACATCAGTGTGTCAAGTCAGACTTCTGTGCTTAAAGTGACAGTGGTTAATACTGTTTTACTATCCAGGTTGGGTAACCACAGTTGCTGTTTTGTTCTTAAGCAAGTTTCATTAGGGAAACAAAAAAGAGAATAAGGTTGTTCATCTTGTTCTCTGATATTCTGGTACATCTCCACAACTTGCTGAGATGATTTCTACTTTGGATTAAAATGTCTGAACACAAATGCTTTAAAATGAAAGCTGGTGAAGGAAATCCAGGTGGGTTTTTCTGGAGACGTAGATTAAATGTGTCAATGAGTGTGCAGTTCGTTTGCAGCAAAGGGGAAAATTTACAAATGTAAAGTGTAGCGGAAGAGCTGTGAATTTTATCATAATTATTGGTATTTTGCTTGTGAAGAAATACTGACTGGAGTCTTTTCATCCACCTGAACAGAGAAGAGCATGCAGGGAGGGGATGAGTAGCCACGAGTTTCTGTATGAATACCGTATGGAGGTGCATTTAGTCTGTTCATCTGAAACATCAGAAGGCCGTAATTTTACTATTTAGCATTTTCCTGAGGAAACAAGTATAAAGCATCCAAGCAGGAGGGTGTTCCTAAAGAAAACCCAGTGGGTTCTGTTGTAAGGCCAGTCTGCCTTTCAAATTCTTTCAGTTCCCAAGCTGAAGAGACTAGGGGTTTGAGAAACTGTTTCACTTTGAAATTGGTCCCCAGTTTTATTTTACTTTCTTTCTTTTTTATTTAGAATGTCAATGTTCTTGTGAGGTTGGCCATGACATTCTCAGCTCAGAAAAATCGGATTAATCCTATTTTTTTGATGTTCCTCCTGGGAGAAAATTCTCTCTTAAACAGTTGGTATGAATTTAATCCTTTTGCATTCCATTCTCAAGAATGCTGGAACCACTGTTCGCAAGAAATCCAAGTTACTTTTAAAAGGACAAAGGCAATACTTCATGCAGGGTTCAGCCTGAGTACATCCAGGTAAAGGAAAGATGTTGGCTTGGACAGGAAGAGTCTCCAAAGTAGTAAAAACACCTTTCAGGGCTGTAATGCCAGAAATGTCTGTGCCTTCTCCTGTAATGGGTGAGCATTGAGGAGCTGCAGAGCTGTGAGCCTGGTACTTCAGGATACAATCCCCCTTCACTGCAGTCCCACTCTCGAGCCTCCCCGAGTGTGAGCTGTGCTGCTGCATCTCCAGCACAGCCTGGTCCCCCCCTCTTTTCCCCTGCAGAGTGGATCCCTGCAGGAATTGGCCTCTCTGCATTTTAATTGTAGTTGTGGAGTGGTTTTTTGTTTTGGATGCTGGCAAGACTTCTTAAAATCCTTCACTGGTACTTGGGGTACCAGGATCAGTCTGTGGGTCACCGAGCCCTTGAGCAGGCAGGACAGAGCACTGGCCACACGTATGGGTGTTAAGGGTAGATTCCTTCAATAAATAAGGGTTCATTTCTGCTGCTGCCAAGAAAATAAAGCGGATTAGGGTCTGGTTAGGGCTACAGGAGTGACATTATGTGATGGTACATTGTAGTTCTGAGACTCCAAACAGTGTAGATCGAATTACTTTTGGCCTTTTCCAGAGGCTGGAACATAGGGGATATACACATCAGTTGTGCAAACAGCAGCTTTTCATCTCAAACATGCCAGAGTCAGCTTCTTTGGTCAGGCAGAGTGGGTTCTGCTCCTTCCAGCTCCTGTGACACCTGCAAAGTAACAAAGGGAAAAAGACAGGGGAAAAAAGTGGAGTTCATATTCCAGCCCCTTGAGTTGGCTGTTCACAGCCAGGCTACATCACACAGGCTTAGGCTTTTCTTGGACTGTGAATGCAGGCATGGAAATTTGAGAAGGCATAATCTGAAGCTGGAAAACAATATAGTTAAAATAGATTATGGTTTGCACACAGAAAAGGGTATGGGTTCACATCTGCAATGTGACTTCATGCTGAGCACCATTTTTAAGTTGATGTTTTTAATGCTTGGTATCTGTGGTATGAATAGATGTCTGATTTTTGGAGATTGGGATCTACTCATGCTTCATTGTAATCATAGCAGGAGTATTGAAAGGAAAAAAGAGTAGAAGTGGATATTCTAAACAGTGTTTTTCACCAGTATCCTGCAGACCTATTGAAGATTCAGAAAGGTCCTAATTCTATTTTTATTTTTCTGATATTTCTTATCTGAGATGACTTCTTTGCCAAATCACGGTCATTTCTTCTTGTCTCATCTTGTTAATTTTGTATATAATATATAGTCTCACAGAAAATTACCATTTTCAGTAAAGCACAAATCCAAGTGCTATTGTATCCCCAAAAATCTTTTAACAAGGGCTTTAGTTAGTGAATAATATCTACATTAACACACAAGTAGAACCCTACAAGATCAAATATTCTATTGTGAAAGAAATTGATTTGAATTACAAAGTAGATCCAAAATAACTATAAATTGATGAAACTCTTTCTGTTAGGAAATCTTCACTTTCTCATAACAAGATAACTTAACCAAATATTATGCTCTCCCTCTCTGCGAAATCAGGCTGATTGTGTATTGGCTCACTGGGTGTTTACCTGAGCTGAAATACTGCTCTGGAATTCACACTGTAAATAAACTAGCTAGACTTCTGGGATTAATCCACTCTATCTGGAGAACTCCCTCCAATTTGTCATAACATGATAACTCAGTAAATATTACATAATCTGTTGAATTTAAATATGCAGGCTATTAAAAGAATATGGATCAATCTGGCAGCACCTGAGAGGACCATCACATGTCATCTTTTTTGTTGTCTCTTTAGTGAAATAATCAGGTCACCACTTTTTTTTATTCCTGGATCTGCTATGTATTATGTTTATGCATGTTTTTTGTTCTTTTTTGTGTGACACCTCACAGGATCATAGTCCACTGGAATCAAAAGGACCTACAGTGCAATATGATAAGATAAATAATTTTTTTCAGGTTTTGTAAGCCACAGAAAGGGCTCAGTTGTGGTGTATTATTTTCTCTATGATGTATTTATTACTATTATATTTAATAGCTGTGAGAATATAGTGAGTTTTTAATGCTTGTATCTTTATTTTTTGGTCTTTTTAGGGTGATAACTCTAGATGATGTGTAAAATAGGCCTAATTAAGAAAACTGAAGACTATATCATGTCTCCTCTTTGTCCTTGAATAAGAAGTCTGTCCTTGTTCTGGTCAAAATGGCTATGTAAAAGATAAAAATGGGGAGCAGATTTCCAGGGCCTGTGTGTTTTCTGCAGGGCAGAGTTGATGTGCAGTGCTGTGGTTTGGGATGCTGATGCTTCCCTGTCCCCATACTCTCACTCTCCATAGTAAAAAGGATGGAGCATAGCATAGAAGTAAGACTCGTGTTTTGTACTGATCTTGTGCTAGTCACTGAAAATATTTAAAAAAAAAAAAGTACTTGAATTCATCTTGGTATTTCTCTAGTATTGACACTTAAAATAGGTTCATTCTTACTTTAGAAAATAAACCCAGTTTTCATTAGACTTTTAGACTGTGTTATAGTCTAAAATGTATTGTAGTTCAGGTTGTTGCATTACTTGTTTTGATGCCTTTTTGGGGAACATATGGGGTATGAATGGCTGTGTTTTGACTGTAGAAAACCAAAGTCTCTGTTTATCTCCAAGTTCAAATTTAAGTTTTGAATAATAATGCAGTCCTTAAGAATAATCTGCCAATGTCTGGCTTTTGCATTCATGAAGTTTCAGTTAAGTCCCCTTTACAGCTGTGTGTCCTAGTTCTGTAAAGCATGGTCTGCAGGAGTAAATTAATTCAGAATACTCGTGCCAGGATTTTCCAGCCCTTAAGATATTTCTCTTTAGAAATCTAGGTGTTTCAATCCCAGCACTAAGCATGGCACTCTTCCAGGGGCTGTGTTCCTGCTGTAATGAACAGAGATATTTACTTTAGATATGACTAGGATAAAAAATGGGAATGTAAAAAGCTGGAAAGATGTGAACACAGGACTGACAGGATTTCCAGGTGCATTGCATTTGTGCATGAAGTACTCATGCTTGCCCTTGGCTCAGTGAAAGGGCTTCAAAATGCCATTCTTTTTCTGGAAGGGCTTGGCATTCTGCAGTGCTGGAAAGGTGGTTCAAACCCCCACGTGCCCTTGCACTAGCATAGAACCTTTTAGAATGGAGGTGAAACAGTACTACCAGTCTGAAAACCTGGAGCTGTGGCAAGCCAAGTTCTGGGTTTGACCTTCTTTGTCAAAGGGCCTATCCTTTAAAGAAAAGATAAAAAGGCAGTGTGTTCCCTTTAAATCTAATCCTCATCAGACTCGTCCAAGGCAGTGGGTTGTACCCTGTCGTCTGCCTTCTCCTTAGGAAGTCACAGCAACACTTGGGTGTATCAAGTGTTACTGCCATGAATGTGGCACAGTGTGTTCCTGAAAATAAGAATGGAGTCATCCCCACTTGTTCAAAGCACCCTTATCTGTCGCTGCATTTATTCTCTCCATGGTGGTACAGTAACTGCTGCAACATTTCCAGTGCGTGTATCAAGTTACAGATTAGTGCGGGCCCCTGTGGTTCTTGGAACAGCATGGGGCTGTTTTTGTTTACTGATGACATTTATCCTCTCATTTCCTTTTGGAAGCATGACAGCTTCTCACTGTCTCATGGGGAATGTACTTACAGGACCTTCTCTTCATGCCATGTCTGACAGCAAGCGCTGCACAGTATCCATGTCTGCTTGCTGTGGAGCCGCCGGTGCTTCCAGCAGTCAGACTGGCAGGAGCTTGGCTGGGCACGGAAGCAAAAAGGTTTCTGAGTGCAGTTCTCTTGTCTTGCAGGAGGAGACCGAGAGCGGATGACAGCTAATCATGAGACCTATCTCCTCATGGCGAGCACGCAGAATGACATGGAGGATTGGGTGAAGTCCATCCGCAGGGTTATATGGGCACCCTTCGGAGGAGGTGAGTCACTCGGGGAACAGGCAGTGCTCACACGCTCACAGAGACTCAGAGGGTTCTTCTGGTATCTCTCAGTCACAGCCAGAGCGCTGAAGAATGGTCTGGAGCTTTCCAGAAATTGGAATTTTGAAGAGGAGAATGGTCCAGAGCTTTCCAGAAAAGTGGAGTAAACATGTTTCCAGGCAGAGGGCTCAGTTAAAAGGTTTTGAGCTGTCCGAAACCACCTCCCTTGATGAGGATAGCACATGATAGTGTGAGGGGAAGTTTTCACAGAAGATTGGTCTTGCATGGAATCAGCTTTCCTGCAGGGAAAGGCAGGGTAATTCCTTTGGTCACCAGCTGAAAAACCGTGGTGTTTCTTAAATGCCTGTTTGAAAAGCTGTCAGCAATTCTCCTGCCAGTGACAACTAAGACCAGTAATAGTTTTATATAAAGCTGTGCCTCAGCATATTAGCACTAACAGTGTAGGAATTTGATTGGCATCTCCAGTGATTTCACTAGTACTGGACTAAAATTTATCGTTGAGAGTCTAGTTGTCTTTTTAAAAAGCTCTGTTATGTTGAGTGGGCTGCAAATTATTATAATAATTTTCATCATTACTATTCTGGTGATAATGTCTTTATTATAATACAAATATGATTGATACACTTGCACAAAATGTCTGTGTGTTAATCAGTCTGTTCCTTAGAGCTCTCAAATCTCTAGGTCTGAGGACAGAAATATTTTCCTACAGTGCAGACCACCTGTATTGCAGCAAATGATTATTCTTGTCTGCGAGTTGCTGGAAAAAAGTCAGGAAAGCAGGACTGTGTGTGCAGTTTCATGATCAAGAAGTGCAGTTATCACTGAAAACTCTGATTGCTGACTTCTTTCTCTTAACTGCAAGGTAGACCACAGGAGGGAGGAGGGAGAGGCTGGAGGAAATTTTAAAGAAAACTTTCCTTGTAAGCCACTCATCTTCATTTGTGCTTTATTCAGGTCACACAGTGTTTAGGAGAGGACTTTGGCTTCACTGGTGGGCTGCTCAGAGGGATTTAGCTAGAGCTCACCTGGCATCTCTGAACCATGGCTGCTTCTTGGCTTCTCCTGGGGAAATGTGCCTTGAAAAGATGGTGCAAAGCAGTCATCTCTCTGGCATCTGGCCCTTTATGTTAAATAAGATGGCACAAGCCTGAATCTGGAAATGTAGGTCTTAGAATGCTTAAAAAGCCCAACAAAACCATACCAAACCCACCCAAAACTCACAAAGTGAAAGGTTTGTCTTAAAAGCATGCACTGCTACAGATGTTTGGAGTTAGTTTGGGAAAGGGAAGGTACGAGAAGCAGCCTTCTCTAATTAGGCTAGGTAAGAAACCTGAGTTTTTATATAGCACAAAGATTACCCATCCCCAGCTTTCTCTTTGCAAAGCAGGCCTCATGTTGAGCTCCTCAGCGTTCTCCTACTCCAGTCCAGTAGCAGCTTAAGCAGCTGTGGCAGTAATAAATTTGGAGGCTTAGCAGAAGTGGATTTTTCAAAGAGTATCTTTGTGGACTTTTGCACTTGGCTTCCTGCAGCACAGTATCTTTCTGTGGCAGATAATAAGGAAAGGCAGCCTTGCTGTTCTTCTGCAAGTGGAGGTGTCTCTACATGTCACAGGCAGGGAGCTGTGATTAGGTGAAACTAAATTCTAGCCCAAGTCCATGAACAGGGCTACAAATAGAAACCAAATCTCTCAAGTCCTGACCCTGTGCTTTTCTTCACCAGCTCCTCATTTGCTTTTATAGGGCAAGAGCTATTTCTGATTTGCAGCTGGGAATCCTTCCAGCCCCCAAGAAAATTCTCAGGACACCATCATTGTTGTAGGAATGTTTAATGCCATTTACTGAGGGAAGCACCTCGCTGAGGATTTTGCTTGCTGATTTGCATAAAACTAGAGGGGTGCAATCCTTGCATTACCTTTTCAATTCATTAGTAGTTAAAACATTTTGAAGTGCGTTCTTGTTTTTCTTTTTTGTTTTCTTGAGCAGCTATTCAGGGTTGTATGTATTGAGAAGCAAACAGTTAACTCCCTGGAAAACACAAAAATAGATGGAACGTAATTTAGGGTGCAGTGTTTATGGAGAAGATTTGACTGTAATAACAAGGTAAAGGCAGTATCATGGGATGTGTCACCATTAAGAGCTGAGTTTCCAACATGTCCCCCATTTTATTAACTCCTTGATAGTCAGAGCTATCTTCACAAGTATAAATAAATTCTGTTAGCTGTTTTGTAATTACGAATGACCAGACACACTCATATATTTGTTATCCTTTGCTGTGTAAATGTGGCTACAGCTGCTGCAAGTCTGACTCTACTTAAGACAGGCACTTCTGGCTTAAGCTGTCTTAAGAGCCTGCCTTTATGATCTGTAGCTGTTGAAGTTAAAATGGTTTTATATATTATAATAGCTGTAAAAAAGATACAGGGAAGTTGCAATCACATGATGACAACTAGTCAGTAGCAAGTAATTACTTGCAACACAAAATTATTTCAGACAGCTAATTAATCGAACCCCTAGTTTTGTATCAGCTTCCTAAATTTCAGTACTTAATGGTAAACCACAGTAGCCTGGTGTCACAAAAGTCAAGTGCCACTTTGAATAACGTGCATTTTCTGGTTCTTTTAAACATTGTAAGTCAGCTCTGTGTGTGTGTGTGCAGCGGATGTGTACAAGCCTTGCTGAGCCACTAATATTTAAAGTTTGTCTGGCAGTGAGAGAGGACTCCTGGTACCAGAAGAGAGGAGCTCTGTAAATGATTAACTTTATCATTAAATTGTTATTTGTTAACCTGTGCTAGAAGGAGAAGGTGAGAGGGGGGGCAGGTGGGAATCTGCTAAGTTCATCAGAAACAGGTTGTTTTTTGCACCAAAAGAATAAGGTGACCGTGGAAAGAAAAATCTGAAAGGGAAAAGAAATGTAAATGAGGCAGGGCATGTAATGCCTGTTTGCACATGAAATTCCCTTCCTGATTAGATTAAAAAGGCAATTTTTTACAGAGCCTGCAACTAAGGGGGGAGGGAGGAGGCGAGAAGAAGGAGCATGAGCGTTTTAGCAGGGGTAGTGGTGTAAGGTCTGGCACCTCCTGCAGGAGCCAGGCACAGCCCGCTCGCTCTCCCAGCCGCCGCACATGACAGGCGCCTGAAGTCAACTCAAAGTCACCCGAGGAGCCACCAGCCCGCGCTGAGCCACCAGCCCGCGCTGCGGCTGCTGCGCCGCGTCCTGCCCGCACCTGCTGCGCGCAGGCGGGGAGCGGCACAGCCCCGCGGCCAGCGAGCCGCCACAGCATCCCCGCTGCAGGCACGGCTGCCTCAGCCGCTCCGGGATCCTGCCAGCGAGGATGCGCCGCTGCCGCATCTGACGCGCCTCTCCCCGGAGAGCTCCTGGTAGTTGGAAGGCAGTAAAACAAGCGAGAAGCCCCTGAGAGCGTCACACGAGGAGCTGGCTGTATAAAAGGACTTTTGAGAGGAATCTGGTGTGGACAAAGAGCCTTTTGGGTGAAGGGACTGTTGTTTTTGCTGCTTAATTGCAGAAATAAAGGGTGCCGGCGAGGAGTGTCGTATCCTGAAGGATTCTTCCGTGGCCTTTTTGGTATTGTTCTTCTCTTTCTCCTTGCACACTGCACAGTGCTGAGCTTTTGCTGTGGAATTAGAGTCTCTGCCAGTCAGCCTCCTGTTCCAGCTGGGAGGAAGAGGTCTTTCTCCCCCTCCATCTGTGCAGGCACTTCTGTTTGAATGGAAGATACATCTTTTTGCTGAAACTCTTTTGTTGTGCATAACAGGCAGTTGTCTCACCGCAGGAAATAAAAGAAACGAAAGGAAATTGATGGAAGGAAATTGTTCCCCAAAGCAAAACTGAAGCAGGCAAGAGAACATCAAAATCCTTTCAAGCCCTACCCAAGATCTAGAAGACCACAAATCTCCTAGCTCCAGAGGAAAATACACTATTATAGAAACTCCTCAGCAGCCAGTAGCGATGAGCAATTGTGGTGTTTCGTCTGGATGCTGCTGGTGAAGGAGAGCTCTGGAGGGACGTGGGGGCTTTGGCCTGTATGATGCCTGAAGACAGAAATGCTGGAGTCCGCAGCCCAGGTGCCTTAGCAGCAGCTCCCTTCCTTCCTAAAACTACTTACAGGAGAATTAAGCGGTGCTTTAGTTTCCGCAAAGGTAGGTCCGTTCTGTGCCGTGTTCTGCTTTGCTGGTGAAGCCGTGGCTTCTGAGAAGTCAAGGGGGCTCTGTGTGCAGGGGCAGAGGAGAGCACCGAAACAAAAGGCACTAAACAATGCAGATGCCAACATTCCAGGAATGATTTATTTACCCCTTTGTTCGTTTGTTTGTAGCTGGCCAGTGGATACTGTCTCCCCTACATAATAGCCCGTGAATGCAGGAATGAGGTGGAATGAGACAAGATTATTGCAGTGCCTCTGAGCAGAATTGAGTGAGGACTCTGAGGGAATCAGACCTGTGATGCTCTGAGTTGCCTATTTGGCAGAACATCAGGAAAAAGAGTTGATATTTGCATTTTGTCTGTGTGGGAGGAGGGAGGGAGAAGACAGGGAGCAAAGCAAGGTGATAAATGTTCATCTGTGCAGAAGCCTGAGTCCTTGGTTTTAGAGGTTTCTGATGGATTCAAGTGTACAATGCACTGTCCTGGTGCAAGTGCTGCATTGCCATTTCATCGTGCTGCCCTGCATTTCCCTTTCCACCTGCTGCATAGAGAGGTTTATAGCCAGTTTTGTTTTGCATGGTGCATACTCCTGTTGAAGCAGAGCATGGCAATACTCGGGGAAAGAGGGCAGAGAGGAGGCTGGATGTCATAGGATGTCATAATATGTCAGCTGAAAGCACTGGAAGGGAAACATATGTCTGAGGCAGAGACACCACGAATGATGGTAAAGTGCTGTGGCACTTGGAATGGATGGGGAGAAACTGTTTCCATTACAAGGACAAAAACTTTGTGTGGGGGAAGAAGAGGCTATGAGTGCTATTTTAAAAGCTCTGCTGGACTGAGAAATCCAAGTGAAAGGGCTAATTGTCATGTTTTTCTGAACTGCGAGAAATTATTTTGCACAGGGCTTATACAAAT
This sequence comes from Notiomystis cincta, assembly GCA_013398075.1. Taxonomy (NCBI): domain Eukaryota; kingdom Metazoa; phylum Chordata; class Aves; order Passeriformes; family Notiomystidae; genus Notiomystis; species Notiomystis cincta. The sequence continues at coordinate 326,961 of VZRX01008723.1, read as the reverse complement.
TCTGTCACCTTCTTCTGCTGCTCCTTCCTCAGCTGTTCCTCCCTGCTGCCATCTGCCCTTTTGCAGGACCAGGCAGCTCTTTGCTCCCAAGCCTCAGCAGTGATGTAGTGACATCATTGCTTTCGAGGGTTGGTGAGCAGGCAGTCAGGGGCGATGCCTTGGAACGAAGGATCACAGCCAGTGAGGGGCTCGCTGCAGAACTGCTGCAGAGATCAGCTATCACCTGCAGCTGAGTTAGCACTGGGAGCCGTTTGCCCCCTGTACCCCCCTCCCCAAGGCCCTTGGTTGCTGGAGTTGAGTCCTGCTGGAGGCTGGTCAGGAGGATGTGCATGTGTATTGCATTTCAAGGTGTCCGTGTGAATTAGAGCTGCCTGTGCCCCATTTATACCCTTAAGTATTTGAGAAATGTTTGGAAGTTGAATAAAGGATTAACTGATAATTTTGCAGACAGCTGCCTTTGTGCCTGGGTACAGCCTTAGCTGCTCCAGGAAGAGCTTCAGCTGTTGATTCTTCCCCCATATGTTCTGATACAGAAACTCTCCATGTCTAAAACTCCCAGTGAAGCAGCAGTGCTTGGGGCAGAGGACAGAGTGATGGAGGTGATACTGCTGATTTGCTGTCCTCTATGTAAAACTTGTTGCTTTCTTGTGTACGTTTTCTATGAAGGCCCCTGGATCAGAGCTGCAAAATGCTGAGGCATATATTTAACTAGGTCCATGTCCCACTGAAGTCAGCTGGACTCAGTCAGGCCATTACTGTGGTTGCACTGGCACATTTATCTAACTATACTTGTCTTATTAATTGGTTTACTGAATGATTACAACTTCATTTGCAGATTGTATACCCAAATGTAAAAAAAGGCAAAACTAGCCTTCTGCAAACCTCATGCATACTTGCATAAAGCAGATCAATTAGATCTAAGCTATGCAATATGATGCAGAAAATAAAATCAGCAGGGAAAACCATTGGCTAGCCATGGGAAGAACTAGAAGGGAACTATGACATTGTTGTCTTCACTAGTGATACCAGGCATAGAACCCTTTCTGGAAATCCAGATCAAAATTCATTGAGATTAGTACCAAAATGTTAGATACCAGACTTGTTTGGGAGTCATGTCATAGGGGAAGTCAAAGTTCAGAGGGCAGCATCTGAACAGAGACAGAGCCAAACATCTTTAAATTCCAGCTTGGAGCAGATGCTCTCTGTTTAAGTACAACCACAGGAACCTCTGTTGGAAACATGGAGGGTCATTGGAGAAAGCAATATCTGAGGAGGCATGCAATGGTGAGAACAGTCAATAATGTGGTGAATTTGGGTGGACAGAGCTGTGGAGAAGGAGGTGGCATTGTCTGTGGCCAGAGAAATAGTGCAGGCTCTGATGTGATTAACTGTGACACGTTTCTGGTGATGTTTTCAAGATTGTCTCCTTTCCTTTATCTAATTCTGTTCTTATATCAGAGTTGTTTTTGCAAGCAGGTTATTGGGGCAGCAGATGTTCTAAAATTCCCTTCACTACTGCCAGCATCACACTGACTGTGGGGTTGGGAGAAGGTTTGAAGAAAAGAAAATGATTCAGGCAGGAACAAAATTCTGCTACCACTGGTTTTAGTGGGGTTTTTCAAACTCTCTTGTAAATTACAAAATTCTGTAGAGACTCTCTGTCTTTGATCCACTCAAAACAGCACTTACTGCTGGGGAACATCTGAGCAGAAAGCTGGTGGGAAATAATAATTAAAAACTGCTTATTAGGTGTTATGTGGCCATGACAGCCACTTCTTTGTGTTATTCCAAGACTTTTGTTCCCAGCCCTGCTGTTGAAAGCCATTCATTTGATCTGTTATTTTCTGTCAATGAATTACTGATGAAGAATTGAGAGCTCTTTAAAATTCGCATCCAGATTCTAAGCTCAGATCAGTTCCTTTGACCTTAACTGACCCTTTCTGATCAGAAAGGCCCATGAAACCAGAACTAGTTTTGGAGGCACCAGGATCCTTTGCTGCACATTAGAAGAACACATGAACAGGTGTGGGCCACATATGAAAAAACATCAGCCCTCAGTGCCCTTTGCTGGCTGCAGCCTGGCTCACGGAGTGAGTGTGCTGTGGTAGATCTAGTGTGGCAGGTGGGCTTTTTTGAGATACTCCTTATTTCAAGCCATTCCTTATGGAGCAAGGTGGCAGAATGGCCACCTAGATTTTTCTCCTTTTTCCCTCCTGAAACAGAAGTCCATAGACTTTAGATGTGACCCCTGCCTGTGTTCAGTTAGCTGAGGAAATCATTGACTAGCAGCATTCTTAGATTCTAAAGCCATACTCTAACTGTGACTGTGTACCATGAAAAATAACCACAGTGCTTCCACAGCTCTTGAGAAGACACATGCAGGATTTGCATATAGCACTGTGGTGTTTTTCATAAGGTTTCTGGCTATCTGTTAAGCATGGAAATCCAGTTTCTCAAAGTGTTTACAAAACTTCTGCCACGGGAATGTTCTAGTTAATGAGTAACTGCTCAGCCTGCCCTTCACTAGCATGTGATTTTCTTCTTTGATGTTATGCGTGATCTTGGCTTAATTGGATATAGCTTTACAGACCTGCAAGGGCTCTCTGAAAAAGCAGTTCTGCTGATTAAATCTAATGACTGGTCAGAACTGGATCCTGTGCATTTCCCTGCCTTCCACCAGCTGTGGGGAAGCCAAGCCAGTGCTATTCTGAATCTCATGGTTTCTTGTTGATTTGTTTATTTCTCCTCTGGCACGCTATCCCAAGGATAAACCAAACCACAGGTTAGCTCTTGTGCGTCTGAGCATTTCTGGATTTTGGAGACATTGAGATTTAGGAGGAGCCACTTGAGTTTGGATTGCAAACATGAGCTATGAGGGCTCTCTTTTATTTCCTTCTCCAACAGAGATGTTCTTGTTTAGTTACTGTAGTGGAAATGTACTCTCAAGAAACAGCATTTGAGATTATCTCCGTTATTTTGGTTATGTTCCAGTGTCCATAACCTGGACTGTCTTTTCCTTTCTTCTTTGTAAAGGAGGTGCAAGTAGTTATCAATTGTAGCTGATTAATGTTCACCATTTTCTCTGCCAAACATTATGGAACTGCAGTTCTTCAAAGGAATGCCTTTGCTTCCAAATGGTCAACCTCTTAATACTTGTAGACTGTTCATCTGCATTATCTCTGTAGCAGTTAGTTGTGGCATGAGAAGGCATAAAAGCAATAGAAAAGGTCAGTGGAAGAAGGTGCACCTTACCCAGGAGACAGCAGAAGGGTGATGAGCCAGGGAAAAGCTATGGCAACGTGATGTGGAAGCTGAGTTTTCACATTTCTGCCCCCTCTGCCCCTGGCAACAGAGTACCTTTGCCATAAGGCATCAACAAGTCTGTAACATCAAGTCAATATTTGTGCAGGCTTATCCTGACTGATTCATTTCATGGCCAAGTGCTGCCTGGTGCAGCATTCTACATTTGTTAGGTGGAGGAAATGCTTCTTTTGCAGAAGTTCAGCCTACACCTTGACAGCAACCCAGGCCTGCCTGAGATTAATGCCAGTGCCAAACAAATTGCAAAATAGTGTTTAATTCCAGTTACAGACATCTTAGTACCTTATGGGTCCCACCTGTTTTCAGTACATTTTGTGTTGTGGTGCATCAGCAATTTATAATAATATAGGAAGGGTTTTTGCTCCCACTGCACAAAATGCCCTTACTCTGATTTTATTCATTATCTATTAGATATGCTTTGAAAACCAGTTTTAAAATGAACTAAGAAAAAGGCAGTATCCAAAAAATGTATTAATAGAAAGTAATGTGTTTTGACTGCAGTGTCATTACTAATAGGAGTTTCAAAGCACTCTGGTAGGTCTAAGAACTTGCTCTCTCCTGCAGATGTAAGCTGCAGTAGGCACATTACTGATTAAAGAAAGTTAGCATGGTGAGAAGAAGGTACAGCCAGTAGGAGAAAGCTTATTCCTGCTAATTGTACTGTCAGTGGGCATGAATTGTAATTATATATACATTGTAATTGTATAATTGGAATATCCTATTGTATTTTGTTTGAAAAGAGGCAAAAAGCCTTATGTTTGAAACTAGGAGATCTCATGGGTTTTTTCAATGAGGCTTAGGCTGTATGTTGATGGGGCAAACTGAAGTAGGATGGCCAAGTCTTGCACCTAAGAAGGAATAACCCCAGGAAAACAGCCCTGTGGAAGGGTGCCCTGGGGGACAGCAGGCTGGACACGAGCCATCAGTGGACCTGGCAGCACAGAAGATTTGGCAGCAGTCTGGGCAGTATCAGCAGGAGCAGAGCTAGCAGAAGGAGGAAAGTGATTAATGTCTTCTGCTTAACATTTTTTAGACCATTTTCCAAATATTGTATCCTTTAACAAACAAAACCCCACCAGAACCAGGAGGTGGAGATAATATTAAAAGGAGTTGAGCAGAGGATCACTAAGGGGTTGAGGAGCTAGGATACCTGCCCTTTGAGGAGAGGCAGAGAAAATGGGGCATGTTCAGCTGGGAGAAGGGACAGACTGGAGAGCACTGAACTGAAGCCTTCTTGTTTATTAACAGCTTTGAAATCTGCAGACTCCCATAATCACAGAGATTCATTAACTTACTTTCAGTGGACCTTCCTCCTTAATTCCATTACTTTGAGAAGGAGGGTGTAGAAAATGGAAGGACTTGAGCATTTTCTGTGTGTTGACCAGCTGCAGCTCTTAACTTGGACAAATACAGGAAACACAAATTCAATTAATACTCCTTCCATCCCTACAGACAATTTGTAGGAGGTTAGGAAAGAATGCAAGAATTAAGAAAACATACTTAGCATACTTAACTCCTCTGCCAGCCTGAAGGCCACGAGCTTTGTGGCTGCTACATCAGTCAGTATTCTTCTAAGCTTGACTCAGTCTGAAATTTCAGAAATTCCTTCTTTAACTGCTAATTGTTGGGCTCTGGGTTTTGTACAACATGAAAAAGAGAGCTAATAAAGAGTGACTGTGTGGTGTTCATTCCCCTTACCTACTGCTGGTTTTGGCATCCCCAAGTGTGGGTACCATGGAAATCACAAAATACACTGCTCTACATCTCAGAGACTCTCTGGATGTCTTAGCAGGACATCATTTGCTTTCTCCAGTTACTTCTTCCTCTGCTACAGTAAAAATAATTGCTTTTAAGTACAAACCCCAGATCTTCAGTATGATTGAGACTTGCATTTGCAAGGCAACTGTCCTGCCTACAACTGAGGTGTAAGTTACCTTTCTGTTACAGGAAAGATATACACATTAAAGGTTACCCAGATGGATGCTTTCATCTGAATTGTAGTCTATGGGCGAATTAAATTTTTAGGTCAAAATCAGAAGCTGTCTAGCTCAATTTGGGGCTTTTTTTAGAAAAAGCAAAACAAAACAGCCCTGTTTTTCTTGTTGAATATTTTTAAACTAGAAGGAACAGTGTGCTTAGTGAAGGGCACCATTTACAGCCTTTTTTTTTTAACTTTACAGTGTATGTCATTGCAAAAGAGAAGTACTCATTTGGTCTTTAATTTCTGATTGTGACTGCCTTAGAACTGTTCTTTGTCTTGCTATATATAGAAATTGAATTGCCTTGCCTTGCTCCAGCCCTGGTACTGTTCAGCAAGTCGTGGTCTCAAGAGAGAGCTTCCAGCACAGATGACATGCCTGAACATTATTGTGCTGCTCTGCACTTGGAAAGGAGAGGCAAAATAAGCTACAGAGAGTGGCTGTCATTCCAGTGGTACCAATGGTACCCTCAGATCAGGGTTGAAATTAATTCTGTCAAAAAACCTCCATTTTCTTCTAAGCTTAAGGACGAATTCGTATTTCCTGCAGTTCATCTGACATATTTCACCTTTCATGTCAGGAACTTCTTTTCATACACAAAATTTATTATTGCTAAAGCAGATGGTGATAATGCAGTTGGTAATACATTATGGATTTATCGTTGTCTATTTGGAGAACAAAGTAATAATTTTATTTCGTAGGGACAGAATGCTGAGTTATATTTGTAAATATTTTTTCCTCCATGTGTACAGATAATGTTTATATGTCTTTGGAACTGATACAGGAAGTACTTAATAACTAGGCATTAATCAAAAAAGATGGAGATATGCATCACTTCTGAATCAGAAGTTTTGTGACAGAAAATCCTGTTTGTGTTATATCTGTGTTTTCTGTGCCTGTGATCTTGCAAATAATTTACAGTGGTTTATTTTAAATAATGTGTTTGAGCATTGTTGTAAAACACGTCAGCACTGAATTTCCAGAAGTGCGTCAATGGTGAAATCGAGCATTTTACTCTTAGAAAGCAGTAGGTTAGTTGCCCAGGCATTTAAATGACCCGCAAACTGCACGAGTCCAGCAGGAGGTGTGGGCTCTCAGGTGTGTTCACGGTGCTCAGGTGAGTGAGAGCTCTCTCTGTGGCGCAGGTATCTTCGGGCAGAAGCTGGAAGACACCGTGCGGTACGAGAAGCGCTATGGGAACCGCCTGGCTCCCATGCTGGTGGAGCAGTGCGTGGACTTCATCCGACAGCGCGGGCTGAGGGAGGAGGGCCTTTTCCGGCTGCCCGGCCAGGCTAATCTCGTCAAGGAGCTGCAGGACGCCTTCGACTGCGGAGAGAAGCCGTCCTTCGACAGGTAAAACCCTCCAGCTGCTCCCCTCTCCCTGCAGCCGAGGCGGGACATGGTGTGCTGGGCTGGCTGGTGCACGGTGCTGTCAAACACATGGCAGCAGCAGATAGAGTGACATGTTTTTGTAGGTTTCCCTGTGTGTTTCTTATTACCACTCTGAAATGTCTTCTTTTTTTTTGTTCTGACTTTGATGTCTGATTTCAAAGTGTTTCTGGAGAATTTCCTTTTGAGAAAAGTTGGGTAGGAGAAGTATTGCTAATGTTTTGGTTTAATCAGAAGTATCTGGATTGCCTTGATCTTAATACAATTTGAAATGCAGTGGTGATGCTGGCATTTAGTCAGTTCCACAAAGGAAGAATTTCTGTTATCACCAATCTCCGTGTGTTCTGTTATCTATAAAACTGACTGAAAGAGAAGTATACTTTCATGTATTCCTTTATAATTTTGGGCCTTTGGTTTTCTAATAAAAGTCACTCTGACCATAAAACCAAACCTATGTGGTCTCGAGGATTCAGGTCTGATTTTATTCCAATATTTATGCAGTTTTACAAAGTTAATGAGAGTTTCTGGGCCAAGGAAAGCCTAGTCCTGTTCACACAGCTGGGTATGACTTTACTCTTCTGTAAGTAATTGTTGTCTCCCCTAATTTTTGTACTCTCCTCCTGTAAACATTGACAGCAGTAGTCACATATTCACTGTGTGCAACCAGAGAAACAGAACCAGTGGATCATGACTGCTTACACAGACTTTTTAACTCTGACCAGAATTAGTATCATGGTAATGAAATTCCAGTTCAAGAGACTGCTAAATAGTGATTGTCCTCAGCATTGCCCTAAGTGACATCCATAACACACCCCCACAGTGGCATCAGGATGCTTCCCTGCAACTGTGGGCCTAATGGGAATTAGGAGGAAGAGGCAGATTGCATTTATTATGTGAGACCTTTGTCTGATAGCAATCCAAGTAACAGGAAGGAAAGTGTAGCTTGATCTTTTAGTGCAAAAACATGCCATAATTCAAACCTGATTGCTGGAAATCATTTAGGTGCCTCCATTCCCTGTTCCTGTGAAGTGAGCAGATTCATTAAGCTTGAAGGTTTGTACGTCAGATGCACAGAAGGCAGACACCTGTAATGCTCTTTCATCTGCAACAGTTTCCTCAGTCCTGACCCTCACTTTAAAAGAAAAGTTAAGAATTTATAATGCTCAGGAAAAGAAAAGTGACTTGTCTCCCTGTGAGGTTTATTAGTTTCTCGTTTGAAGGTGAGTTAGGATAATTGATGAGTAAATGGCTTTATGGAGCCAGAGGACTATGGGAAGTGACAACTGATAAATGTTTATGGCATGCTCACTCATTGTTCAAATTCTGTGTAGCTTATTTAAAAATGGTAAAGAAGCATCTACTGGGTACATTTCCTTACTTGGACATTATGATAAATACTACTGATCATGTCTGTCTCTACCAAAGAGTAGGCAAATGGCAGAAACAAAAGGTTATTTTTCAGTGCCTGTAAACCAAATAATTGTGGAGGAAATGCTGAAGAAAACAAACCACCCTGAACAGTAGGAAGATAATGTACTGAACACCCCACTGAGAGGTGCAGCTTGAAGGAAGCACACAAGTTCTAACTATTCCAAACAAATGAGACCAGGGCTCAGCCACAGTAATTTTTTTTTCAAGGTTATCTAGCAACATCTGTAGCCCAGACTAATGAGCCCCGTGAACAGGTATGCTGGCTGAGCTTTAGCAGATGAAAAGGAGAAGAGATTTTACATGCTACTGCTGTGAAGAATGCACATAATTTCTACTCTAGCAATTAGAAACATCAGCAGGAGCTGCCTATAAATCACTGGTCCTGCAGTTCTGCTTCTGAAGCTGAGAATTTATAGAACAGTGACCTTGTATGTCCTCATGTCTTGCACAGGGTACTTTTCCTGTTTACTTTTTCCCATTTGAGTTTGGAGAGGTGTGATTTAGGTGTAGCAGTGGTCCAGAAGGCAAGCAGACATAAACTCTGCTCTGATCTCTGCATCATTTCCCTTGGGCATCTGCTTTTTTCCTCCAACCCATTGTTCCATTTGTAAACTCCTGAGCTGAAGTTCATTTCACAGTGTTTATAGAGTACCTGTGTGATGACCTTGGTTTGGGGTAACTTTCCATTGTGCTGAACAGCAGCATGGGCTCCAGGCTTGAAGCAGCCTGTTGGGCAAGCTGAGCTCTTGGAAAGTGGCCACAAGATGAAGAGTGCTGTTGAGAAAGAAAAAACCACATACAGTTTTTTATTAGACATCCATGCTTACTTTTGCTTGTGAACCTCCAGATCCACAGTGTTTAATCTGTAATTACATGTTATTATTAGCCAAAAGTCCCATCATGTAAAACCTACCCAGGTTCTCCCTATTAATTTACATTTTGCTGGTTCTCATACATCAGTCAGAGATTTTTGCAGTTAGAGCAGAGCTGACATTTTTGTTCCTGGGGCATGGAACACAATGGAATACAGGTCACACTTCCATGGCGGTGCTGGGTCACTGGCTCTGCCTGGGAGAAAGACTGCCTGCTGTCATCAGTGTTGGAACTAACACAAAGAGCTGATGTTTGAGGAGCTTGCCATTTTTCATACTCACATTTTTTACATGTGCAAGTCAGACAAAGACTCTAGAATACGTGAGGACGCTCTGAAATACCTGTGTAGGCTTGTGTATGTTTTTGTGTGATAAATTGCTATTAAATACTTCTCTTCATGCCTGTATAATCGGTTCAGTAAAACATGTAACACAGAATTAAAAACAAAACCAAAGGTAAGATTAAACACCCATAGTTAGTACTCCTTTCAAAATGTCATCACTGTTTGAAGATGGTTGCACACCTTAAATCACCATACAGGTGTTGGGAGATGGAGTTCAGAGGCACAGAGCTGCTCTTTGGCCCAGAGTTCATCTGCTATCCACAGTTCTGTGGAGACTCTGCCCTTCTTTCTCCCCTCTGGCCTTCCTGTCTGTACCCCTTTGGCAGGGAAGCCCACAGAGCAAGCACAAGCAGAGCAAGTAAAGCAAGTTAGAAAGAAGAAGTGGAATTGCTTCGCTCAAAAGAAAGTGCAGCCTTATTTTTGAAACATAGAACTTATCTGAGAAATGGTTGTTCTCATACGAGTTAGCAACTGAATGTTCCAATAACAAAGTCAGTTATAAAAACACAGTGGAAAAAACTTTCACTTACTACCTTTGATCTTGGTCTTATGATTGGAATAAGATGTTTCTGAAGAATTGTGTATGAGAATGGAACAAATGTTTAAAATTTTCAAACTCACAGACTGAGAAAACTCTGTGTCTGATCAGAAACATCCAACACCCCAGGCACCCTCTTATAAAAACCTGGAACATCATAATTTCTTGCAGTATTTGAAAGGTGAGGTGCAGCAGCTACAGCTGAAAACTGCTGAGGCCTTTCATGTGAGGAAAAACACAACACCTCAAAATTGTGTGTCAGTTTAGAAACAAAAATCAATAAATACCTCACTCCCTCTGAATGTATCTGTACATATTGTGAAATTTGCTTTAAGGAACTAGCAGTGCAATTAGGCAATCACTCATGCTTGCTACTATTTGAAATATCCTTGGTATTTCCAGTACAGCTTCACCTCTGTGTAAAATTGTCCCCTCCAGGGAATCCATTTTCTTTGCCCTTGGGGTATTTGCTTCTCTCTTCTTGTGTGGGTTATGTTTTGCTTAAAAAGTCCCTCATCTCCTTTACAAATCATACATTTGTAATGACACAAAGTGAATTATGACCATTTGTTCTGTAAAAGTAGCACAGAGAATATGGCATTGCATAAGGAAAATAGCATAAGGATTTGTTCTCCAATTTTTACCTAGGAGTGGTACAAAATTGGATTTCTCTTTTTATATTGCCTCTTTCCATCTGCTGTTTGTCACAATTACTACCAGATGACATGTGAGATAAGATTGCTCAGGGAGAAAAAATATTTGAAATGTCACTGAAACAAACATTAATAAAAAAATTAATGTGATTGATGTATGTGGCTTGGATTTTCATAACTATTACTGATGTGTAATAGAGTTTAAAAGTTACATAGCTCACCCACCAGCATTTGTGTGCATGCACGAGAGAGAAGGAAAGCACATAAATGCATATTTAGTAAAACAAAATCCCTAATGTATTACCTTATGGGGATGAATTGCTCTAAAGAAGGAACAAAATGTTACTGCACTGGTCACCATGGCAGTCAGCTGAGAAAAAGATACCTAAGCTGGTAGTATGTGATAGCTGGCAAAGGGTTGTTCACTGGAGCCAAATAATCCAGAATGTAGAACTGGTATGTTCTTGTGCATTTAATCACTGGGATTGTTGAAGCAAAATAAGAGAATGACGAGGGTGAGGTGAGAAGGAGCACATGCACAATTCTTTTTCTCCTTCAGAGGCAAAGGATGCTTTCCAATTTTGGTGAAAGCAGGAAACAGGACATGTCTCAGTGGGGCAGCCTGCACTGGCACTGTGCAGATGGCAAGTGGAAAACACTGTTGTAAAAATTCTTCTTTCTTTTCCAGATCCAAGCCTGTACGTAAGAATTTATTTAGAAGCAGATAGTTTCCCACAAAGAAGGGGCTTCAAATGCCTTCCTACTGGCAAAGTGCAGTAATCCTTGAAACTCCACTTTTTATGTGAAATGAAGTCTTTACTCAAAAGCTTGTTCCTGCCAAACAGAAATGGCCTTAGGCCTGTGAAAATTCCTGTTTGTTCCTGCCTGTTCCAGACTTTCTTCCCTGATCCTCTCAATCTGCTCATCAGCTATGCCTCTGGACCCACTTCCATGTCCTTTCCAATTCCAGCTCTTTTTCTAACCAGCTAACAGAAATAACCTCTGCATATGACACAACTTAAAGACCTAGTCTAGCAATTAAATACACATTAGGAGACATATCTGGTATGATGCAAGGGTCATTAAATCAGTTTAATTGGTGTCCTGTTGAGTTTGAGTTGAGTTTGGTGTCCTCAGAGTGTTTTTAGTTATTGGCAGTGAGTGAACATTTGTAGTTACTTTGCATGAATTTCAGCTTCAGAAATGGTTGGTTTGTCAGCTCTGATTAAAAAAGAAAAAAAAGGCAGCTACATATTTCATTTGCCAATGACAAATGATTTCTTAGCCGTAGTCACCTTTAAGAAAGGATGATATTTTCTTACAAAGTGCAAGGCCTGAGAGAATGTATTTTTCAAGCACTCTTGTCTGGGTTGCAAAATTTGTGGGTTTCTCTTCCAGTAAACAAGAACAGGTAGTTTATTTCTTGTGGGTTTCCATGTTTTTACATATGCTTGCAATCTCTGAAAGATCTTGGAGAAACTTCACAGTTTTTCTGAACAATCTATCAAGAGAGAAAATAATTACCAGTATATTCAGTAGAGCTGGTAAGTCTTTTTCCTAGAGGGAACCCATCTGTTTCTTAGACCTCTGCCCACCTTACCTGAAAGCACTTGTGTCTCTCCCTTTAAGGATCTCTATTTTTGGAAGTAATTTTTAACATACTTCCCCATAGAGTTTTTTTTCTTTGTCCTGAATTGCTGTGTTCATTGGTGTTTTTAAAGCCTTTATAAACCTGAATAAATTGGCTGCTGTTACAGTTACTGCAGTGGGTGTCTAAAGTGGCAATAAGAGTCTGCCAATCTTCAGTATTCCTTGTGGACTGTGGAAGGTAGCATGCTTTGTCAAAATGGTGAGCACAAGGACAAAGCAGCAGGATAGGTTTGGTTATTTCTCTGTCTAAACCAAAAAAACAAGAATAGAGATCAGTTGTTAACTTACACTAGAGCCAGACTGGTCAGTGCTTTCATATATGTTTCACAAGTTGCAGGCAAAATTTAATCTGGTACTTAGATGAGGCACAGGACTGCCTGTACTAGATCTACATTATGTAGGAAAATTATATGGAGTAATGCTCTGAAGATACCCACATAGGGAAAGAAAAATTACATAGGGCATTAAGTTAACCTGACCTTTGAATTTCTGGACCAAAGCCTGACTTCAAAATCAGTCAAACTGGTACACAAACTGTAATGTTCTCCTTTGTTTTATTACCAGGACTCCTAAATTGAATTACAGCCTCACAGCTTGTTGTTCCCTACTGTTTGTTCCTCATGCAAACTGTTTATGTGCCATCATGATCTAGAGCTATTTTTGGCACAGCATTAATCTTTCTCTAATGTGACCTTGCCTTGTTAATACTTCCTCTCGCAGAGTTTAAGAGGGGCTTGTTGGCTTTGTGCTCCGAAGCGCTGACTCCAGCTCTGAACGCTCTGTCTGCTGGTCTGGGTGCAAGGGTTAGGCCTGCATTTCTGGTGACCTGCTGGGCTTCAGGGATATTGTTTGTGGTAGAGAGAGTGAAAAACTCCAGGCAGGGTAATCGGTCTGACAGCCACTTCCACGGTGTCTGTGGTATCGCAAAGGAAAGTGCTGTCAAAACAGCAACGCCACCAGAGATATTAATGACAAAGTTCACATGAGTGGGGCTTTGAATATGGGCAGTCTGGTGACTAAGGAGAGGCTGGGATTTGAGTTTGTCACGCCTGGACATGAACAGTGGTTGGGGAGGGGGGCATGTGCTCCTTTGGAAATGCCACTGTGAATGCAGTATTAATATTTTGGTGAGATAAGTCATCTTTCTCAGACCTCCCACCACAACACGCTAAAATAGCAGTTTTCAGCTTGCTGAGATGCTTTTTATATTACATTCAATTCCTCACTTTGTGCTTTGTCATTCCTATTTCAAGCTTGTAATTGTGCAGTCGGAGAAAGTCTGCCTCAGTTAATGAGAGTTGTTCCAATTTAGATAACAGAGGATTTTCTGCCAGAATTGACATACTGTATTTTAATAAAAATTAATGAATACTTCTAATCGTGTTAATTATGAATGTGTAATCACAAAACACTTTGATATTACACAGTCAGATAGCAAAAGAAATATGAAGATAGGTGTAATCATTAAATTTCTGTAGTTGTAATGATTCTGGAATGTAAGCAAGGACAGTGCTGAAGGGGGAAATTCTGCCTTGTCTGAAACTGATCAGTTGTAACAGAAAAAAGCCCATGAGGAAAAGGTCCCCCACAGGTCTGCAAAGATCCTGTTTTAAAAACTACACCAGTTGTCCTCAAGGCAGAAATATAAGTGCTCTTGTTTGACATAGACTGTGGATGGAACCCTGTAGAATAAAAAGGGAAATAAATGCTCTCAGTCCTCCAGTTCAGCACTTCTTTGAAACCTACAGCTGTCCTCTGTGGCTGAAAAGTGCTTAGTGGTATTTGTGGACTGAAACACTCAAAATACAGATGCATTAGGACTGGATTCTGCCATTTTAAAATTTTCCCCTGTAATTTAAAGCAAAAAGTGAAAAAAAAAACCCTACACTGCAAGGTCTAAACAAGTCTCAGATTCTGAGATACAGTCTTTTAGTTACATTACTTATAAAAATGTCAACATTTTATAGCCACAGTTGCACTCACAGAAGAAAGTTACTAGCTTGTGTGTAAATGTTGATAAAGCAGAATTTAAGAATTCAGTTCTTAAAGAGCTTGGCAAGCAGTATGTCTGTATATATAGATTGAGTTTATTTTGTTTGTGCTGCCAAAATCTGTATGGTAATTTCTGTACAGATAGATTATACCCTGAGAAGTGGTCCACTACAGTTAAGGGGAAAAAGAACAAATGTTCTAAAATCTTACTTTACGACCCCACCATCTCGTGGCAGTTTATGGTATTGCCTTGGAAAATAATAATTGAAAACGTAGTTTAAAATATTTTGTATGTGTCTCTGTCTAGTAACTGTGATCTGGGTTTCTAATCCCATCTTATAAAACACCTTTCTGTATACTTCTAAATACATCATATGCTTCAGGAAGTTAATTTGAGAGCAACACTTCCCAGTTTCTTTCCTCCTCAGGATCCTGCCTCCCCATTTCTCTCTCAGTTCTTCTTCCATGGTAGACCCACAATTTTTGGCACTCAGCTTATCTCTCACAGTGATAATCCATCAGTACTTCACACTGAAAAAAGAAACTTTATAAATTGCATTCATTTTCAGGGCTTCTGTCCCCTTCTTCAGCCTTTTTGTCTTTCAGCTGCTGTGCCCTCTAGGAACAAGGATTCCACACCAAGGACTGGTGTAAAATTATTCTTACATGCTACATGAAGCATGATCCTGGCAGTGCAGAGAAGGAAGATTTTGCTGTGTAATCCCCTTACTGAGAGATCTGTGTGCCAACTTCTAATCCTTCTTCAGTAATTGCCCTCACTTAACCTATTTGATTCTTGTATTTTGGAAAGATCTCTCCAAAAGTTTTATGCAAATAGACTCAGGAAAGATGTGGTTAAGTTCTTCAGCAAGGTGTGAGGAGTTTCCTTGTTTAAGTAACAAAGACAGTAATAATAAAATCTTCAGATAGACAATTATTGCTGAATTGGGAATAGGTAGAACAGAAAGGTTGGAGGCCAAACTTGAGCTAGCAGTTGAAATCCCATCAAAGAGTACAGTTATACCTAATTGCATGCAAGTAGTTCCCCACATTTGTTATATATGCATCCAAAAAGTGTGGTGGGGTAAAAATACTGTTTTGAATTCAAGCCACTCTAAAAGAGAGGGTTGCAATCAAGAGGTTAGAATTTGAACTTTCTTTAAAAATGTGGGTTTGCATTAGTGCTTTATAGAGTTTCTTTAGAAAAGGCTTTTTGGAATTTAGGCTGGGAATTATTCATGGTTGAATTAGAAATGTTTTCTGCACCTTCATTTTGAGGAGTTTGGTGGTGGTGAACATTTTAATGTATACAGTGCTTTATCATCTCTCTTCTGACACACCATACATACCACATTACTCTAAGGTTGTTCCCACCATTCTTGTTAAGGTTTAACTTAGTAAAAGCCATTACTGTTTTAACAGATTATTCCAAAATAATGATTAACATACCTCTAGCAAAGCTTAAGTGTGTCAAATAGCAATGATTCCCTTTGAGGCACTGTGAGTTTAAAAAAATACTCCATGTGTGAAGTCTTCAAAGAAGAAGAAAACACACAATAATGCACATTGTAGGCATTTGTGTGCATTTTCTGTTTCTTATTAATGAAATGAGCAAAATTTGGTGCCCCCTTCTGTGATTTTTCAGGAATCAGAGGGAAAGATAGCAGCTTGCAGTACAACTCTTTATCTGAACCAGGGAAAACATGTAGAACATTCCAGTAAGAATTTGAATAAATGCCTGAGTAGCTAAACCCAGAGATGGAGCCAGACATAATGCAAGAGAGATTTCTTCACGCTAACTTGTGCCTTATATCTAATTTCTACTTACTTACTTTCAGATAAGTACTCCTATGTTAACAGAGTGTAACTTCACACACCACAGAAACTTTGAAGCAAGTGTGATTGCATACTCTGAACTTGTGATTTCAAGTCTTCTCCCCATGTTCTTACTTTCAGTGTGCCTGATAAACAGCTCAGGCTCCTACTAGCTGTATCCAAAAAAGCCCTGAAGTTTCTGCAAATGCAGTTATGGGAAGCACATGTCATAGCAGGTGTTTGGCTGTTGGCCCTGTGATGTTACCTGTTCTGACATCTTCTGTTTGGTGCCTCAGCTTACTTGGTACAGGATAGAGCTAAAACTCCTTTCCCAGGGATTTGTGGTTCTGAGTGTAAAGTATATCCAGCCCATAGGAAAAAGATGATTTCAGGGAAAGAGCTGTAATTCCAACAGGTAGACTTCAACTAAGCACCTCTGCTTTCTTTTGAGCCTGTTTCCTGAATACTGAGAACAGAGACCGTGGTGATAAAGTGGAATTGAGACACGCTGGGCATGTTTTGGGAGCTGGGGCCATCTCTAGTAGGAGAATAATCCCTGCTGTGTAAATGTAATGCCTTGTTTCTGGCTCAGGTGAAAATGAAAAGCATCATTTAAGATGAATTTTGCACATCTGAAGAGAGATGCTTGCCAACAAGAGCCAGGATCTATCTGCTCCATACCTGTCTCTGCAAACAGGGCCTTATGTGTAATTATTTATGGTAATAAATCACTAGAGTTGACAGACACTTGCCTGTGGGTATCCTGAGTTCTTTAGGACAAAAAAAATCCAACAAAAACCACATTACAGGTAGGATTTGTAAATGTATGTATTGCTGATGAGTAAAATGTGGGGTGACAGTGGAAAAGTGGCAGGTTTTAGCCTGTCAGTCTCACAGTATCATCCTGATTCACATTAATGACTTCTTGTATTCCACCCCAACAGCAACACAGATGTGCACACAGTGGCTTCACTGCTTAAGCTGTACCTAAGGGAACTCCCAGAACCAGTTGTACCATATGCAAAATACGAAGATTTTCTTTCCTGTGCCAAAATGCTCAGCAAGGAGGAAGAAACGGTGAGTTGGTAACTCGAGTAAGGTGAAATAAAAGGCTGTTCCAGTTTTCAGGAGGAGAGAAGCTGGTGGTTGTCCTAATTTAAATGAGCATCTATTCATTGAAGCAGGTTTTGTATGAAAATTGTTGCCACCTGGGTCCTTTGGAAGTCTAAATAAAGGTGTGTAGCATAACCTTAGCTGTATTTATTGCATGTTACTGAGTCCAGTTCAAGTAAACATCACTGTAGGCAATAGCTTCCATTTTGCATGCAAGACTTAGATTTTCATGGATTAGACTCTGAACTGTAAATGGAAGGGTCTTGATGGTTGCTGTTCAACTCTTGCTGTTAAATCAGGAGTCATTTATTAGTCAGAATCTAGTATGGACCAGAACTGGGTAAAATAACCAAGTAGTTTCTTGTAGGAAATGCCAGATAGTTCAAACCAGAATTGTTCCTAGAAGGCTTAGCCTTGTTATCAGCAGGAGGAATGGAGCTGCTGGTCAAAGAAAAAGGAAGACATGATGAAACCAAGATATTTATTCTCTTGTTTATTTTTTTCGAGAGCTAATTCTTGTTAGCCAAATTCAAAATGGATTCTACAAACTGTTCCTGATCATAACCTGTATTTAATGCTGCAATTTTCGTGATTTGTTGTCTCGTAATTGGAATTGCTGACTTTTTTTTAAAATCTCTGATAAAATATTTTAAAACTGTTCCTACTCACTCTTTATTTTTCCTTAAATCTCTTAAAGGGCCTGAAAGAACTGGTGAAGCAAGTGAAGAGCCTGCCAACTGTCAATTACAATCTGCTGAAATACATCTGTAGGTAAGTGCTCTTGCAAGAATATCACAATGGTATTTATAAGTGTGAGCTGACAGACAGATCTGTCTGTGTATGTGCCCTGAAGGAAAAACATTACTCACACTTGGAGGACTGGTGAACTCAAGTGAAGGTACTAAAACTGTAGGTTTACTGCATGACTAATTAGTAACTTGCTGTATCAAGATTGTGACTTTTCTTTCATAAGAAGGCAAGGAGTGCAAGAAAGTAGAAGTGAATATATTCTGTCCTCTTGATAGGACCCTGTTTTTCTCATTTCTAACTGCAGTCATTGGCTTTGTTTGCATTTGGAATGCAATACTTAAGCTGTGTTAAGAAACAATCACATGATTAGGCTTTTTTTTTTTTTTTTAATTTCCTCCTTACATGTTCCTTAAGGACCTCTTTCTTCCCCACAGATTCCTTGACGAAGTCCAGTCATATTCAGGTGTAAACAAAATGAGTGTGCAAAACCTGGCTACAGTTTTTGGCCCCAACATCCTGCGTCCCAAAGTGGAAGATCCTCTGACTATCATGGAAGGTGAGCTTACATTACTTGTAAGAGAAAAGAAGAAATGTCTTTAGGTTTATTACCAGCACATACCAGTCCATGCAGTATGTGCAGTAAATTCCATTTATCTGTTACATAGAGACAGAAATTTTCAACCTGAATGAGCTTTTGGGTTAGATCTTGCAGGTTATTAGGAAAGGTACTGAAACATGAAGCACTGCAAACAGACTTTGCATGAGATTGTTCTGCCCTGGCAACTTCACTAAACATGGATCTTCTCTCTGAAAACTTCCTGCAAACATGGCATGTTCTTACTCAGCACATGAAGCTGGAGTGCAGTTAATATTTTACGTGTGGTTCTTGAGGACGAGGAAAAGCTCAGGTTCACACTGCAGTGACCCATGTAGAACCCCCACGAGGCAGTTGTATATTACATGCCTTTGTGAACAACAGGAATCAATTTACCAGCTGCATGCTCTCACTTACAGCCATGTTCAGCTGGTGCATTTTGCTGGGATTAAGATAAAAATATGGATGTGACAGTGTCCTCCCATGACTTCCTTCTAGTCTTAGTCTTTGTGACTTTAACTCTCCATGAAGTACATGATGCCTTTTCTGCCATCAAGCATGTTTTGTTTAATGTGTAGGATTTACTCAACTCTTTCAAAAATTAGGGCTGTACACACTGTGCACTGAAAATTCAAAAAATGCCATTTTCATAGTTTATTTGATAGTGTAGTGAATTATTCTTTTCCTGTGAATATGATGCTTTTTCTCTTCCCAGATACAATTCCCTGTACACTTTGTTCGTTTACTCATTTGTCTGAAGTCTTTTGTTTCCTCCCCCTTTCCTTTAATTCTTAGCACAACAACTGTGTTGTTGTGAGCAGAAACATGGCATTTCCAATTCACGTATGAAATCTGTGAATACTGTCTGAGCAACTCTCCAGCCTGCTGATCAACAGCCCTAGAATTAAAATGATGGTGACAGCTATAGGAGATGGGATGCACACCACATTCTCTGTAGGAAAACACATACGCTTCTTTAACTAATGAGAAATGGGTTTGATTAAACAGATTTATGATCTCTTTTAAGTATAACTATAAGATTTGACATAAGACAGTGCTGATTTGCAATTGGGCTACAAATACTTAAATGTACAGGGACTTTGAACAAAGACTACAGTTGATTGATGCTCATGGTCACCCTTCATCATTTCTCTTTGCTGTTTGGAAGGTACAGAGTGCTTTTCTTGCACAACCATTCAAAATCAAACATGCAGCTATGGGGAACCATATCTTTGT
This sequence comes from Notiomystis cincta, assembly GCA_013398075.1. NCBI lineage: Eukaryota > Metazoa > Chordata > Aves > Passeriformes > Notiomystidae > Notiomystis > Notiomystis cincta. The sequence goes on along the minus strand of VZRX01008723.1, from coordinate 307,283 downwards.
GATGGGGATGAGGAGCTGGTTTTGTTTGATTCAACAGAGATTTTCTTCAGAATTCTAATCATGGGGAAATTTTTTCCTGTCAAATGCAGTGGTAAAAGTTGCCTGGGGACAATGCAATGTTTGTAGTGAAGTTCTGCACACTACAGGTAACATCCTCAGAAGGAATTCAGCTAAGTGTGCCATGGGAGTAGCTAAGTGAATTTTCCTATTGCCTAGTTCTAAGGTATCATTTTGCCTTGGCAAACAAACGAGAACACCTAAAAAAGATGTTGAGTACCCACATTGAATTGACTCTTGGTACTTGTATTTTAAAAGGGTGGGATATAAAATCCAGAGTATTACAAAGGAGTTGATGTGAAATGATTTTGCACAGTGGGAATTTATTGATTAGAAGAGCACAGCATGCCTCTGAAAGCTTTTTAGCAGTTTAAAAATGAGGTGGTTATTATAACTACCTTGACCTTGTTCCTGAAGTATTCTTAATAAACCTTAATGAGAGTCTGCTTAGCAGAAGAGTTGCACATTTTTATCATGCCAAGCCCAGTTGTAAATGCTAGTGTGTAAATTACAATGCAGTCGAGTGGTGTGCACGCCAGGGGACTGCTCTTTAAGAGGAAAGGTGGCCATCTATTACAGAAGGCAGCAAGCCATGGCCCTGCCTTACTTCCATACTGTGCTGTAATGTGGCATAGTTCTCTGGCTGCATATAGTCTCACTATGGAGTGGTTGAAGGCATTCATATTAAATTAATTCTGTCTCATTACTGCACTGTTTTGCTTCAGAAGACTAAAATGTCTGTTCCAGCAGTGCAAATCCCTTGCCCGCCCATTTGCTGTTAAACTACCAAACACAAGTGCTGTGCCAGAATGAGACTTTGGGTTTAAAATGTTTGCCACATCGAGTGGAAAGCCATCATTCAGAATGATGTTACCATGTTCTACTCATTATCTCCTCCGGGGGTCTTCATGGGATGCAGTTACTGTCACAGTAACAGCTTCTTTGCAAATATTCCTGTTGTTTTTAGAGGTCTGTGAGGCCTTGCTGGCTTGGTGTGATGGAAGGAAGAGATAATGCTGATGTGGCCCTGTAGCCAAGAGGCACTTCAGCCTTGTTAAACATTCAGGGTGTTACACAGATGGATGCATTGTGTCAATGTTTGTATAAGCTGAATGTTTGCTGAGTATTTGTGGAATCTGATAGATAAAATATATTTATGCCTTAAATGCAACAGGCCTTTCACAAGCACGTGCTTGGTGTCTGCTTTCAGGTACAGTAGTAGTCCAGCAGCTCATGTCAGTGATGATTAGCAAACACGAAGAGCTGTTTCCCAAGGATGTAGACCCTCAGATGGGACCTGAGGTGTGCAACAACAACAACGAAATTCCAAAGAAAACCACTGCAGGGCAGCTCCAGAACAAAGAGAACAACAATACCAAGGAGACGGCGGTGAGGCGCTGCTCTTGGGACACGCCCGAGTCTCCCCAGAGGGGAAGCATGGACTGTGAGTCTCCGACTGCTCTGCCGGGCAGCAAGACAAACAGCCCCAGGAACAGCATCCAGAAACCAGATGTCACCAGGAGCCCGCCGCTCACGGTGAAAAAAAATCCCGCTTTTAATAAAGGTAGCGGCATAGTCACCAACGGCTCCTTCAGCAGCTCCGTGGAGGGCCCGGAGAAGAGCCAGACCCTGCCAAACTGCTCCCTGCAAGCCAGGAGAGCGTCGTCCCTGAAAGGGCCGGTGACCAAGATGGGCACGCACAGCGTGCAGAACGGCGGCGTGCGCATGGGCGTCTCCAGCACGGACGGGCACGGCAGCACCCTGGGCAGCCGCAGCCCCGGCTGGGCGCCCAATGGCTACGTCACGCTGAGGGACAGCAAGCAGAAGGAGCCGTCGCTGGGCGAGTCCGGCCAGCACAACAGGCTCTCCACCTACGACAACGTCCACCAGCAGTTCTCTATGGTGAACTCTGACGACAAGCAGAGCGTGGACAGTGCCACCTGGTCCACGTCCTCGTGTGAAATATCCCTCCCGGAGCACTCCAACTCCTGTCGCTCGTCCACCACCACCTGCCCTGAGCAGGACTTCTATGCGGGTAACTTCGAAGACTCTGTGCTGGATGGGCCGCCGCACGAAGACCTCTCTAACCCGGGTGACTATGAGAACAAAAGCGACAGGAGGAGTGTGGGGGGCCACAGCAGCCGAGCCACCAGCAGCAGCGATAACAGTGAAACGTTTGTGCCCAGCAGTACCAACAACCACAGTGCTTTGCACAGCCTGGTGTCCAGCTTGAAGCAAGAGATGGCCAAGCAAAAACTAGAATATGAGACAAGGATAAAAAGGTAAGGTGGTTCAGCGCTCTACCATATGACTGCCTTTTGCAGAGTAAATCCAAGCTTTCCCTCTTGTGACTTGAACTAGCTGCAGTCACTGCTGTGTCACTCAGTAGGTGCTTGCCAGTCTTTCTGTGTTGACATTGCTTCATGATACTGTGATCCAGAGGAGTTTGTTTCAGAGCAGTTGTTTGTCCTGTTTGTGACACGCAGTCCTGTTGGTGTCAAAGGTAAAGCCAGAACCTTGTGTCTATATAAGATATAATTAACAAAATCATTAGGCTTTCACAATGTTTTCATGAGTTCGTGACTCTTCTCAAGAGAAAGGCAAGTGTGACCTTTCAGTGAAAGCAATACTGTGGCATAATCCACTTGTAGTCTTTGGGACTGGGGAGACTGCTGGATTCCTTTCCAGTTCTCATTCCTCTTGGGAAAGCATATCATCTGGGAGTTACCTCTACTCATGGTCCTGTCTTTGCTGCTGAGCCTTTCCTTCAAAGCTCAGACCTGTTAAAAGGGGCAAGGGAGGGATGTGTCTTTGTCTACAGACAGTGCAGGCTACTCGTACAGAGCAAGGTTGCTGGGGTGGGTGGTTGTAACGATCAGTGAATAACCTCAAAGCCTGGGCTTAGCATTAATTAGTGCACTCAGCGGTGCAGAGCTGAATGTGCTCTCTTTGTAATAAAGGTTCCTCAGTCAAGCTTTTCAGGACTTTCTGTTCTCACCTCTGTTCAAGTCTTTCTGTTCTCACCTCTGTCACACAGCAGCTCTGTGCACTGGTACCTCGGGCACTGCGAGTCACAGATCACAACACGAGAGCTGCTGGCAACAGCAGCTGCCAGTCAGTGCAGCACACAGAGTGATGCAGTCTTTCACCTGCATCACCATTTCCAGCATGGTGTGCAGTGTAGCAGAGCACCTAATGTACAGTGTAATGTGTGTGCTGGCTGTGTTTAGTACCACTAACATCACAGAATCATAGAATTGGGTTTGGGTTGGAATGGACCTTAAAGATCAATCAGTTCCAACTCCCTGTCATGGGCAGGAACACCTCCCACTAGACCAGGTTGCTCAGAGTTCCATCCAGCCTGGCTTTGAGCACTGCCAGGGATGAGGCATCCTCAGCCTCTCTGGGCAACCTGTGCCAGTGCCTCATCACCCTCACAGTAAAGAATTTCTTCTAAACATCTGATCTAAAACTACTTTTTTCAGTCTGAAGCCATTCTCCCTTGTCCTGTCATACAGTTCCTGATGAAGAGTCCCTCTCTGGCTTCCCTGTAGGCCCCCTTCAGATACTGGAAGGCTGCAAGGAGATATTCACACAAGGTTCTCTTCTCCAGGCTGAGCAGCCCAAACTTTCTCAACCTGTCTTTGTAGGGGAGGTTCCCCAGTCTCCTTATCAACTTTGTGGCCTCCTCAGGACTTGCTCCAACATTTCCGTGTCATTCTCATGCTGGGGGCACCAGCATTCCAGGTGGGGTCTCATGAGAGCATAGCAGAGGGGAAGAATCTCCCTCCCTCACCCTGCTGGCCACACCCTGCTTTGGATGCAGCCCAGGACACAGGTGACTCTCTGGGCTGTGGGCACACATTGCCAGCTCATGTTGTGTTTTTCATCAGCCATCACTCCCAAGTCCTTCTCAGCAGGGCTGCTCTCAATCTCTTCTCTGGCCAGCCTATAGGTGTGCCTGGGATTGCCATATTGAACTTCATGACACCCATATTTACAGATATATGCAGGTCCATATTGGCAAATAGACACAGCAGGCAGAGCAGCTGAAGAAAAGAGATTAGCAGTGAAACAAAGGCATTCAGGGCACTATTCTGACCTTGTGGGTGACACTAGTGCAACTAGCAGCAGCTGGATGTCAACACTTCTCGAAGTAAAAGGAATAGTTAGCCTACTCCTGGAGAATTAGATGGAGCTGTTTACTTCTGCATCTTTTGCTGTTCAAAGGCATTTTCTGAATGAGCTACCAAAGAGACAAAGGTATTTTTTTAACAAATTATCAAAGACCTTGCCCTGTGAGAACAGTTCTTTGATGAAACCGTGGTTTGTAGATACGCCCATCAGAAATTCAGTCTAAGCTTTGGAAATGAAAAGACACATATGAATTTGTCAGTAGTGTGCGTTTCTGCGTGAGTGAGTGAGGAGCGCTGCTCAGGAGCTGTCTGCTTTTATTTCCTTCATGCAGCCTGGAGCAGAGAAATCTCACCCTGGAGACAGAAATGATGGCCCTGCACGAGGAGCTGGATCAGGAGCGGAAGAAGTACACAATGGTAGAAATCAAAATGCGCAACGCGGAGCGGGCGAAGGAGGATGCAGAGAAGAGGAATGATATGCTGCAGAAGGAGATGGAGCAGTTTTTCTCTACTTTTGGAGAATTGACAGTGGAGTCTCGCAGACCAGAAAGAGGCAACACCATCTGGATCCAGTGAGCTTTGGAAGCATAGACTGTGGGACTTGAGGAAGGGCTTGGGGGTACTATACTGTATCGGGTGGCTGGTCACCTGTCTGAGGCTAGTACTCAACAAAATGTTGCAAACCCTTGAAGGAAGAAATCATACATACATTAAGCACTCATATCTACAGTGTGTACTTACCAAGTTATACTCTTTGAATGCTTCATGAGACTACTGTCAAGTGTTACAACTGGATATGTGTATATAAATTTAAAAACCACCATAGAGCAAGAGATGCATCTGAAGAAATATTTTAATGCAAGTCTTGTATTTAAACTGGTAAATTGAAATGTTGTTGCAATCAAGCTTTATATAAAGGCTTTTCTCCCTTGCACTTAACATAATAAGCTATTTTTGGCATCGTGTTACCATCAGCTTATTTTGTATATCAAATGTTTTTTTTTGTTTTGTTACCCCTTTTGCTGGGGAGTGAAGATAAACAGATATGTTAAGGTAAATATGTGGCTGCTTAGCCCTGATTTGCGTCGTTTCCCAGCAGACAGCAGGTGAGAAACTGAAGTATGCCGTGGGCAAAATAAAGCAGTACTGACCTCACAGAACTGATGGCCAGGGGACAAAGTTCCAGGGCACATCCCTACTGTAAAATAACAACTGAGGGTATGAAGTCAGCCTAGACTGGGACAGTGACAGAGGGGTAAACAGCTCCTTGTTTGGGAACAAACGTGGGTGGCCAAGTAAGAAATTGGGAGAGGGGAAAGGGGGACTTGAGGAGAAGTTAATCACATGACCCGAGTTTTTGGTGTACCCTGAAGAAGCCCTGTGCCTGATCACTGCAGTTCAGAGCAGGGATGTAAACCAGTTGTTGAGACCATGTTTGCATCAGACTTACCTCTGCACTCTGGGTGAAAGTGAGTCCTTTCTGTAGTGCTGGTGAAGGGACACACAGGGAGGTTTAACTGGAGACTCTGGTAGCCTTATGAGTGTGATGGGTATTGAAAAAATAACAAAATATGTCTACAGTAGATGTTTCTGGAGCAACTGGCAACAAACAGTAAGTAAGGAAGAAAACACACCAACGTATTCAACACTTCTATTTACAGTGTATATTAGCAAGTTATCACACTGTCTGAATGTTTCAAGAGATTACTGTCAAGTGTTGCAACTGTGAAAGTTCCAGGCTCTCCGCATCACCAAGGGAGCACCTAGAGGGAACAGCCTGGAGCGTCAGCAAGCAGAGTGCCAATGGAAAAGAAACAGCAGAGCCATCCTGTAAATTAATAATTTGTTTGGCATCTTTAAACACAGTAAGTATAACGTGTATTTTCTACTCCGTGTTAAGGATGTTTGGTTTTAACTTAGGGTTTAGGACAGCAAGCAGTATTATTAGAGAGGATTGTTGAGACATTATTATTTTAGAGAGGGTTGTTGAGACATCTTGGTTTCCCTCTAGTGTCTCTTAAATATATTGCAATTATTTTTTAATTCCAGTTGAGAACGAATGATGAAGGCAGATTCAAAGAATCTTCTTGGTTATATTATGGATAATAAACAAGTATTAATTAGATGTGGGAATTAGACTGGGAAGCAAACATGGAGTTTTAAATTTCAGAGAGATACAAAGCATTACATGTGGTCCTTGTAGATGCTTCGTTTATGTCTGGTGAGGTTTAGAGTCCCCAGTCAGGGCAGCTGTTGTACTGATTGCTGCAAACATGTCCAGTGCACATCCAATCTGTGTGTAAATCAGAAAAAGTCAGACAGGGAGAGATCAAGGTAAGAGGTGCATGTTTTACATCAGTTAGCAGCGATCACATGTACCATAATGGTGAGAGAAGGAAACAGATTACTATGTTAATTCTGATTTTTTAAATTGACTGAGAGACCTTGATAACTATTGCAGTAGGGTTCACAGATTAAGCAGTAGCTGACATCTGTTGACATGACTTCAAAGTTTCTGAGATAAGTATTTGCTTAACTGGAATTCCTTTTTTTACACTAGATGTACACAGTAGTGAATGCTTCTATCAAACCCTGTGTTAGGTAGGATTTGTCTTTTGTTTGAAGCTTGACTTTGCCTGCATTTGAAACTTACCTGCATGTTTCAAAAGGTACTTCAGTCAGTTCCTCAAAGAATGTTCAAATTCTAGTTATATGGCTAAGCACTGACAGCCAAATTTATTGCTTTGCAGTCCAGAACAAGACTTCACCTCATTGTCTCTGCAGAAATCATCTAGACAGAGGGGGAACTTGAGCAGGCACAGCAAACTTAGAAAATATTCCTGACAACAGATGTCCATTCCCATCATGATCCATCCAAAGTACCCCACTCCAGTGAGATTCCAGCAGCATTTAGACTGTGGTGATAAAGTTTATTTATGTCCTTTAAATGGTCATTTCCATGCTCCTATTATTGTCCTAGCTCTTTAAAAATCACAAAGTCCTTGATGTTTCTTACATTCAGAATCTAAAACTCGTAACTTCCCAGCTTTATGATACTGTTCCCAGGTGGCCCACGACTCACTTGTGTGCTGCTCTGTTCCCTTTAGCATGTCCAGCCTGTGTGTGCAGTGACCTGCTGGGGAGGGCATGCTGAAGGAGCCAAGTGGCCAAAGGATAGAATCACACTCCCTCTCATTCAGTGCAGAGGAAAGGGGCAAGACTCATTCACAAGATTAAGGTTAATGCAGACTGAGCCCAAAGGCTGTGAAAAAAACTATAAGGATTTTATGCAGTGCATTTGTAGATCAGTGTATCTCAGGCAGTTTTTAGGGTTCTTAACTGCTAAGGTATTGAATATAACTGAGACAACTGGTTTTATCACCAGTTTGTGTAATGAAACAAGTCATTAAAGGCCAATCTAACAGTGTTACCTGCTGCAAGAGAACACTAAGTTTCAAGTAGCAATTAAAATAAGGTTCATAAATTTGCTTTCAGCTCTTTCTCACAGGTCTGGGAGCTCCCCAAGTTAATAATCTGTTGCATGAATTCACTGGTGAGCTCCAAGCTGGGAGTGGCAGAAGAGCTCAGCTCTTCTAGCAAATTGTCCCTCAGCCTCGTGCACAGTGCACAGGGGGCAGTGCTTTTAAGTTAACCAGCACAGACGGTGGGAAAAAATCTCTTGAGCTGATGACCTTCTGGTCCAGTCCCAGGGTTCACATTACATCCAACAGCATGGTTTCAGGGCAGCACTCACAAGCAGGCTAGAGTTGAGGGACAGAGAGTGAGAGAGGGAGGCACACTTCCCACTGTTAGTCCCATCTCTGACCACATCCCTGGAGCACTGGGATGGGTGCCTATACCCTTACATGCCTTTGCACAGCAGACTGGAAAAGTGGCAGATACACCCCATAATTCTGAGTATTAGATGCTGGTGTTCTGCTTTGAGAAGCTTTTGTCTCCCCTTGTGTTTGTGAGGGTCCCGCTGCACATTTGGAGTATGCTCTGGTGCAGCAGAATAAATGAAGTTACTACACATCTTTGCCACATGTTGTAATTTCAGCAACTCAGGATCAATTATCCAAATACAAAGATTAATAAAAAAAATGCCATATGAAGTGATATGCAAAACTAGTGTTTTAGGTTTTGTAAGAGCAGAGAGGAAAGGAGCTTGCTGATATTACTGCTCTTAAGATGAGTAAGCAGTACTTGATCTAGTAGTTAAAGTGCTCATCCAGAAATTTTTGAGAAAGATACAATTTCCTAAATGAAATTAATACTTAACAAATATTTCTTGTGTAGCATCCCTAGTGGGATGGAACAGAGGCAGGGTAAGGAGAGAATGAATAAGCAGGTCCAGTGATTGGCACATTTTGACAGCCCAGTCAAAACAGTGAGTTGCCTCCAGCTGCTCTACATTTGAACACTTCCTGGATGAGTGAAGCTCCTAATTAATTTCCTTTCTTACTCTGAAATCCCTCTGGAGTCTGTCCATTGAAGAGGAGAGTGTCTGCAGACTCAGTGCCCCTGGCAAATCTGCAAGGAAGTAGAGGAGATGGAAAGGGGAGATGGGCAAATAGAAATTAACACGTACTTGTGATGTGGGCATGCAAAAACAGAGGAAACAGATGGGAGAGATGAGGAAAACAAGGAAGTTAATATACCTGAAATTGCCATGTGTAGGTGGTAGTAATTTGCCCTCGGTTAAGAGCATTCTCTCTGAAAGCCTGCCCCTACAAACGGGTTACTGTAGTTAGTGCTGTGTTACTCTTTCAGAGCTTTTCTGGCTCCGAATTGCTCTGTGGGCTGACAGCAGGAGCTGGCTCAGCTGTGTCGCCGCTGCCCGCCGTGCTTTTGTGTGTGCTGCGCGCCAGCAGCGAGACTCAGCGGGCAAGCCGGCGGCCCAGGCGTGGCTGTGGGAGCCCCGGCGGCCGGGCAGTGCCCCTGGCTGTGGCAGCAGCCTGGGCCAGTGGCAGCCAGCAGCCCTGCAGCAGTGCCGCCCGGAGGGGGAGCCGAGCTGCCCCGCTGAGCCCAATCGCCGCAGCTCGGCAGAGCTTGGGAAGCGGGGGGAGACGCTGGGAGCGTTCCCTGCCAGCCTTTTAGAGGCTTGTCATAATGTGTGTAATTACAATTAGCGTTGGTGAGCTAGTTTTATTGGGAAAAGGCTTGTCAGCAATAAAACGGGTTTCTTTAGTATGCCGGTAATAATGGAGAGTGCAGAAAGAAAATGTTGAGGCCAGAAACATGATCGTGATGCAAATATATTCCTCGCTTTTTCCCAGAGGGATCTGGGATAATGAGCTTCATATGCAAGACAATTCCACTTCTGAATCTTCTAAATGCAAGAATGGAAAATCCTTTCTACCTCTGTGTATTACTCTCTTCGTGTGAAAGAGGTTTAAAGTGATTAATGTTCAGCAGGAATTTGTGTTTAAAATACTGTTACGAGCATGGCTGTAACTTTTTTAAGTGTGTAGTATTTAGGATGTGACTTGGCTTGGTGCCAAAATAGGTAGATTTGAGCACCAGTATTTTCTCTTATTGTTCATGTGACAAAGGTGCAATCTTGATTTTTTGACCTTAACAGTTAACATTTGCTGAAATGTAGTCTACAGTCAAAATAGTGGTGATTGTTGCATGTAGCACTACTTGCGAATCAATTTCCTAAACTGTAACAAAAATGTTCTCCAAATCTTCAGCATTACTGAGATCTGCCAGTAACTGGTATTTTTAATTGCGCATTCTTTAGATCAGGATGAATGACAGAACCTGGATTTTGGCAGAGCAGGACAACAAATGCAGTGCTGTTCCCACTTCTAACCTAGACTGAGCACTGTGGTGAGGTTTTGTTTAATTTCCTCTTGCAAATATGTGCCTTTTGTAACAGTGAGACCTTACTCAGGGAAAAAGTTGTGCATGGAAAAAGTTACAAATTCACACCTCCCTCATTGCATAGTAATTCCCATGAGTACACATGCCTTAATACTAATAGTGCATGTGGCTAATGGTTGTATTTGTAGAGTTTAATGGTATTAATAGTGAGTGTATCACAATTGACTTAATTTATATTCTTCTGTCTGACTGGAGGGACCTACATCAAAGGAGGCTGAAATGGAAAGTAAGCAGGGTATGAACCATGGCAGAAATGAAGCATCTCTGGAGGCAGTTCCAAAGGCCATTAAGAGAACAGTTCATGAACTATTAATGTATTTCTGTGCTGCCAGCTAGGCCTGTTTTTCCCAAGGCCTAAAAGCACACCAAGCTATTAAAATCTTTGTCTAACAAGGAGAGAGGTGGAGACCTGCTAGTATCTACTCAGGAGGATATGCTGAGTAAAGATGGACAGCTTTGGATGCACTGGAGCCAGCGGGGGCTGGGCAAGTTTGCAGTGGTTTGCAGGGCCAGGCACACGTCCCAGCTGAGGTTCTCAGTCCCCAGTCCAGCCAATATGCCCACGTGGCAAAGCAGACTGCCCTGGCTTGGGCACACAGCAGTGTGCAGGCACTGCCCTGCTGATTCTGAATCCCCAGTGCTTTCCTTCTCTGTCCCTCTCCCAGCTCTGTGGCCTCGAGCCTCCTGTGAACGAGGTGGTGGTGGAGAAGGAAGTGATCCACCTGCTCACCTCATAGCCAACAGGTGAAGGCAGCTGGGAAGACACAGGTTTAGGGAGCTGAATCAGTAGGTTGCCATGGGCACCGAGAGATGAGTCCCTGCTACCACGGGTCAGAAATTACTGTTGTCATTACAATGAGGGAACTGAGGGGAAATCCTCCTTTTTTTTGAATATGTATTTTAGGAGTAGTTACTCAGAAGAACTTTCTTCTTCTGTGTGGATTCTGTGTTCTTCTGTATTGATCACACACACATGAGAGGTGTGTGGTGCGTGGTGATGTGGATTAATGGTGTGACAGGTGTCCCCTAAAAGTTTCTGGGCAGTTTTTAAGAAAATGTAAACAAATTACTTGTATTCTGCTTCTCTACTGTTCAAATTCTACTGTCAAGGCAAACAGGAAGAAAGGAGGGAAAAAAACCCAAACAAATAACCCAGCTACAGTTTTAGTGTCTATTTCTTTGTTTAGACCTTATAATCTCAGTGGACCTGTATAAACCCTATTCTTTGCAAATTTGTAGTTCCAGTGCACTGAAGCACGCCTCAGGCGAGTCCTGCTGTCTGCTCCTTTAGTTATGCTTTGCAGTACTTAACAGTAAACCTCATTACTGTGCAAGTCAGCAAAGGCAATTAAAAATGCAGGTTAACGGGACTAATGTCCACACTGATGAACACAAATCAATAGGCCTGTTGCAAACATTGATTTCCTACTTAGGAATTGAAAAAAAATTACGAAATAGTCAGTAGTGAATGTTAGGTATAAATTTTGCATTGATTTTGACATGAAATACCTACAGAAGAGGGAGAGATAGTTAATGGATGTGTGTTGAACACATTAAAACAGGTCAGCAGAATTACTTTGATTTGGCCTGAGAAGTTGGAGTCGAATCAGTGACCCACCTGAGGACAGCAGTAATGCATCCCCTTCATGGGATGGCTCACACTGAAGGTGGTGATGTTTAACTGAAAGTCTGTGATGCTACAGAAACACAAATCTGCTGTTGTCTATGGAGTCTCCCCTAAATCATGTGGAGCCTACTTAGAGGCCTTAGAGACTTATTAAAGATGTGAATTTGGGATCAAATGTGGCCTACCATCCACAGAGGATGGCAAACAGAAACTACCTTCTTGGGCAAGTTCCAGAAAACTGGCCACAGTCTTGGCAGCTTAGTGGTTGTTCAGTGATTAATCTCTGGGCATCTGCTTTGTCAGATTTGTTTCCTTATTCCCAATTCTTGGCACTGCTTCCCTGGGGGAGGTTGGTTTGCCCCAGTGTGTGTTGGGGCAGCAGGCATGGTACCAGCACAGGGGCTTGGCAAAAGTTGCTTGGTGTGTGTGGTCATTGCCTGGAGCGTGGCTGCTCTGGGGCAGGGCAGGATGTTTCAAGAGAACCTTCACTACTCTAACAGCCATCCCAGGGTGGAGGTGTGTAATACGGGATTTTGTAATTAGCTGGTTTTTATCAAGACATCACTGAGACGTCACCAAGAATTTTACTCTTCTGCTGATTAAAATATTAGATATTGGGAAAACTGAGGATGAGAGGTATTTAGAATAAATGTCCTGGTCCACAGGTGGAAATACAAACTACAGGTAGATAATGCAGTTGGGACTTTTTTGTGTGTGTGTTTCAGTGTGCCTTTTTTTTTCTTTTCTCTTTTTTTTTTTTTTCTACTTTGCTGAATGCACTTTTGTTGAACTCTTAACACTGAAGCACCACTTAACAATGAATATTCCTAAGTTCTGATTAATGCATGGGAGGTGTGAGATGGGGACCCAGAAGGCAGGAGAGATGTGATCTGCTAGAAGCAATGTAGCCACAAACCTCTTTTCTTAGCACTGCAAAAGCTTTCAGGTGGATTACCCTGCACTCTCTGCACAGTGCTGTGCAGACAGAATGTGTTCATTTTTTGCAGACTATTCAGTGCTTAAATGGCTGGTGTGGTGAAGGAGGAGGTGCCAGTGCATCACAGGGGCTTGTAGATCAAGTAGTGAAACTAAGAGCTCACTAATTCAGAGGGAGACTGCCCAGGAATTTAGAGATAAATGCAAAACTCTCCACTCCATCTTTTTTATCCTTCTTTGTGGATGGGGAGGGGGAGTTGGAAGACAATAAAGTGAAAGAAAGATACAAATTCGTATTAAGGCCGGAATGTCTGAGATGATACAGTGTTGGGAAATTCCTGTGTGCTGGGTACTGTGGTCTGGTAAAACAAGCCCTTCAAATGCTTCTTGGAAGCTCCAGTCCTAGGTGCCTACAGGACTGACCCATGAAAACAAACCCAGGTGCTGAGAAACAGCCCAGAAATGCAGAGAGGAAAGGAATCAGTTGAAGCATGAACTGTGTCTTTGTCCAGAAGCTGTGAAGTGACACCGAGGAAGTGAAGGCCAGGGAAGCTTTCCTCCTGCCTGGGGAATGTATGCTGCTCTTGCTCACACAGCAGAACTTTCTTCTTCTTGATGATGCTAAGTGCCTGGCAAGGACAAATTTCATCTTCAAGGTAGACTCCAGTCGTCCTGCTAGTTTGTCTGGCTCCAGAAAAGGAAGGGCATCTTGAAAGTCTTCTGTGAGACTTAACAGCACTCTTGGCAGTGACTCTTTTTACCCTTAAATGCTCTCTTGGGCAATTTTAAGTATCTTTCCCACAGGGTGCTAATAGCCATTGCTTAAATCTTCCTGGACTTCTTTTTACCTACTAACTTGGTTGATATTCTGGGTTTTCTGTGAAAAAACAGCTCAGACCAAGTATCTGCACTGATGAAACGATATTGCAGAAATTACTGACCCTAAAAGAAAAGCAATTGCAGAGCAAACCTTGCAAATATAGATAGCTGTGATCCAAATCCTGGAAATGTGTGTTTGGATAAAACCTGAAACCCTGAGCTTTGCATGTGTATGTAAATTTTAGGAAGGATTGACTTAGTCTGTTGAAATCATGTGAGTTTATTATCAGGCCAAGAATCACTTTAAAAAAAACAACTAAACAAGCAAAACCAGATAAATCACAACACCAGAACCCACATCTATCCTTAAATGCTTTCTCACATGCAATTCAAGTGTTTGATCCTAACACTGAATGCCATTACTTGGCACATAGAACTTGTTAAATGTGTGAATTACTAGTTTTTTAAACTGATGTAGTGGAAGGAAGGGCTGGTCTCACCCTCTGCAATCTCAGTGAGAATCGTGCTTTCAGAATAACCGTGAAGGACGGCAGTGGTTTCAAGCTTTAAGGACTTTTTTAGAAGAGCAGTAGATAAATACACAGTGATATATAAACAGATAGTACTCCATCTGTATCTGAAAAAAGAAGTGAGACTTCCTGAGAGATATAACAAGGCATACATGACATACAAGAGTATAACAAGGCCTTTTATTTTTTCCTATTTCACTCCAGTAACCACAGCACTTCTTGCTTGTAACCATCTATTCTTACTCAGAAGCTAAGGTTATCTGTAGCAGCCACAGTAACATCAATTATGTTGGCAGTGAGGCACTTCATCTGAATACTGATACAAAGCAGAAAATCCTCACAGCCTGTAATGCACATTAGGGAGTCGTTTTTGGTAGTAAATGGGAGGGTTTATTGTTGCACCTCATAAATACAGATAAGAGTAATCATATTGTGCTATTTATGCTGACATTTTTCAGGGGTGCAACTTCATTGTGCAGGCTCAGTGCAAAATTGCAAGGCTGTGGTGGTGCCTCCTCTTTGGGCCACTCTGTGATCCCAGGAATTCTGATGAGGCCTTGGCCTTGCTGAATGGCTCCTGGGCAGTTAAACTTGTTAGAAACACTTGTCTTGTACAAAGAGCTTCTCCTGCCTAACCAAGGAAGGAATGATACCTTTGATAGAGATTCTTTGAGCAACCTAAACCATTCATTGCCAACAAAGAGTCAGAGTGGCTCAGAGAGTCACTGCTCACTGAGCAATTTGTTCCTTTGATTTGATTTCTTTTCTCACTGGGGCTGCTCAGGTGCCCAGCTTGGAACATGAGTTTTTAGGGAAAGCAAGGGTCTTACCATGGGCTCTGTGCCTCTTCCCCCAAGGCTTCAGTCAGTGCTTACACACCTGTTCTTGGAGTGTTTTGTTGGTCCTTTAGATCAGTGCTGTGTAAATATAGAATATTAAGTTTATCTGGAGCTACTGCAGTCTATAAATATTCAAGTGTCTGCTGCTAGTTTTGGGGATATAAGACTCACATTGCACTAATGGAAATTATAAATTCAATCACCAATGAGGAGGACTTTCAAGAGACACTCAAGTGCACTGAAGTATTAGATATCTACCAAGCAAAAAATCCTAATAAGAAAGAAAATAACTGTGGCTTTTCAGTTAAACTTCACAGCTAGTTCTATAAATATTCTTTCTCTGCAACAGAATCTCAGTAACTCTGAGAGTTGTCAAGGAAGAAAAAAAGCAAAAATATTCCATTTTATGTGTTTTGCAAAATGTGATTATTTAGTTCTGCCACCATGTACATGCCACTGGGTGTTCAGAGAAAGGGGTGTTGCTTACACGATTCCTTCAATCTCTCTGGAAAGCCAGGCAGTTCTCTGTGTCCTTCTACTTGGAAAAGAAATTTAGATTTCTATGAGTGCAAAATTCCAGGTTTCCACCATCTGAGGAGAGTCAGAGCTAAGTCTGAAATTACTAGAGGCAATGCTCCAAGTAAGCTTTTTTATTGACTACCTCTTTTTAACTGCCTGTTAACTTTGTATTTTTCTTTTTTCCTGTTGTTTCAACACTTGACAATCTGATACACTTTTCCCAGGCAAAAAAACTTACTGGGTTGTAACAATATCAAGACATTCCTCTTTGCAGGTTCTTCTACTTCATTTTGCAGGAAGTTTTCCATTAAATCATGTTACAGCTCCTATCATCATCAAAAGCATTTTGAGAGGTTTGCACTGGTGCCAACAGTTTTCATAAAGTGTAAATACCAGACAGTAGAGTCCAATACAAAATGCCATGCAGAACACCTTCCTTGAGCTGCTGAAAAAGCCTTTCTAGGGAGGGTGTTCACTGCTCAGCTCAGAGATTCACCCACTGCACTATGAGGAGGAAATGCTGCTTTTTGTTTGCTTGTTTGTTCAGAAGGAAGGAAATTGTGTTTGCTGTTACAACATCCAGCAATGGCTGCTATGTGAACTAAACTTTGAAGCTTCTCAAATGGAAATGAGAATTGCAATCCCAAACTGAGCCCCCTGGCTAAACCTTTTTGATGTGTTCATTAATTAATTACCCTTAGCTGAAGGAGATTAGAGCAGAGTTCAAAGCTGAGAAATATGCACAGGAAAATACTGTATTAGACAAGAAAATTAACTATAGAAAGACTAGTTGAGTTTATTAGGGTCTTTCTCTTAGGAAAATTTCACCAGCCATTCTAGTGAAGATTTAGTTTTGCTGGAATTCCTACACTAGAAAGTGTAGGGGTCTAAGATGTATTGTGTGTTTTGTGCCTTTAAAAATATGTGCTGCCACAGCTAATTCAGTATAGCTTTCTGGAATTTATTTATAAGCAATCCTACTTTTGGAGGGTTGGGGTGGACTGAAGCTTTAGGGGGTCTAAGAAGCCCTGGAGCTTGTCTTTACCTCTGGAGGTTCTGGATGTGTAAAGCTGTTAAGGTGCATCTCAGGTAAGTCTGAGAGATAATAACAAAATGTTAGTTAAATTTAATTTTCTTTGTAACACATAAAACCAGGCACAGACACCAAGGTTCTAAAATCAGTATACAGATTAATTAAGATATTAATATTTTTATTTGAAATTTCTGGTAACTGCAGGTGAAGCAGAACTATAGAAAGCAAAGATGGATTACAGTTAAAACCCTACAACTCAGCCTTTTCTTATATCATTTTGCCAAGTAAAAGAAGATTAAGCAAAGAAAATTAGTGGTGAAGCTGCAGACACTGTAATGGTTTGCAAAGATATGTAATGGTTTTACTTAATAATCACATTTGGCTGAAGCCAGCCAGCCAAACAACCAAAACTTCTTAAAATCAGATTTCCTCACTGTGGGATGGGCAGTGAGTTCATTAAGCTATATGATTCATTAAAGACAGTTTTACAATGTATGTGTAGGATACAAATCCCACTTTCCTTTGCCCCTCTTCCAAATAAAGTGCATTGGCTTGCACTTACTGAATTCACCTGGAATACTTTTAACTTCAGCTGTGGCATTTCCCAGTCTCCTCTTCCCCAAGTCGAGAAGAGGTTGGAGCAGCAGTACAACAAGTGAGTGTAATTGCTCTGATATAGACTTTTCTCCCTTCCTTGTCTCCTGCAACACTCTGTTTCCTTAGGCCCTAAAATTAATTCAGTAGGGAAAGCAGGAGTTGGCTTGAAATGCAGAGCAAAAGACCATCTTACCTCTTTGCAAGTGTGTTTCCTGCAAGATTAAAAATGCCTTGACTTATGAAGCTTCCAGGGATGAATCCCATAGGATTGAGCAGAAAGATGTTCTAGGGTGTTCCCTGCTATAATGGAAAACTGTAGTAAATACTTGAATTCTGAGACCACTGTGATTAGAATTTAGGGTGTTGGGTTTTTTTAAAGAAGAGTTAATTTCTCACTTAGTGAAAGTTTCATCAGATAGAAAAGACTAATGAACACTAAATGTTTTTAAACTACTTGCTAAAGAAGACTGTGTCAGCCAGGATTGAGAGGAGCTTTGCTTAAGTAACTGAGATGTATTTCAAAGAACCAAGATTTAAACTTTGTGTATTTCTAAGAGCTGTGTGCTACTTCTTTATTACTTCTGTACTAACAGAGGGAGGATTTGTTAATTACCCATTTTTTCCTTTTTAACAAAGGTTCTCTAAAGAGTGGATTTGTATCTTTTTTTCCCTGTGATTACTTGATGTGGAATTTTGTTTTGCAGTAGTTGTAAGCTCATCTTAATTTAGGATTTGTAGGGGGAAAATATAAAGGACTAGTTTCTAACTCATATGCACTGCTTAATGAAAACATTCTAATGATTCTGCAAGCAAATTAACTTTCCCTACCTGTCCTATTTTTGCATGTGTGTGTGTGTTCATTCAGCAGCTGCAATTTATGGCTGAATATGGCAGCAGTACCATAGAATATTTTCTAAGAAAGTTTTGTTTATTGGCTCTTTTGATGGAAATAAAATTAAAAACTTTATCTGAGCCCCGTCTTATAAGCTGTGCTATGACACAGTTAACTCATAAGAGGTCAGAGCTTTCTCTTGAAACTACCTAAATATTAAGAAAATATTTACACTCCGTTCTGGAGTGTAGAAGCCATTAACTCAGGGCTACTACAGCCTGCCTCAAGTGCCACAGGGTGGCAGCCTTTCAGAGTAGTGCATTGTTCTGTGGAAAATCCTCTAATCCGTTTTCTGCCTGAAAATTGATGAGCTTTCCGGTGTAGTTCTTTGTTACAGAAACCACTGCCCAGCTGTGTTTTGTCTGGATGGTCAGAGAGCTGGAAAGGTTGTTCTCTGCGGTGCAGTCCACATTTTAAGGCTGAAGCTGAGATTAAAAACAAGGGCAATCAAATGTGGGTGTGGAATTCTAGTTCTGGATTTTCTTCTTTAACCTACACTGTGCTTAAAGTCTGGAGGGTTAATCTCTTTTTCCTCTTGCATGTGATGGGTTGGTTTTGTTCTTTACTCAGAGCCTTCAAATGCTTTCAATGCCATTTTGTTTAAGTAGGGATTGCAACTTCAAAAAGTATTTTGAATAAGGACAAGCCACTGTTGTGGGTGGTATATGAAAAGCTGTCATTACTGTTGGTTGTTGCAAAAGAGATTCCTGCACATGTGCAGGTCTCTAAGATTATCACAGACAGGGAAGGAATTGTGTTCAGATGGAGCTGACTCTCTCCATAAACTCTGCAGGACTGTGTGACCTCAAAATTTATACAACTTTAATACCCATATAAAGAATTAATCAGTTCCACACAAGTTTGCAACTGTGAGAGCCTCCCTGGAGTGCTGCATCCAGCAGGTCTAGATCAGATATTAGGAAAAAATGTCTTACTGGGAGGATGGTGAGGAACTGGCACAGCTTGCCCAGAGAAGCCATGGATTCCCCATGCCTGGAAATGTTTAAGAACAGGTTGGATAGGGCTCTGAGCAATCTGGTCTAGTGGAAGCTGTCCCTGCCTATGGAACTGGATGATTTTCAAGGTCCCTTTCAACCCAATATTATATAGTGATTAATTGATATTATATAAAGTGATTTTATACTGGACCCAAGTCTCATTTCAGGGCACCAAGGTACATTGATCTTGTGGTCCCCAAACTTGTCTTATACATTTTGTGTCTACTAAATGCATAGCAGGCTTAAAAACAAACCCAGACTTTTTCTCCCCTATTACAGGACATGACAGAATATTGCCAGGTGCTTACACTTGTTCCAGCAGGGCATCATCCTGTTGAGAGTAGCTTCCTTCAGAGGCCCTTCTTGAGCACCTCAGTGGGTGTGCAGGACAGCATAATAATTCTGTGTATATTCAGCACAAGCAACTTGTTGCCCACAGCCAACCCTCTGTGGTGGAACCTGCTTGCCATGGATTCTGAAATGAGGCAATTACTTATGTTAATGGGGATCAAAGGAGAAATGGGGCCAAATGCACCACTGTAATATATAAAGTTTTCATGGGCTTCATGGGATTATTTTGATTGAGCTACTCTAACCACAATTTATGAGCCAGTCTCAGTTTGCTTTGGTGCACCAAAGGGTGCAAATCATACTTATGCTTGTAGCAAGCAGAGAGTTGCAGTCATAAAATCAGTGTCTAGGTTCACAGCAAACAACTAGTGCTTTATTAAAATAAGGACATCAAAAATGAAACTATCTCAGAATTATTCCCATTATTAACATTTTCTGTGAAGAAACTCTCTCAAAAGGAGATGACTGCTTTTATTCTTTGCCAATTCAGCTATGCTAATTTTAGATGTAATTTCTTACTGTTATGATTACTATCTGTGTTAGGATGTGTTTCTTTCTGTGCTCTCCTTTGGGGTTTGTTTTCAAGGTCTGCAGTTTGAAGAGGAAATGCAGTGAGACATTCATAGCCTGCATTGGAAGTGGGGCAGCATGCAGTGCCATGCTGTACCAGCATTTGTTTTTTTGGTCTGTAGTTCTTGCTAGAGTTTTGAGGAGAGATTGTAACCAAAGCTGGGCAGATGGTGCTTCCAGACTAAGAAAACTTTAAGAAGTCTTAGTATTTAACCCAAATAGGATGAAATAGCTGCAGCACATTCTGTGACCCTACAGTTTCTACCACAGAGAAAATCAGGACCTTTTAAAAGACGTGTGAGGCAGCTGCTCTGCCTTCTCCATCCTGGTGATTTTCCAGATCCCCAGCTCACCTATCACCCACGTGGGAAGGTGGTTCACAATTTATGTTGCACCTTAATTACCAACAAACCACAGGCCTTTCTCAGCTTCCAGGGCTTTCTGAATGCACTCATGGGTCAGCTGGGAGTAACTATAAAGGCAGGATTCTCTACCTTTTAGCTTTCTGCCTTCCTAAGAAAAAAGGTTTCTCTCTGATGAGGAATATTCTGAGGGGTAGATTATTCTGGTCCAAATATCCCCCAGCTACTGCCCCATAAATCCTGGTGCTGCATTCCCTAGAAACACTGGTTGTATGATAGGAATAGCATAATTTTTAACATAACTGAATTGGTCCTTTCCCAGTAGCTCAGGCACATTTTGGATGACTAGTTCAGCCCTTCGCTTGCATGATCAAGAGAAGGAAAAAATGAGTCATCTCATTTTGAGAGTTTCTTCACAGAAGGAAAAATGCTGCTATCCTAATGGTAGTGTATATATTATCCTCTGTGGTCAGGCAAAAGAAAAAGAGAAGTGATAGAGGGATTCAGTGGCTGGGATTGTTTCATAATGTGAGGGAGATTGAAGAGAGCATATGAGAAAAGTCGGAAAGGTGCTGTCAGAATCACTGCTTCTCTGTTACTGTTTCTGAAGAATTTCACCTAATGATGGGTGACACAGTCTATCCTACAAGGTAATACAAGTTACAGTCTATCCTACAAGTTAATACCAATTTGGTTTCCCCACTCCCCCCACCGACTGATTATATAATACAGTACTCCCCAGTCTCATAAGAAATGCAGTGGATATTTCATTACTTTGAGGAATATCCTGGCATGTGTATTGTGAGAAACCTAAAAAACCTTAAAGATTGATAGCTCCAAGGGGCCAGATAAACAGGTATTGATATTCATCTAATTTAGGTTTAAATAAAAAAGTAATCCCATATGTCTCACTTACTTTAAGAAAATACTTTATATATGTAAATTGATAAATAGCTCTGTATTTCTTTATTAGTTGAATTTTTGTCTTTGTTTTTGGAGCATTCTCTTCAAATCTTAAACAGATTCCTCACAGGGCAGTAGTTCCCTGTTTCCCTTCTGAGAGCTTGGAATTGCAAGGAGATGCCACTGTCTGATTTAGGACACAGTTGTAGGTATTAGCCTGCTGTAATTTGTAAGTAACATAATGATAGGCAGAAACTGGAGAACCTAATTTATTTCTTGTCACTGTGAGGAGAAAAAAAAGGAACCCCAAATGCAGCCCTTTAGTTCTGGAGATATTATCCACAGCATTACAAGTGTTTTGTGCCTGGAATATAATTAGCCTATTAAAATAATTCTGAAGGACAAATAGAGATCAGTGCATTTAAGTGAAGTTTGAATTAATCCCTGCACAAGAGTATCACCTTCAAAAACTCTTAATAGTCATGCAGATATTTTGCTTTTTCTGAGTTGGGTTTTAGGCAGAAGTGTAAACAAATGAGTGCCAACTCTGTTCTTGGGCAGGACTTTATGTGGTCAGTAGCTGTCTTGCCATTCAGTTTCAAGCAATGGAATTAGCAGAGACTGAGAATTTCCCCCCACCCTGTTCAGATTAAGAAAAAAATTAAGAAAAACCATGCTTCCATTCACAGTGGAGAATTTGTCTACATGTGTCATTGTCTACTAACATACTGCCAATTTTTTTTTTAATATGCCTTGAGGCATTTCTAGTGTCAAATATACAACTGTAGACAATTCTAGAAAAGCAATTGGTATAAACTATCATTCTCTCTGAGCTTAATTTGCACCTTAATTAACTGTGTGTCTGTCCAGGACTCAGGGTAGTCTTGCTCTTTGACAGAGCTTGAAGTGCTACAGTGTTAGAAATAAATAATGCAGACTTCTGCAGGTTAATGCACGGCCCCAGCTAATGCTTGTGAGACTCCAAAAATATTTTAAGATCACCAGTTGTATTGTGCACGTTTTCTCATAAGAAAATGAGAAAAGAACTTGGACAGCATTATGATTTCTGCATCTCAAAGAAGGCAGTAAATCAAGGCACATTTTCTGTCCTTACTTTCTTCACTGTCTCAGCTCCTGAAGGTGCTTCTTGCTAGTAGCATCCTGTCGCAGGCAAGAGCTTCTGTGTACATCCTGTATGATCATATATTGCTTAGTTATGCTGCATTTTGAGTCAAAAAATGCCTTGCTGGCTTCATGCTCCGTGAGTAGAAAGCAGAATTTTAAAGGTTACTTAATCAGTTTGGTATCACTGTTTTTTAGATTTCAGTCCCCTGTGAGAGCCAAAACACCAAGCAGGCTGCAAATTTGCACCTCGAGTGTTTCTGTGCAGGCAGAGCCTGGTGGAGCGTGGACAGCACACCTAGTTTAGAATAATAAGAATAATAAATAAATTTATTAGAATAATAAATTACTGATGGTACTGAAGTTGTCATAGCTGCGCTGCCATCGATGAAAAGGAATTTCCCTCTGTTATTCCCTACGGTGAGCAAACATCGTGAACTTGAAGGTGACTTGTGCTCGGCCATACACTACATTTTTTTTACCTGCAGGAGGACGTTACTTCGGGAATCCCGGGTGCCCAAAGGCGGCGCTTTCCCGGTTTTCCCCGGAGGGAGCGAGGGAGGGACGCGGCCCCCGCGGGGAGCTCGGGCTCCCCCCCCTTCCCCTCACGGCGCCGCTGCCAAACGCGCCCGCGGCCGCCGCTGTTTGAGGATGAAGAAAGGGCTGAAAAGAGCCTGATTCCCCGCGCGTCCGTCAGCACCGCAGGTGTGAGGAGTGTGGGGGAAGTTTTGCCTTTTAACTTTGATGGTTTTTTGGGGTTTTTTTGGATGCGTGATAAACGCCCTTCATAGAGAGCCCCCGCCGTAGGGAGAGGCGCTGGTACTATTTGGACTTCCAGCAAGTCACAGGTGCTGCCTCAGTTATAATAAATACAATTTTAAAAATTATTATTATTTTAATTTTTTATTTGTTTTACCTTTAGGCTCGCCCCAACAAGCAGTTTGTGATGCTGTAAAAACGTGTGTGTGTGTCTCAACACACAGGTGAGACGGGAGCATCCCACAGCTGAGTTCAGTGGGGCTCTGAGGAGAACACCATCCCCCTTGTCTGCCATGAGGTCAGGAACTCCTGAGAGGTTTCTCTAATTTCCCTTCTTCACAAGGGCTGTGGTTGAGAAAACATTTGCATTCAGGAGAAGCTTTCGGTGAGTCCTGCCCATAGGAGACTCTTGCATTGTTTTTTGCCATAACTTTTAGGGGAAAAAAAACCTCAGCAAAACAAAACCCTGACTTTTTTAAGGTGCTGACCACATAGCGAATAATGACTGAGGTTTCACTACGTGTTATAACAGAATTGACTGTTAAATTTGTTAATAATTTTATCTGGTGGCATTCTCTGAGATGCTCTTTGTTTTTGTACTCTTGGTCTATGTGTATTCCACAACCAAGTCACATTCCTGTTTACGTAAAGATAAATAATTTGTATCTTGGTTTTGAAGCTTTTAAGGTACAATTCTGTCTTCCTTTAGAAAACTGTTGGTTTTCTGGTTTGTGGAAGTTTTTTATTTGTTGCTTCCATAATCCTGATGCACTCCAATTCCACTACTGTCTATTTCATATGGAGAAGGAAGTTTAAACTTTTTTGAGTCCTATTTCAATTGTATGCGTCTTGGACTTTTGTAGTATTATCTCGTGAAAAATTTCTATTTTAATTAGTAAGATTATGCTTATTATGGTTGCCTAATCTTCCCTCAAAATTTTTTTTTCTTATATCTTGCATATTTATTCTAAACAATCGTAAAAATAATTGTTTTTACTAAAATAACACAATGTGTTTTGAGGAACTAGACACCAAAACCCACTAAAAGCATGAATATGATAGGCCACAGCATTTAGGGTTTTTTTTAATTGTACCTTATATGTACATGTATATGAAAATTCTTTTCCCTTAAAAGTTTTAAAATTACTAGAGGGGCTTCTAATGGTAACATTAGAAGTCTGTCATTTTAAATATAATTATTTCTGGGTTTAGTTGTTGGAGGTAATATAAATGAAAGTTTAAGTGGAAACCAAACCAACCCCCCAGATTCAGAGTTACGATTTTGCAGTATACTTATTTCAGGAGGTTTAGTTAAGATGTGTCATTTAGGGGGGAATTCAGGTGCTAGAGATGGATGGAATTTCCTATTCAAACCTTTAAGAGGCTGCCTGGTTTTCCTGACAAAAACCAGTATTTTCTGTAAAATGTTTCTGTCTGTGTGGAGTGGATTTTTAATGTAATTGTTATCTCATTTTAGTGGCAGAGCAGCAGTTAATTTAGTCAGGCCCCAAGAACAGTGTTTTGTTGAGCCAATGTCATTCTGCAATGTCCACATGCAATAGCATTAGTCTTATTCTGAGACGTGTTTATTTTTAATCCCTGCTATTATCCCTGAATTTTCAGGTTTCCAGCCTGCTTATCAGTCTTCTTAGAATGGTCTTGGGAGTCTCCAGGTTTTGAAAGAAGTCTGTCACGTAATCTGCCTTTTATCTTGCTCAGTTAGTGATTTAAATGCAGGAAGAGGAACTGCTTACACTGAGCCACCACAAATACAATGAATAAATTTTTAAAACCCAGATAATCATGTGCAGGTAAAGTTCACCAAGAATCTGGCACCCTGCTGTTTGGGTAGGTTTGTAACTCCAACTCTCTTTTTGGTTGTTATTATTCCCAGGATGAAGCTGGAGCAAAGAGATTTTTCTTTCAAATTGCTTTTTATCTGCATTAGAAAATAAGTGTGAATACTTGCCATCATATCTGTAGTTACTTATACACACACTTCTCAGACAGAAGTGCCTTCTGTGGTGTCTGTAGCACCAAACACTTTGTCCTTGGGGCTGAACTCTCTGAATTAGGGTGTGGTTATGAACGTGGGGTTGGACACAGCAAGGGTGAATCAGTCAGAGTTTCCCTGTCTAATCCTACAGGTCAGCAGTAGGGCTGAATGCAGAGACTCCTGTGTCATCCACACGGGTTGGGATTTCTCAGTGCTGTGCCTGCACCCACCACAGACTGTACCATGAGGGATTCTGCTGCTCCTCTGAGAATTTCTATCTGGGTGGCTGTGAATCCCTCTGGCAAAATCAATGTGGGCAGAGTTGAGGATAAATGAGAGCTTCTTTGTGATAATACATTTATTAAAAGCTTATTTTAACAGTTTGTTCAAATAAATACATACTGTTGAACATGAAGACTAACCAAAGAAACCCAAACCCCAAACAATTGCTGTTTGCCCATGAAACAATGAATTTTAGTTCAAAGTTCTAGGTAGATCTGGTTCTGTTGGCTGTACTCCCTGTTCCCTGTACAAGGCTTTTGCACTCAAAAAATGGAAATGGCAGTGTGCCATACACCACATATTAAAATTGCACTGTTATAAAAGCAAGGGAAAAAGCACTTTGCAGCACTTTCACTTATCATTTAGTGCCAGCTGGCAGTGTGGGATTGGAAAGGCTATTGGTTAGTCTTTTATATTTGGTCTTGCTTGCTGTGTGATAAATAATAGGTCTGTCTTCCCTGACACCTTTTATCTGTGATCTTGGACTGTTTCACCTGTGCCTGTGGATGGGGAAGGTTTAATTAAATAGGCCCTTTGCAGGTGTTGTATTTTACAGGCTTGTATTGTACAGTTTCTTTACATGACTCTGCTGATATGCACACAGGTGTTGGTGCCAGGGAATCTGTGGAATGCTGCTTGCAGTGTGCACCCATTCCACTGATCATAATCAAAATTAAGTGAAAAGATGCTCTGGATCCCCATGTGCTCCAGAAGTGCAGCCTATACAAAGGGAGGATATTTTTCTTAAAATAGGTAAAACCTTTGAAACAGCTGCCTTGATGCTTTCCTCACGCTCAAGAGGTGCCTGGATTGGGAATGCCCACAGTGCCAGGAGCTCGGTGAGCAGCTGCAGTGGGAGCTGCAGGCTGTGCCCTGGGTGGGAGGAATGGCTGGAGCCCCAGGCAGGGGGCTGTGCCCTGCCCAAGTGTCACTGCTGAGTTCAGTGGGAGGCTTTTCCTTACTTTGTGTGCTCCAGAGCAGCCCCTCAGTGCCTGGTACTGAGAGCAGTGAGGGTGGGAGTGGACTCAGAAATCTCACATGTAGCAAGAAGCAGGAGGTGGGTGGGAATACAAAGGTGATGACAGCAGTGGCTCAGGGCTCTCTGATTTATCCATTTATACACTTACTTGTACAGCATGTGTGTGTATGGAAAGGGAGTGGAGAAGTGGGAGAGTTTGTGGTGAACCTGCACCATGTTCCATGCTGTGCTGGGATAAAAGGAGAAGGTCAGTGATGTAGGGCAGCTTGGCCCCAAGGGAGAGCTCCTTTTAAAGCCAGTGGTGGTGGTGTGTATAATGTACTATGCAGGAACATCAGGGAATGGCTTGGAGAGCTCTCAGTGCTACCAGGTGACTGTTGGCATCCAGCCCAAAGCTGATGTGCAGCCACAGCAGTTCTGGAATACTTGGGGAAAAAGAGAAACCTGAAGTCTCTCTTCCCACGAGTGGAAGTCAAATTATACCATACTCAGCTGTAAAGAAACTTCTTTTGATTTGTATGGGAATCAGAAAAGTTCTAAAGAAGATCACTGGAATATAAATATGGCTTTAAAATGATGGTTGAGCCTTTGAAATCCTACTTAATTCATCTTGGTTGGAACTAGATGATTTTTAAGGTCCCTTCCAACCCAAAACATTTTAAAATTCTGTGATATAAAGAGCTTGGAATCTGAAATAGAAATCATTGTATCTTCAATCCATTTCACTGTAATCTTTACTGACTTGAGCACTTCTTTCCCATGTTGAGACTTGTGCAATGTGGGGAAAAACACTTCCTCATAGTGGGCTAAAATAGATTTTGTAGTGGATGGTTGCATTGCCTCTGTGTTTACCTGTCTGCAAAATCCATGCCTGAAAAGAATTTGAAAGTAGATAAATTAAATTCTGGGTTTCTACAGTTCTGTGGAGATTGAGCATAAAACTTATATGATATGATCAAATAAAAGTAGGGTTTGGTTTGGGGTTTTTTTGCTAGCTTTTTGCTGTGCAGTATTGGTGTCTATGTAGAAAGGGCTGCTATATATGGATCTATAGGTGAAAAGTAAGTTATAATGAGAAAATTAGCCATGTTTCTCCATGCATTTTCTAGGAAGGAAAAAAAAGAAGATAATTCATGCTTATTTTTGTTTAGATTAGACTTTTCAAGAAGAGAAGCAATTACATAAAGAAGGTGTGGTGGCTGCACGTAACTGTGATGTTTTCTTTTCTGTGAAGATGAAAATGGACCAACTGCTCCTGTGGTAAGTTACAACTGGCAAAAAACAAACATGAGCAGTAAGCATTGCTGAATAAAAATGGCCTCTGTGGCTAGAGAAATGTTAAGTGTCACAGAAAATGACTCCTGGAATCTGTATTTCCAGCATTTTTTTAGATACCATGGTTCCAGTCTTACTGAGGTTTTGCATTTCTGTGTTCTGGAAAGGATAGGAGAGTTACACAAGTTTTTTGTTGACAAGAAATCTCTCCAGTCCCCAGGACAGCCACTGTAAAATGACATTCACTCAGCTGACCATGTCAGAACAGGTCTATGCTGATGAACTTTCAAACTGCTTTCAAGGGTTGTAACCCAGAATACTAACAGTTTAAATAATCTAGATTCACATGTGTTAGGGTAGATATAAAAATACCCAAACAAATGTAGTATTTCATTAATACTATCTCAAGCCAATCACTGGAGTTAAAGTTTGCCTTTCTTTATTTGCTGATTCTGTTATCCAAGGGTCTGATTTAATCTCTCACATCCAGAAACACCTGAATCATCCTCTTAGCTTGTCCAAGGCAAACTGCTTCAATATTGGGGTCAGTGGGCTGATGGAAGCCCTCTTGTAGCTGTTGTTGGTTTATTCTATATTGGCAATAAACATTTTACTTAAAGATCTTTATGTAATAATATTGAAAAAAAGAGCAAACTTCGATTTGTAGGAAAAATTAAATTCAAAATGTTTGCTTCTTTCTGAAGATTGAAGTTTTAAATGAAGGATGCAAACAAAAAGCAGAAGAGAAGAAGTGAAAACATTACAGACGGGGATAATAGATTTTGGTGTTTTTCTTTTTTTATTTCACTTGGGCATAGCACATAACTGTTTTCTAGGGCAGGAAGTAAATTATTTTGTAATAACTGTATCATTCATGAAAACATAATAAAACTGGGAAAATGGTATCCAGTCTGCAGCAATTGGAAACCTTCAGATGACCTGGACCAGACCCACAGTATCACATATCTAATATTTGACTAATATTTTTGATAAATGATTAATCTTCAGCTGTTAAGAGTTGAGCTTAAAAAAAAAAAAAAGCTTGTTTGAAGTTTTGAGGCTGGTCTGTGGCTTATCCCTCATCTCCACTTGGCTGTTCAGACCAGTGGTGAGGAGGACATGCACTCACAATCTGTGGGGTTTTAAACACACAAAGCTGTACAATCTTATCACTTCCTTATCTTGGCACCTGCAGCTCTGTGCCCTTCTGTGTGTATCCAATGAGATAATCACCTACATCTCCCTTCAATGTAGGGACTGAGGAACAGGGTAAGGCTGAAAATATTCATATCAGTTAAACTGGGCTCTTTGTGACTGCAGCTGTGAATACTTTATTTAGGAAAAGCAGCCAGAGAGAGAGAGAGATGTGAAAGGCAGTGCCTGCCATCTTAGTGGCTTTGCAGATTCAGCACAGGTCTGAGTTATTCTTGATGCTCCAAAAACTGCTTCTGTCTGCTTAAACATTCGTAGGAATAAACCCAAGGATCCTCTTTTACCCCTTTTGCAGAACTGCACAAGTGAGTTATTTTCCCTGTGCTTTCTGTTGCTGACTTGGGGGTTTTGCATTCACCTCTGTGCAGTGAATCCAAGCCTGGCACTGCCTGGGAAAGTGGATGTGCCACTGAGCTATTAACTAAAAGTGCTGGGCTTCAAAACCAAACAGGAGTCCTTCTCTGGCCGTACACAGAACAGCTGCAGGCACCTGGATTGTGAGAGGAGACCTGCACTGTCCGTGTTGTGGACAGGGGCAGGAATTTGGATCAAGTGCAGTGGAAAATGTCTGCTCTGAGATAAGTAGCTGCCTGTCAGCCTTCACGCCTGCAGCTTTAGATAAGCTTGGCTTGCGCGCCCGCTCCTCCCCAGACATTCATTGTACGGGGAGCGCTGGAGCGCAGCTCTGAGGCTTGGATTCCATCCAGGCAACCACGGGCCTGAAGGCACATGTGTCAATGGGCCACTCCTTGGCATCTCACTGATTTTAAAAGAGCATCTGTAGTAAGTGTTGGGTTTGGTGGAGTGATCTGGGGCAGTTTTGAGGTGGCTATTTATGGCACGTACTGAGTACAGTCCCCAGCATGAGGGTTTCATTATATAGCATTTTGTCCATCTGTTCTGTGATTCTGACTTTTTTTTTTTGGTGTGTGTGATGGGAAAGAAGCTAAAATTACTTTGGAATTTGTTCTTCTTCCTTGCCGCTTGTCTAAAGGGGAAAGTGAAGTGAAATGTCATGACTTTAACAGGAATTTCATGGATTGGCAATGCTTTCTTTTCCAGTTAACATTTAAAGAATTGGATTTTTTTTCCCCATGTCTTCTTTCCCAATCCTTTCAATGCCAATTAAAAAAAATAAAAGGGGAGGGATTATTACAAACCTTTTCTGGGTAACCACTAAAAATAAAGATTTACTTATTTTTGACATCAATTTCCATGTTACCATTATTGTTGGCAGTAATGGTAACTCTTGGTAATGGTAACTTGGTTTTATTTTTCATGCTTTTTTAGCACAAAACCTTTGAATTCCTTATCTCATTTCCAAGAATTTTCTGTTTTAATGAGAGCACCTCTACAGAAAGCGTTGCAGCAATGCAGGTTGTGAGAGTT
The DNA here is from genome assembly GCA_013398075.1 of Notiomystis cincta. Classification (NCBI taxonomy): domain Eukaryota; kingdom Metazoa; phylum Chordata; class Aves; order Passeriformes; family Notiomystidae; genus Notiomystis; species Notiomystis cincta. The sequence continues at coordinate 277,211 of VZRX01008723.1, read as the reverse complement.
TTTGAGAACTGTTGGTTTGAAGATACAGGCAAAAGATATTTCTGTCCTAAAGGGGGAAAAAAAAAGGCTGACCAGATGCAAAAGTGGAGCAGCTTTGAACTTTTTATAACGGAAGTTAAGATTATACCTTACAGAAGCACTCAAAAGACAGCCCAGCTATTTCTGTGATGAGGTTAATAAATATGCTTGCAATTGGAAATTTTTAAAACTTTATTTAAGAAAAGTCAGTTAAAAAAAGATATGCAAGCACTCTATAATTTCTGTTTGTGTAATCTTGATTTATTGAATCTGTGCAGTGATCACTGAGGTCCAGGGTAAATATCTTTTTGCTGCTGTCATCTATGTTTTTGTTTCCTTCAAGAGCCTTTCTCACCAGGTTCTGACTAATTCTACTATTTCACAGGAATTTCAAGTACTTTGCTTGATTTCAGGAATTAATTAAAAACAAAATTAGAATGTTCCTTTCTTGTGACTCTTGCCATTTGGGAAGAAGGTGAGCGTGACATTCTTCGTGTGGAGGTGCTACAGGTTCAGAAGTGATGTCATTAACAATTGTTATATTACAGTATTAAAATTAATGCTTTTTAATACCTATAATGTCTTTCATCCCAAAGCCACTTCACAGAAAGTGTCAGGTGTCACCTACTGGATGGTTTAATGCCTTGGTAATAACTCTAAATGACACTGAATGCCAGTGAAAGAGCTTCACTGATTGACAAGGATTCATTGGGGCACAGGGTGCTTTGTTTCGGGAGGAAAAGTGCCATGCTTGGGAGGAATCCATGTCAAGATTACACCTAGAATCTGGGATCAAAAGAAGATGAAACAAAAGCTGTTTCATGGGCATTTTCCAAGCCACATTTTCATGTTGTCATCTTGCTGTGTCTGTCTGTGATAACGATGGAAGGTGAGCTGGAGTGTGACCTAAGTTGTGGCTTGACTTGGAGCTGACAACAGGCAGCTGGCTGGTGTGGAGTTGATACCTGAGGACATGAGGATCCCAGATCAGGTGCATAAACACAGGGACCAGTGGGATGGGAAATGCCACAGGGAGTTTTGATTCTTGTCTGGTTGCTAGTTCAGGAGGGATGTAGTTCTCCTTGATATTCAGCCACTACTGTCCAAGCCTTTGCAGATTGTCTTGGACTTCAAATGGTGTCTCAAATTCCTTCAAGTGCTCATGATGAGATGACAGAATCATGCTCCATAAGATGCAAGAGGTCCAGCTCACCACAGAGGGTTGTTTGGATTCAAAATGTATGATTTCCATAATGTGTTTGTTTTGCTTGAGTCCAGGGAAAACAAGACAAATCACTGAGGGGAAAACCCAGGAGAGGGACCTGCCAGGTAGGTGCCAGTCAGAAGTGTTCTCTGGTTTTTGTCTTAGATTTCAGCTCAAGTAAAGTAAACACAGGGTATCACAGAACTTTGCAGCAGCCCTCAATAAAAATCACTATAAATAAATCCATCCCCACAGCAGGTTAATTCTTAGGACTCAAATACAGAGATCCAGTGCTACTTCCTTGTCTAAAGTGGCCAGTTGCTAAACTATGATTAAGAGCCTCTCTTTCTCTCTTGAAGCAAGATTATAGAATTTTCTGCAGATGCTGACTTTGGTTTTGGTTTTATTTCCATCAGTCAGCTCTCTATTTCAGTTGTTATCAGTCCTTAACTTTTGTACTTTCTTAGTTTTCTTTGACTTAATAAATAGGAATAATGTTTTTTCTCCTGAAACATTTCCCCTCTTCCCAGTCATAAACATACTAGGCTGTTGCAGTCTTTCTTCAGTGATGTAATTAGATCAGTTATAAGAATAATCCTTGAAAACAGGCCTCTGCAAACTATTCTCAGTCAACAGAAGTGGCTGTCTAAGCCTTTAAACCTTGAGGCAGGTTATGGTCTTGACTTTCCTGTCAGCAGAAATAATGCAGTATTAGATTGAGGCCTGCCAGGTACTTTTGGCATAACTTTCAGAACTTGGTTGGGGGTTTTTTGTTGTTGTTTTTTTTTTTTAATTTTCCAGCTTTGCTTAGATTGATATTCCAATTTCTGGCTGTAGATTTGTCCTAATTTACAAGATTACATGACTGTCTAGATCAGATACTTTATTCCAGTACAGGAGAACAGATATTGATCATACCATCTCTCTCTTTTTTTCAGTGAGGTAACAGATTAGGATCCTTGTGTTTCTCTGGCCTTGGCAGGATTTTCATGAGTGTGTAAATTTTGGGGGGTTTGGGATTTTGTTTGTTTTTCCCTCTTGCTGTTTCTGAGACATTCTTTGCAACATGGCAGGATGCAATGAAGAATGCTGAGGCAGTGAAGAGGGGGAAGGGCTAGAAGCACAAACAGTGCCTAAGCAGAATGAGAATGCCTGGAAAACATGAATAGCTCTGTTATATCTGAGCTATTACTTCACTTCTAAAAGTAAAATATGCTGCCTTGGAATTACACTCTTTTCACATCCCTATTCTGCACCTTTGGGCAGTTACAGAGCTGTCGAGCACAGCCACTTTGTACATTGTCCTCACTTAGCTGCTGCTTTGTTCCAGAATCAATATTGAAATATGGTGTTTAAAAGAGTTGCTTTGACAGACCTGCATAGTGCTCTATCATAGCAGCATCCGAGCATGCCATGGAAGCAGCGACCCCGAGGGTCTCATTCTGCTTATCTCCAAATAAGTCTGCTGCTTTGTCTTGGCAAACAACATCTGAGTGTGACTTTAAATTGCCTTTGTACCCACTCTGCCTTGCAGCACTCACTGACAGGGACCTTGGATTGCGTTAGGAGTTGTGGGAGCAGGAGGAAATGTGGTTTTGCAGGGGGTTTCTCTGCCCCCTGCCTGCCTGTGTGACACACAGGGATGCAGGGTGAGCTGCTCCTGCTGAGGTGAAGCAGCCAAGGCTCCCTTGGGCAGTGTTGCCTCATGTGGGAAGGGTTGAAGCACATGCTGGTGCAGCATCACATGTGATACACACTCTCCTGCCTTTGTCCAGCATTTGAGAGCATCACAGGCATTTCTGAAGCATCAGGTGTGGAAAGCAGGTGTGGGGAAGGGAATTTTTACATGCTTTGAGAACTTGCATCCCATGTGTGTTGCACTGGGTGGTTGCCCTACCTAATCTCACCATGTTTTGCTGTGAATGCATTTTCTACAAATCAAATGAAAGTTTAGCTGTTCTACTTCTTTTTAACTTGCAGGCAAGGCTGGAGTCCTCAGGGCTAGTTTCTGTCTCTATGAGCTGCAGCCTTTACAACTCCCTAGTTTAAGGGAAACCTTTTTGACCTATTTCTTAGGTCAGGGATGAGATAAAATACAACATCCAAAATGATTTTTTCATTTTGTGATCATTCTGCTCCCAAAGGGGAACAAGAACACCTTTGAAATCACTTATTTGGAAGAAATACTTGGGGGAACCAAATGTATGGAGGCAGTCAACCCAATTGCTTTGAAAAAATGAACATGTACTGCTAATTCTGACATTCTGTAATCTTAGTGTATAGCCTTAGTTGGAACTATTTGGTTTTCTTGTGGGAGAAGACACTTGCTTATGTGCAAGAAATGTGGAATCAGGACTTGGTAAGTGAAAGCATCACCTGGTGAGCTTGAGAAAAAAAAATCAATGAGTTGTCCAAGCTCTTATGTGCAAATTAAATTTAAGAAATGAAACAATTCCCAAGCAAGTAATGTACCAAGAAAGATTTTATAAGAAAAGGCAATATATTAAACGCTTTTGAAGCAACCCAGGAAGCAGAGTTTTCAGTAGCAGAGGAGGTTGAGCCATCTCTCAGCAGGGTGCTGAAATCTGTGTTGTTCACTAAATCTACTAATGCAGTCTTTTCCCATTTCAGTAAGTCCGTGCAACTTTGAATACAACAGTGTTTAGGCAAGAGAATTATTTGGCCCAGCTCTTCTAAATCCTACCTTGGGGAACATGTTATTGTCATGGTAACCTAGCCAAAGCTTTTACTGTTAGCTCGAGATAGCAATCTGTATTGTTTCAAAATGTATATTTGGAGCACAACTTACTGAAATCATCAATATTTATACAGCAGATAATATCTTCAGACAGGCTGGACACCATCTGTCACAGTCTGATTTAATTTTATGGTTGTAGCAAAGGGAACTGGCAGTGTGGAATTTTTCACAGAAGTCAGCTGGAAGTGTGTCATGGTTTTCAGGTAAACCTGTGAAATATTGTAAATGATGGCTGTGCATTCATGTTATGTAAATGGGGAAAGTACTCTTTTGGGGGAGGGATTGATTTCTGTTTGTTTGCATCCTGAAACAAGTTTAAATTCTGTTTAGTGCTCTATTGTACTGGAATAATTTATAATTGAATCCTTCATACATGCCTTATGTATCTCTGCAGGGAAAATTGAGCATGAAATCATTTGCTCTGGAAGAATTACTGAATACAGGAAGTGGCAATTTTTAAAATTAAATAAGACTTGAGCAGTTCATGGTATTACCTTCAGATGGCAATTTAAAATTAAGGTTGTTTTCTTTTTCATGGTAAGCATTTGGTTTTATGGCACCTTTAGCATTTTATGTAATGTTTTGTATCATTAGAACAATAAAACACCCATGATAAATTTATTCAAAATTATATTAGTGCATTTTAGGGTATATTAATTTTCTAGAGTTTTACAGGACATGCAGCCCTTGACAGCAGACAAAGCAGTTTCAAAAATGGCAATAGTATTATTGTGTGCTGAAGTTGTTCTGTTGGTATGGGTCATCAAATAAGTTGTAAAATATTTTTCACTAACAATGTAGTAATTCAAGATACAAATGAAATTAATTTTTGTACAGTGAGACAGTCCTGTTTCTCTAACACTTGGATGCTTGAGGTTATTCATTAAGTTCATTCCCCTCACTCAAGTACTTAACAGTCCAGTTTTGTACATCTAACTTACTGCCTAGTGAGATGTGTGTGCATTTGCTCTTTCATGTTTATGGACATTCTTTTTCCAGTGCTGATGGTTGTAAAGGCTTGAACCCTCCATGTTTGTGTATTTGTGTGCATGCATGTCTTTGTGTGCACATTTCTCCTGTGTTAGTGCCTGTCTTCTTCTGCTTAATGCATATCTGCTAAAATTTGTTTTGTCCTACCTTGGATCTTGATTTAGAAACCTATAGGTAATGAAAAGTGCTCTTGACTCAAAGAACCATTCTTTCTGAATCTACTCTTGTCCTCTACTACATATAAACCAGGATTTCAATATGTAAAATAATCCATTTTGGTCAGGTAGCTGCTGGATTTTGTTCTTGTTTGTACAATGTACAAGCAAGTGATCAGTGCAACTCCTTAGGCCACTTACTGTTAATCAGTCTGTCTTTTAAGTATCCTTCTGGTGCATCTGTTATGCTGAATCACTGTCTCTTTCACTTAAAATCTTCCTTGTGAGAAAATGAATCAAGTGGACAGTTGTGCCCTGCCCTGTGATATCACTGCCTGTTCTCAATAACCAGATTTTGTCTCCAATTACACTTTGTGATTGCAGCATCTCTGTATTGATCAGGCCTCATGAAAGTAAAAGGAAGGTTTAGATTGTGCTTTTCAACCTCAGAGTTATATAGAAAGCTGACATGAGGCTGGTTAATTCTCCATCTCAGTTTAGATCTGTTACATTTGTCCACATGTATAACAAAGTTAAAGAAAGCTGAGGTTAAAATGTGCACTTCTTCATGGTATGACAGTGAAGAGGTAGTGGAAGGAAAGATGGTGAAAGAAGAGTTGTAGGAGTCTGAGTAGATTCCTTAACTTTTTAAAAAGCCTTTCTCAATGATTAGCATAATAACAATGTGGAAAATGTAATGGCTTTAAAGGCTTCTTGATGGAAATGGACACAAAATCCAGGATTATTATTTCTTTTGTCTGGGGTAAAGTCCAGGTCAGTAATTTTTCCTTGGGAATGAGACTGAATAAGAGCAACGAAGGCATTGCAAATCTTTGGATTTTGTCAGAAACTAGCTGAGAAGTTCATTACAGTGGAGGGTTGTATGGCAGACAAATGAGAGCTGCAAAAAAGGAGTTTGTTGTATTGCATCCTCAAGCTTGAAAATTAACTTTGGAACAGAGAGACTCATGGATTTCATGTGCAGTGGGTACATACCTGGGGAGAACAGCAGTGGCTGGTTCCATGGAGAGCCTGGCACACACCTTCACTGTTCCACTGGAGAGTGCAGCATTACACCAGACTGGAATCATACAAAGCTGTGGCTGGAAGTGATGTTGAGAAATCATGTGGTTCTGGCTTCAGCACCGACTTGGGTGGAGGAATTTGTTCAGAGATTGGTTTGTTGCTTTATGCCTTAAAACATGAAGATGCTTGCTCACTAGGATTTTATTTTAGTGGTCTTAATTTAACACGATTCAGAAGAATATGACCCCTGTAAGGCAGGCAGAGCTGAAGGGGGTGTGTAGCAGCTCTTAAACCATCAGTTTGCAACCCAGCACATTAAGTCATCACCAATTTCAGATTGTTTTAATGTGCTGGATTGCAGACTGTGGCAATTCAGGAGTTGCTGCATTCAGCCATCCATGCAGCAGGCTCTGGGAGAAATGTGCTCCCAGTGTCACTCATGAAAATCAATGACAGAGGTAGTCTAGCTTTCATCTCCTGGGCTACAAATTGTATGCAGAATTTGCATTTGAAATGAAATTATTTTTGTACTAAGGAGGACCAACACTGAATGCTTTAGAGGAACAAAGAGGAGATCCAAGAGCTTAGCTGAAATTAATTTGGCTGGCTCATTGTGAGCTTTGAAGCTGATTTTGTGCTGTAAACATCTGCTTCTGTCCAGTCCACCTTAAACTTAGATCATACCTCCTTACCTGTCACAGAGGCCATATCCACCAGTTAGGGCTGGGGCAGCTCTTCTGGGAGATTGTTGCTAAAAATTATTTGTTTAACTTATTTGGTGCAGATCTGACAGACTGTGTCAGGCCATTACAGTGTTTAGCTGAGGCCCAATTCCAGTGTGGAATGCATTTTGTGGCATCCTGGCATGTCTTGGCTCAGCCAGTAAAAGATCTTGAGAGGACACTGTGATCACTTGAGATGAATGTGGAGAGAAATGCTGTTGAGCTGGAGAAAGCAGCATGCCTTGATTGGGAAAGAAGCATTTGAAAAGCCACTGTTTTCCATTAGATACATTGTTTTAAGGGCAAATATCCTAATTATACTCCAAAGCTTCTGTCACTTCTGCAGAAGCTTAGGCTCTTTGTTTCCTGTCTGTTTCTCCAGCCCCACTTTTGTAATTATGTCAAAAGCATCCGCCCTTAATCCCTTCTGTGCCAGTGAGTGGTCACATAATGGTATTTTCAAAGGTATTCTCCTGTCTCACACAATAGTGTGGGTTTTTTTTTTCCCTAGAAAACTTAAATTTATTGTATCCTGAATGTTTTTGTAATACAGGGAAATATGTGTATGGACATATTTTTAAGGAAATAAAACCTTTTTCAAAATAGTAATTTCGTTCTAATATTTTGCCTGTCAATAGTGGACTGTTGAAGACTGTAAGCACAAGAGAAGTAATTTTTTAGAGTATTCTCATGTAGAATCTAGAAGGGATGAAAACTTTCTCAGAATGGAAGGATACTCCTTTGCTTGGAGCCCTTCTCTGCTGGAAGTAGCAGTCATTTCCCATGCAAATGTGGTAATAATGTCCTAGACACTAAGAGAGTAAATCTGATGTGGCTTGAGAGAAAGAGAAAAAGGGAATGAAGGGGTTTGTGTTTTTAATGACATGAGAATATTGCCTGTTTAAATTTTTGTTGGTTTTGTTAATGTTGTGATGAGAATTCTGGGGTTCTTTGTTTCAGTGTCTTGTAGCTGCTGTTAATTGTGGCTTCTGCTATGCATCTCACAGCATCTATTGCCCCTCCTCCCCTCATCAATCAAAACAAGAAATTTAGCAAACTGCAGATGTCTGAAGCTTACCCAGTCAAATATGCTATGGGTATTGAGACCAGTAGCTTGACACATTAAAAGTGTCTGGCTTATTGCTTATTTCTACTGTGCAAGTGCTTGCAAACTGCAGTGGAAGTTGTGCCCTGCTGCCCTTTGTGGCTCCTCAGGGCACTGGTGACAGTGGCAGGACATCTTCACATCTTCTCTTAGTAATATGTAGTGTGGGGAGGACTTTCTGTGGTAATTGTTAGTCTGTGGTAGAGCTGTTAAGGAAATGGGGAGGAAAAAAAAAGACAACTGTGGGAAGGTTTGAACTATAGAATTTTTTCTCACTGCAACTAAATGTGTTCAGACCTTCATGCATGTATTTATGTGTGCAGGAATGAGACATGAATCAAGACAAAAACCTTCACTTCCAAAAAGTAAGAGCACGCAGGAGAAACAGACTAATGGAGAAGGGAGAGTGGTGTATGTAGACAGGAATGGGCAACCAATACTTCAGGGGCCAGTCACAGCCATTGACTTCTTTTTGTCTCCAGTTAGGTTAAATGATTTAAATGTTTATCTGTCATGTGATGTGTCAGTGTATGGGCTGCTAAAGGCACTTGGATGGCCCTCAGAAAAGCAAGAGTTACCCAGCCTGAGTTAGATAAGCTCTGTGTTAGAGTTCCAGGTCACACAGGCCTGTGTTTGGCTCTGGGTGTGGTAAAACCTATGGAATATTCAGACTAGTGGAAGGAAGGCTGCAGGGAGTTCCTTGGTGTTCTTTTTGATCAATGAAATTGATACACTGAAGGAAAATGTTTGGGTTTTCTGAAAAGATATTTTGGCAAGATAAAATGTCACCATAATAGGAGGAAAGGCAAAAAGGATTGGGATTTTTCAGCCTGGAGAAGTCTTTGAGGTGACCTAACTGTGGCCTTCCATTACCTGAAGGGAGCCTACAGGAAAGATGTAGAAGGACTTTTTACAAGGGCCTGCAGTGACAGGACAAGGGGGAATGGCTTCAAACTGAAAGAGAGCAGGTTTAGGTTAGATATTAAGAAGAACTGTGAGGGTGGTGGGGCACTGAACAGGTTGCCCAGAGAAGCTGTGGATGTCCTGTCCCTGGCAATGTGCAAGGCCAGGTTGAGTGGGACTCTGAGCAGCTTGGTCTAATGAATGACATCCCTGCCTGGGGATTTTGGAACTGGATCATCTCTAAGGCTGCTCCTAACCTAAACCATTCTATGGTAATATTTCTGACTGTCTCTTATCTCAGCCTAAATGTGGTGGAAGTGTAGTAGCCTTCCAGTGTACTTTCTTTGATGTTTAATGTCAGAGGAGAGGAGACATCCTGCAGCTTTATATGTGCAGAAGAAATGTTATCAGCTTAATTTTTAAAGTTGAGGGCATCAGAAGTCATCACCAGCTCTGCTTGTTTCTGTGAGCAAAAAATGCAGTGGTTGTTTTTAGAAGTGGGATTTGCAGCAATCTATTAGTGGGTACAACATACTGCTAGTGGGGAGACCTTTAGCAGATCCTTGGGCTTCTGAGGGACTCCGGGAGTTGCACTGCTTGTTCATTTGAGCAGTAGCTGTGTTCAGTAGCTGTGGAGGAGATGTGTTGTAATTTTATTATTTTTTTAAAATCCCTCTCCCAAGCGTGAAACTTGACTGAAATTTAAAGATCTGTACGTTTTTTTAGGGCGATGGGCATTTATGGCTTTGCATAGCAGGTAATGTAAACAAAAGAGCAGATCCACACTCCCTTCCCTCTGTACTGCAGATGTCTGAGCTGCTGCTGCTGCTGGTAAGTGCTACAGGAGGCTGCTCAGCTTCCCTTTGCAGCCTGCTCGATCCCCTGATTCTCCAGGAGATACCGTAGCTGTGGCTGCAGATTAGATTTTTCTCTCCCTCCCCCTGCGAGACCTCTGTGTGCTTTGACGTCATGTGTGCTCCTTTCAGTTGCCATAGCAGCCCCATTCCCCAAGCTCTCTGCCTGTCTCCTCTGGTAGGTTCCACAATGGTACAGCCAGCATCACGCTGCACAATGGTTTCCAGGCAGTGAAAGAGCGTGATTCAGCAAGCCACTCTTCCCCCCCCTCCCCTTTTATTTCATTATTATCAGACATTTTGCCTCCCCTTTTTCTGTTCTCTTCTACCCTCTCCCCCAGGCTTTTATTCAGTTCTTTAAAGGAAAACGGTGATTTACCTTGAAACCAACAGCCCATCTTTTTTCTTTTCTTTTTTTCTTTTCTTTTTTTCCTTTTCTTTTTTTTTCCCTATTATTATAAGTAACCCGTTGGTTTGGTTTTGTTTTTTTTTTTTTTTTCCCCTCGGCACTGTTTGGAATGTGATTTAAAAATACCACCACCTTAAAGTCGCGGTTTGGGGAAAAGGTTTCTGGACGAGGAGAATAGCTCGCGAGCAAGGAATGGTAGGTGGCTGATGCTAATATTCTTTGACTAACTGCTTTCGCAGGGTGGGGTGATGAATATTGATTGCTGCTCGAGGAAAAAAAATAATAAAGCAGGGGAGAGGGAGAGAGAGAGAGACAGGTTAATGAAGTAAACTGCTAAGCGAAGCAAGAAGGCTGCACCTGTCCATTTTGTGGCCGGAGGAGCGTCATTTTCCGGCGTGCGGGTGTGTATGAGCCTTAATGTTGGGGCGCTGTGGGCGACCGGCGGCCGAGGGAGCAGGGCAGGGGCACACCTGGGTGGGAGTGTGCTGGTGCCTGGCCAGCTGGCTCATGTAAACAGTGGGGCTTCACTCAGCCTCATCACCTCCAACGCTGCCCGGGGGCTCTGGGGGGAAGGAGGTGTCTTGGCTTGCCATTCAGGAGAGAAATGAGGGTGTTTGGGGGGGTGATGTGGTCCGTGATGAAATTTGATTGTGGAAAAATGAAGAGAGGACAAGGAAGTGGAAGATTCAGAGGGCAGAAGTCTCGGCCTTTTGCAGAGTGGTTGAATGCCAAAAAACCAAAGTGTGTGTGTGTGGAAGTGTTTGACAAACCTTGTCGGATGTGGGGGTGGGGGTTGTTTTTAAGAAAGTGGCCTTTAATCATCACTCTTCCACATTACTTGGATGCAAGTGAACAACTCAGCCCACTGGGTTTTTCAGAACCACAAGAGCTTTCAGGAGGAGTGTTTACAGCAAGCTACGGGCCAGTTATTTTGCAACAGAGAATTAACAATCTGTAGATGCTGCAGTGAAATCAATGTTGCTTTGCAGGGAAATCCTCTGGCAGAAAAAGCTACTGCTACAGGAAGAAATGTTGGTTTGTTTTTTTACAGCAGAGAGACGTTATTAGAAATAATAGGAATTTGCCTTGGATAATTAAGTGTTACAGCATTGTTTAATAAGCAGGCGGTGCTCCCGGTGAACCATGATGGGCATGTTTCACACCATTCGTGTGCTGGGGGATTGCAAGCTTGTTTACATGGGCTCCTTTTGCTGCATAGCTTCATGATATCCCCAGTGCAACCTTCCCCTTCCATGATGTGTTCACTGTAAGTTTGCAGAGACTTCCATAGGGGCAAACCGACACGACGTGGAATTAGAAATGTTGAGGGAAATTATGGCATGGAGCAGAAATTTTTTAGGGGGAAAACGCAAATTTTGTGTGTTGTAAGTGATGAGAGGAGTCTGAAATCAGCTTGGTGGAGGACACAGAGGTTGTCCTGCAAGCCCAGCTTGAGAAAAAGAGAAGGGTTAAGATAGAGCAGGCTGGTGTAGGTACTGCACAGGGCTGTTTGTCTTTGCTCACGTGTAACCTATCTCCGGTCCCCATGCCTTGGGGAAACGGGGTGCACCAAACCTCCGCTATTTTAACCTCCTTTCAGTGCACTTCTCTCAAATCACTGATCAGGAACACTGGAGCAGTATTTTCTTCTGTGGTCCTCTGGCTGTGTGCTCTCTTTCTGCTAGGAAAGGAGGCACAGAAATACCTTTTCAGTTGGCTCAGCTGATGACTTTGTCTTACAGGGATGCAGATGTGAATGACAAAGGTGATTTGACCTCAGCCATTAAACAATATTCTTTTTCCCTGACTCTCAATAAACTGCACTCTTGCTCATAGCTTTCTCCTGCTGTTTCAGAGTATGCATAATTTGTCAGGGTCCTGTTGTAATGATGGTTTTGTTGAGGAGTGTTAGGATTACAAGGATGTTTTTAAATAGGATAAGGACAGAAATCACTTACCATGAAAAATACGTTACCTTCAGCAGCCTGTCTGCCTGCTTGGAAAATGTCCTTCTCATTGTTAAAAAGCCCCTTCAGTGCAAACACAACATTTCTCTGAGCAGACCACAGGGATGAGTATTTTCTTGTAGGTTTGGAGGGGATTTTTTCCCTACTGTCAGTGGCTGGTGTGTTTGCAGCTGATTTTTAGTGATTTAGCAGTACTGGATCAACATAGCTTCAAACAGTGCTATGGGACCAGACCTGGCTTGTGAGAGCAAAAGAGAGAGTTACCAAAATTTCACTGCCATGTTATTGGAGAAGGTCATAAAGTTCACTAGTAGTTTACAGTTCATTGCAAAGCTCATCCAGTCTAAGGGAGGGCTAAAGCAGGCCCAAAGGAGGATGGTTTTAGCAGTGCTTTTGCAGATGACATCGTAATTATCTCAAGACTTGGAAGAGAGAAAAGCTGCATTTAGGAAAAGGTCTCCAGCTTTAAAATTGCTAATCTCTTAAACTGTTGTTCAGCAGATTGTCCAGTTCTTTGGACAATTCCAAACTACAGAAAATATCACCAGCTTGTTGATACATTTTCAAATCCAAATAATTTTTTTTTTTGTTTTATGGCAAGTGTTCTATACCCCTGACTCCTCCCATTCCCCTGATTACGTTTTGAGCTTATAATAGCACTACTACAAATTATATCCTAAAAGCCTGGTGATTGCAGAATCACCACAGTTTCTGGTCTGTTATGTCATCAGGAATAAAGGAAAGAGTCTTCATTGAACTATAACACTGAACATATATATATTTTTATTTTTTTTTAAATATATATATATTCTGGCTTTCAATGCTCATATTCTGTGATTCTTGCATATCTACTGTTTTGGAGGCTACTTTCAAGAAAAATGAAGCCTCATAAAAGGACCACCAGTGATTAGAGATCAAAAGCAATACAGGGGATGGGATGGCATTTCCTGGTCCCCTGTCCACTGTTTATGAAAGTTACAGAGCTGTCCTTCAGCTGCTCTACTGTGTTTTAGCCTGATAGCTGTAGCTTTGTTAGCAAGCTCTAGAATCAGTCTTGGCTAGTTTTTAGAAGAGGAGGACAGGAAATTCGAGTCCCAAAACTTTCCAGTTTTACTTGTTTTTTATACAGTGGTATTTTTGGTAGAAGATTAGGTGCATGGACTCACTAGTGATGGTGGTATGTTCTCAGTTTAATTTCTACAGAAGAGATGTGAATTCATGAGCTTTTGTGTACCCTGGGAACTTCCTGGCTATGCCTGGAGCATGGGACGGTGTCTTGTTACAGCGAGAAAAAGGAAAAGCCACTGTTGTGTTTTTAGGCAGGTTCTGGGTTTTTCTGCTGTCGAAGAACAAGGTGATGTTAATGACTCTGTGAGTGCAGCCCCTTGCTCACATCACAGCAGTGACATGGGAAATTTGAGGTGTGTTGGGACCTGACCTAGCACGAATCTTTTGGTCTGCTGGAGTCTCCCAGGACTTTTGTGAGCTTTTGACATTGTAATAATCAGCAAAAGCTGGAGGTCCAGAAGAGCCTTCCAGTCAAGTCCAACAGCTGCTTCACCAGGATTCTACACTGAGGTCAATAACCCAGCAAATCTGGAACTGTAATTTGAGGGTGGGATTTCAGGAGCCTGAGTTCACTGAACTCAGTTCAGTGAAGTGTAATGGGCCTTTCTTTGTTTAATAGTGGTTTTCTCGTGAGGATTTTTCATTTTCTGTTCTTAGTACAAAGTTTTAGTTCTCTTCTGAGATTCTTGAGAGCCTGTTAGGATACAGGGGCAAGACAATGTTGCTCAAACCTTACACCTAATAGTAGTCCCTTAGTTTTGTTCAGTGGTTAGGTACCAGAACACTGTGTTTGACTGCTCCTTCTCTTATTCACTAACTTAATACCACAGCATTTGCTTTTTCCTACGCTTCTTGAGGTTGTCTGTAAGTTGCTTGACCTCATGTCCTTTGTCAGTTGAACTTCTTTTATCACATGCTTTGTTGTTTGTTTTTAAGAGGATGCTAATTTGATAAACAGCAGTAATTCACAGGCCTTTCCTGATGCCTATATGTGTCCATATCACACAGATTTTAAAGCTAATAATAAACTTGATAATGTCATGAGTCAAATCTAATTTCCATCCCCAGGTATCGGTGACAGGTGACTGTGTACATATCTCAACTTGTTATAGGTAGTTTCAGCTCTTCCCTATTCCAAAGAAAAATTTGAAGATCTGGCCTGAGAAAGATAGATAGTATAGAAACCAAAATAATTATTTTAGAACAGTTTTTTATGATTTTTTTTAGTGCCATCTGTTCCAATTTGAACAGTCTTGAACATGTGTTCTTGAGCACTTAGGCCTTGATTTTTTTTTTCCTTTTATTTTTTTGCTGGTGGGGGAATAACTGTGACACACTTCTCCCATTTAAGCAGCACTTCACTCTGCATTATTTTCTTTCTCCAGCCTTTCTTCTTTGCATGGAAGAAAGGAAATTTATGGTACTATTATACTGCCTGAACTGGATGCATTATGGTTTTATCAGAGGAAAATCTAAAGTCTTTGTTATACGATGTGCAGATATTGATATTCCAGGTTAGTTTAGTTTTCTGAAATTTTCTGTGTCAATCAGACTTGAAAAATAAACCCCAAATATTTCTTTCTCTTTTTTTGTGCTTAGGGCTAGTATTAGAAACCTGTACCAGCAGGCCAGACTCAAATATCAGCTATGGCAACCCATGCATGAAGTTGATGCCTTTGAACTATTTCCTATAGATGAGACATAGCACATGCTGTGGTGAGTCAACAATGTATTATTTTATTAAATCATACTTCTTGGCCAACAAAATGCCAAATGCCAAAAGATGCTTAGTGCTGAGGTGCATGCTGATATTTTGTTTTCCTTTTTTTCTTTTTTTTTGGAGGGGGGAGGCAAGGAACATAAATGTTACAACTTGTAGTAATTTTTAATACACATTAACATAATGCTGTCATCTCATAATGAGTTTTCCAAGTGTATAATTTCTGCATTTCTGCACAGTTATCAGATGAAGCACATTCAGAATGTGGTTTCAGAGGAAGTGTTAATATAGCAAAATAATTTAAATAAAGGTCCTACACATGCAGTGTTCTGAGCATTATTTTAAATGGCAAAATCTGTTCCACTACTGCAAAATCCACAATTTTGGACCAATTTTTCCAACGAATGTTTTCCATCTCTTTGATTTGGTGTGAGAGAGAGAGGAAAGGCTTTGTTTCTCTTTGAGATGACTGAAGAAAATTGTGGGGAGTTGTCACAGAATTTTTGGGCATACAACTCTTTACCCTTGGACAGGAAAATAAATTGTGAGAATAGTGATGAAAAGCAAATAGTTAAAGCTACAAAGTATTTTTAAAAAGACTATCTTAAGTCTGCTAATAATTTCACTGCATATTTTGTGCATAATAAGTAATTTTGGTTCTGATAATTTCTTTAGGATGGCTTTGGTGTACCTTTGGGAGCTGAGGAATTGTTTTCACATTTCTCATGTAATCTCAATAGAATTGTTGTCAAAACTTGTAAATGTTAGACAAATAAGGTAGCTCCAAGTCCCTGAAATGTTTTTGTAAGGAGATGGAACTCCTACTCATAGACTGTGGCAGGTCGGTGACGTTGAGGGTGATGAAATGAATGCTCTGGTGGCACTTCCATCCTTGGTGAAGCTGCTGAAAAAAACTAAACAGGTGTCAGTTAAATCTATTTGCTTTGAAGTGAGAGGAGTAGCAAAAAGCAATGCCTACTAATCCACTGAGAGAATTTGTGTTCTGTTGGAGTCTAGAGGGTTTCCCAAGGGGAGCAGACAGACATTGGACATGGACAGTGATTTGTGGCATGAGGAGTCACAGTCTGGATGCTCACATCCTTGACTTGTGGGCATCCAGTGGAAGCAAAACATTTATGTAGAACTTAATAACCTCTCTGCATTACTACTGTGACATTTTTAACTTCTTATGGCTTTTAGAGCCTATTGTCCTGAAGTAATTCTGGTTAGCAAGACAGCCTTCATCTTGGTTTAATGTCTGGGCTTTACAAACTGTGACACTGAGCCTTTTGCATATGAATGGGTTTGGGTGACTTCTGAATTTATAATGAAGCCTGGAACCATATGACTTTTTAAAATTAATATTATTTTGCTTTAATTTCTGTGTTTAGGAACACACAGATGACCTGGTAGTTGTAGTAATGAGAGTTTTAAATAAACTGACAACAGCAAAGTATGATTTATGGTAGTTGGCAGGGTGGTGAAAAGAAAGGATTTTGTTAACATGTCCATGATGAATGGTGGCTAAACACCCCTTGCATGAAATTTTTATGGTGTTTTGTACATGTTAATGCAATTATCTGGTAGTCATGGCAGCTCAGTCCCTCTCACCATTAACATTATTAAAATGCTGTATAAGTAAAAAAAATTGTTCTTGAGAAGCCGGCTGATGATGATCCCCACTCTTGGCAGTTTTGCATTTAGTAGTGTATGTAGTGCTAATTTTGGAACACAGTGGTGCTGCTGCCTGCAAGCAGTGTGACTTGATCATTTGTCCCCCAGGTCACCAAGATGTCTTTATCTCAGTGTTGCAGCTATTGATGTTTGCTGTGTGGTATTTCAAGCATGCACCACTGGCTCTGTGCAGGGTACTTTCCGAGTTCAGTGCACATCTAAACCACCTCCTCCAGCTCTGTTCTTCCCAATTTAGATTTTAGGGTGGGTAATCAGTGCAAATGCCAGGTTTCAGAAACAGTACATGAAACTACATGAAGTGTCAAAAGAACTCAGAAATGTCATAGGGAGAGAATTGCTTGAGAAGTTTCCTCCCAGCTGACCTAGCATTATTAGGCAAAATTAGTTAAATATGTTTAACAGAAATTAAGGATTTTAAAGTCTTGTTCTGAGGCTACATCTCCACAAAGTCATCTTTAAGTGTCTTCAGGCATATAATACAACCCTTTACCACATATTTAAAGCTTTGTATGTGCAGGACCTAGGCATGCAGTGCTGTAAACAGGTGTGTGGCAAATGCAGTTTGAAATTTGGGGGTTATGCTCTCTGTTCTGGGTTCTCTCCAGTTAATATTGCTTATTAAGGCAGATACTTTGATCATTTGGCCTTACTTTGCATTCAGCAATTTCTGTTGATGAAAACACAAGCTTTGTAACTGTAGAATTTCTATGTGAAATCAGAAGTCACATCTAAAAATTAGCATATTATTGGTGAAGTTGAATTAGCTGTTAAAATTTTTTTTTTAAATGGTTAGGAAAAGTAGCGTTTGGAGAACAAAAGTACTTATCAATATTCATCACAGAGAAGAACAAGCAAGGAAAAAACTTGGGATATTCTGCTTAACAAAAACTTAAGGTTAGTGCTGTGGGCAATGGGCATTTTTAAAAGCTGAGTTAGTAATTTTATTAGAAATCATGTGAGAGAAAGGTTTTGATACAATTATGCAGAGAAGCAAAGTACCTGGGATAAAGGAATTTTGGGGTTTTTTTTTAGCACTTGGAAAACCATTTGAGGATCTTTCTATTTTGTAGTGTCTTGGCTTGATATCTTGCTACTACAGTCGCATTTTTTTTTGGAACATTGTGTTGGTTTCTCTTCTGTTCATCACTGTGTAAGTGCTAAATGCACAAAGAGAAATCAGAGGAACTCAGAGCATGATTTTCTCTGAGAAATTTGTGTTCTGCTCTTCTGCCTAATAGAAAAATCCTGTTTCTATTAAATTTGCTGCACATGATAAATGTAAAAACTTATTAGCTGTTACTGATGATGTTGATGTAATGTGCAACACATTTCCCCTTGGAGGACTGTTGCCTGAGCCTATTTCCAAAAGCTATTTGTCATGTGATCAGCTACATGCAAACAAAGGTTTTCCAGAAGTGACCTTTAATACTCAACACTTCAGCTGCTTACCTTCTCTAATTTTCAAGGAGGCTGGATTTTTTCCGGAAAGTGCTGAGATCTTCACTTTGGATTAAAGACTGCAATGGAACCACTTGATCACCTTTTATTTTAATAAACTTCTCTGGAAATGGAATTTTCCTACCTTTGCATTTTCTGTTGTTGTTATTGATCATCTTTTCTTCCTTTATATGGATTTTATTTTTTTGTGTCCTTAGGATATGGTTTTGCAGAGTGTTTTCACTCCCCTTTAAACTCAGATAACGTTATGGGGGTTTATGCTATTAGTTCTTACTCTGATTTACATACCTTCTCCCTCCATCTTTGGTTTGTCATTAGTTATTCCTACAGCCCCTAAGATTAGTATTTTAATTAAATTATATTGAAATATAGAGTTGTCAACTCTTGCAGTATTTGAGTTTTTTAATTTTAATTTTTTTAAGTATCACATGCATTTGAGAAACTATGAGCTTTCTTTTACCAAAATGTAGGCTTTTTGTTTATTTTACTAGAAAAAATGAAGCTTGAGTTATGTGAAAGAGTGAGGCTTCAAAAATGCATAGGCCTCCCACCAGGATTATTCCCTAGTCATATGTTGGAATTTTGAGATCATATAACATGGATCCTAGACATTTGGGACAGATAGTCTTAAAAAACCCATTTTTTATTTATTTGAAAAGTGAAGATTTGCTGTGTTTCTAATGCTCCTAAAGACACTGGCATACCTTGGGCTGTATTGATGTCTGTATTCCCCTGGTAGCTTGAGCTGACCCAGCAAAAGTCAAGCTGTGTGTATATTTAAAAAGTGAAAATTAAATTTATCTAAAAATTCAAGTGCCTGCTGTCTGTTTTTGGGGTATCTGCAGGTGTTTAGTTTTGCTTTGAAATACTGCTGGACCAAATGCTTTTATTCTGCCACATGTCAGTCTGAGCTTACTGAAAGGGAGTGAGCTTAATTTATGAGCTTAATGCTTGCCTGTGTCAGGCGTGACCTGTGAATCTATCCCATGAAATATTTGTGTCTGCTGCATTTTTTGAGTTCCTGATGGAAAAAAATAGCTCTGAACCACCTGCCAGGCTAGTTCAGTATTTGGCAGGCTCCTCTTCCAACCTTATGGAGAATATCCAGTACTATTGCTGTGGAATATGGGAGTAGAATGTCAGACAAATATCAAAAAAACCTTTGAGTAGTTTTCCAGTGTGATTCTTATGAGCTGTATTAAAATAATTTGAATAGCCTGCAGAAGAATAAATGGAGATGCCAAATCAATAACAAAAAACACGCGGAATGGTGCCAGCAGAAAGGTGGAAAAGAGACCAAGACAGCAGTAAATTCAGCTCTGCTAATGGGCATGGCATGCAAACCCATATTATATAAAAGTGGTGGGAAGTATTTTGTGACCACAGGGCAGAAGGTTTTACCTGCTTCCTCTTCAAGGCTTGTCATGGCCATGTGTCTCTGTGCCTACTTCTTTGAGGCCTGTCCTTGTCAAAAGTGCCTTTCCTTCTCACAGTTTGTCAACAGGAGCAGAATCCTGAATATACCATGTGGTACTGCCAGCTTTTCCTCTGCTGTGGTGTGTTTTGGGAAGGACAGGGAGCACTGACTGTGGGCCAAGGGTGTTGCTCTTGTGGAGAGGAGCACCCAGAGTGCTGGCAGCATCAGCTGCTGCATTCCAGCTCCCTGCACGAGGGTTCAGGTGGAGCTGGCTCAAGGCTGCAGTGTGCCAGCTGCTGTTCAGGCATTAGGTTAGCAGTGTTCAGCTCTTGGGCAGTCACTTCCCAGCAAAGAAAGGGAGTGAAAGGAGCCAGAGATGTGTACAGGGTTATCAGTGCAATGCAGCAAGTGTGACATTAATGTCGTGTTCCTTCTCTCTCAACTCTTGTGTGCTGGGATGGAGAGTGGCAGACAAGTGAAAGGACAAAGGCAAAAATGCACAGTGCAAGAGTATCCAGAAGAAGGGAGGTTATCCAGAGGTCATTCAAACTCATTGTACATCTACAGCCTCATATGAAGCACTTGGTTTCCTTCTTGCACTGGATGCAGACTGAAGGTTGGCAGGAAGAGAGGGAACATTGCAGGCCTGGTGCAGTATTTTTGTGCATTCTTAATATGTTCAAATTCCTGGCAGAATTAAGAGCAGCAATTCACCAGTGAGGAGTTTGAGGAGATGTAATTATTAAATAGGCATTCTTGAGCTCTTGGATGGTGAATAGCTCTGGGTCAGTTTTATAAAAGTCAGAGTTGCTGAGACTTACAGTTTTTAATCACTTTAAAGAATATGAGAACAGCCAGTAGTCTCACAGGAAAAATCGATCTAGAAAAGGTTTCTGTCCTCAGTAGCCATTAGCTAAATATTTCAAGAAGAAAAGTAAGAACAAAATAACCAGTCACCAATGGTTCTCTTGTGTCCTCATGTATTCTGGAAGTCTGACTTTTTTCAGGGGTAGAAATTATTTCTTTGTCTTAAAAATTCTCTTTCCTAATTCACCATTTTCTGCCAAGGATAGGCTTTATGAGCTCTTTTCTAGGTGGTCAATATGATGATCAATTTCTGGTTGCATTGAAAATGCTGGGATTTAATTTTTTTTAAAAAGTGATGTTGGGTGTAAATATTACTCCTATTCTGGGAAAAAAATCCCCAAAACAAACCAAAACCATTTCTTGTGTGAACCCACTGTAAAACTGCAGGGGTTTTGAAAATACTATGAATGTATAATAGCACCTTGATAAGATGTTCTGTTCCTAGCAGATATGAAGTCATGGCTAAAGGTAATATTTACACAGCAAGCTCTGGAGTCATTTATTTTGTGTGTAGCTTTGTGTTAACATGGTTACTATCCCAAGCTGGGTTATCTAGACCAGTGCAGCAGGTAGGGTAATACAGTGTTTTGGGGTGAAGGGACCTTGAAAGGCAGTGCCTTCTCTCACTGGGGTTACAGAGACTTTGTAATTTTCTCCCTTACTGCCTTTGTTTAAAATTCTAACTCCACTTAGGTATCCAGGTAGTGGGGCTCCTTTCCTTGGAGCAAGTGACTGCTCTCCATTCTGGCCTGCCAACACTGCATGAAAGGAGCCATGAAAGGAGCCATGAACAGGAGGATTTTCTTGATTCATAGACAGTTAGGGTTGAAATAGAGCACACAAGAGAAGGCAGGGCAGAATTAATTACCCTGTGCTTCATAGAGTGGATGTAATGGGTTTTATTGGTTGCACATCAGAACCAGGTGAAATAATGACCTGAAATGGTATCCAAATATTCCTGTCCCTGTATTCTCAAAGCAGATTTTTTTCCTGAACATATATTGTTACTGTTATTTGTATATTTTCATAATTTTTAACTTCACTGCTTCATGCCTAGTTCAAGTCAGTATGAACACTATATACATGATTCACCACTGAAAATTCAGACATAGTGTTTAAAAATTGACTCCAACTCTTAAAACAGGAACTTAAAGGGCAAATCAAAAAGAAAATTACATTTAAACGCTGGTTTTCTTGAAACAAAAACGTTTTCTGAGGTGTTTCTGAAAAAGATCTGCATAGCTTAACATAATACTACTTAAATGCCTGCATTAATTTTATGTTAGATTTCAGTCATCAGCATGTAGATAAATGTCTTTGTGGCATTATGAATGCTTGATTTGCTGTTGTACTTAAGATTAATTTTTTTATCTGCCAAGCTGTGTGAGGAGAATGTCATGGATGTTTTCCATGACAAAACATACCCAACCCCCCCCCTCCGTGGTTGAACAAACAGCAATGATCTATAAACTCTTTCATAAAATGTTTTGAAGGTGATATATAGAGTCCTCAATGCAACAAACCAGTAGTGCAATTCTCTACTTTTCATTTGAGAATTTGGAAAAAATAAAAACAAGGACATCTGCTTGGTTTTGGCTTCTTTGGGCAGATGTGGCAATTGTTGGTTGAGGTTACATGTGTGGCTGTCAATGGAGCAGGAAGCTCAAACTGTCACGTGGGAAGCAGTATTGTCAGGACTGAAGTATTCAAAAGCCTTCAGTGAAATCTTCAGGTTTTGAACTGGTTTATTTTGATTTTATGGAGTTGTAGGCCACTTTGGGGTCTCATTGTTAAGCTTTTCTCTGAAAATCAAAAAGATATAAAACCAAGCAGAACTTGGTAGGGCCATGGAAAGAGTGTGACAGTAGATTCTGGTGGAGGTAGATGCTTCTTTAACAGGCTCAAGGCAATAAGGGGCAGTTTTTAAAACAACAAAAAATACTATGCAAAAAATAACTCCTCAGAGACCCTAAAGCACACAAATCAAACAGTAGCCATTGTATGTTGCAATGATTATTAATGGGTTCTAAGTATAAAAGAGAGGACAACATTTAATATGTTCTAAATCTTCTGTCAGGATTTGACTGCCAGCAGCAAAATACAATGTAATTTGGATTACTAAAATGAACTTGACCTCTGACCTCACCCTGGAAGTATTGCAAAGAAACTTTGTATTTCTCAGTGATATAATTTGAATCATCTGCCAGCACACATCAGTTTAATTAGCAAGCCTGCTCCTGTCTGGTGAGACTTCACCTGAAGTGCTGCATCCAGCTCTGGAGTCCCCAGTATACGACAGACAGGGGCCTGTTGGAGCAGGCCAAAAAGGACAAAGAGATGATCAGAGAGATGGGGCACTTCTCCTATGAGGAAAGGCTGACATACTGGTTCTTCAGCCTGGAGATAGAAGGCTGCAAGGGAAGAGCCTTCCAGTACTGAAAAGGAACTTCTAAGAAAGATGGGGATGCTTTATAGTGAGGCTGTGGCAACAGGACAAGGGGTAATAGTTTTAAGCTGAAGGAGGGTCAATTTAGAGCAGATACAAGGATGAAGTTTTGGGGGTATTTTTTATAATGAGGTTATTGAGATACTGAAACAGATTGCCTAGAAGTGATAGATGCCCTATCCCTGGAAACATTCAGGGTCAGTCTGGATGGGGTTCTGAGCAACCAGGTCTGGTTAAAGATGCCCTTGCTCATTGCTGGGGGTCGGACTAGATGACCTTGCAAGGATCACCTCCAATCAGAAGGAAAGAAAATAAAGCTTGGCTCAGTAGACAAACCAATAGCCCTGCAGTGGCCTAGTGCTATTTCACAGTGGCTCTGTTCATGGAGCAGCCTGCCCTAGCCCTGCATGCTCCTTCCCTTCCCCAGTGATGCCTCCTGCAGACACTGGGGTCGTTGATCCTCAGGTTTTTCCTACCCATCCTGCTGGGTTACAGAGCCCAGCTGAAGCTTCTCCTGGTCTTGTGATGTGAGCTACTTCTATTCTACCACCTACTCCATTTCTTGCTGCTCTAGATAAACACTACTTCTTTTTTAACTCTGCAGTTTAAGCACTGTTAAAATACACGTCATTTGCGCAACTAACATGGTTCTCCACATGCAGGATTTTTCTGCACAGGTCAGCAGAACTCTGCTTTGGATTCCATTCAGAACTTCTGCAGGGTTATAGAGAAGGAAGCTTGCTCTTTTTATTTCAGCCATCAGGATTACCAGTATTTTGCCTTAGAACCTGCTTTAATAAAAACAGATTCCAGAATCAAGTTATTCTAATTTCTGTGCCTTACTGACAAAACCATTGTACCTCCTCTTCTTCCATCACTTGTTTCTTTTCAGTGTCCAGTCTTCTTCACATGTGTTGCTTTGTAGTTTCATCTTTTGCCTTCTCTGTGTTAGAAACTGTCCTTGAAAAGCTTTGGTTGATTTTTCCCAAAACAGATGCTCAAAGTAATACTGTGTGGAATGCCCAGAAGAGCAACAGCATGATTTTGGGTTAGATCAGCAGGCTTGTTTTATGTCTAGTACAGGTCAAGGTGATAAGTAAATATGATGTTAAATATTTGAAAGAAGGTTAAATGATGTCTTCAATAAAAATTCAACTTTGAGAGAAAAGCCTAAAGATGTAGTGCAAGTTCAGACAAGCAAGTCTGTACCTGGAAAGGCTTGGTTATGATGAGACTATTTAATAGCCATGCTGAAATGAAATAGATTTCCTTGCTTGTGATGCTCTATTATTCAATCAGTAAATCCAGACCAGAAATCAGTGGCTGTTTGAGTTATTTCACTGAGCACCTTCTCCCTGGATGGGGAAGAGGGAGAACAGACAGCAAAAAAGCAGTGTACCTTCGTTCTGCAGGATTTATCTTGATGATTTTTTTTCCTATGTGAGGCACTTGCTTTTGACACTTCAAATTTATGTTACTTATTTTCGATCCTTATGTTCTAGTGCAGAGCTTCCACTTGGAGCTGAGAGTTATCTGAGGGGGAGAGTGCTATGAATGCCTTCTGTTTGTGAGAAGAATGTTTCTGTCCTCCAAGAGTTCTGTGTTGGAGCAATGAGCTGCAGTTTGGAAGGACTGTGTATCACTGCTCTGAAGGACAAGCATGTGTAAAGAGAACTGGCTCAGCAGCCAGATAGAGGCAGAGTGGAGATAGATGCAGCAAGATAAAGGCAGAAGGAGTTTTAAACAAAGGAAGACTTAGGTTTAACCATGTCATTATGTTGGATTTATATCTGTTACATCATTGCCCTTAATGAGCACATGAGGAGCTTTGTGATGTTGAATATACCTAAACCCATGGAGAGCTTTTTCATGTTTATATCACCTTCATCTGATATTGTTTACAGTAACTTTAATGAATATATAACTATCCATAAACCTTAAAATGTTAATCTATATTCATGGTGAATAGCATTAGAGTATCTCTTGGTACATTTCATGGTTCTACATTAATAAAACTTTCTGCTTTTTATTATCATGCAGGAAAATAAAAAATGGTGTCAAGAGAGATTTAAGCCAGTATTCCATCTCCAATACTGTGTAATGCTGCAGATGGATAACATGAAATTCATGCAGAGAATCACTTTGTAAAAAGAAATATTTGGACTCAAAGCTTCTGCTAGGCTAGTAAGTCATCAGAATGAATAAGATTTTCATTGTAGGTTTGGTATTATGAGTTTATGTAAAATACTGCTGTGTAGTAAGTGATGTAAGCATTTTCATTCACTTAGGATGAGGCCCAAAATACATCTGCCTCTTTGTCAAAAAGAGCAGATGCTGCCATTAAATTGCTCAAATTTGCCATCAGAAAATGGTGTTGCACTTTTGTTTTGGCACTTAGTCTTTATACTCAGTTATTTTTTCCATGCTAAATATCAGTCTTTTAGTGATGCCTTCCATATAGCACATATAATGGCAATTGAGGGTGGAAACCTTCAATGCTGGAGTTTACTGTGATTTTTTTTTGTAAGATATACAATGCTGTAAATTTATGGAATACAAAGCTATTTCCTCAGGATACAGAACTTGGCCTCTTTGTGCATGTGGTATTTTGTGCTATTTTCAGTGCTATAGAATTTTATGGCTTAATTGTCTAGCAAAGTGCATCATCAGCATTGCATATTTGCATTGGATTGTCAGTCTTTTTTTTTTTTAAATAAATGGGATATGTAGTAAATCAGAGCTGGCTTTTCAGAATTAAAATTGAGTCAGTTAATGAATTGATTTGTCCTTGCATATGGTAAGTAAGTGTGTTTGCTTCCAGGGTACCATGCTTTCTATTGAGATGTCTTGTAACTGAAGGATTAAAAAACAAGGAGAAGAGAAAGGGAAAATGGGCTGGGGCAAAGACAAAGGACTTTGACACAGTTGTTCTTGGAGCCCAGGTTTGGATGCTGTACGTGACATCCTGCAGGAGACTTTTACATGGTCAGTGAGGGTTTGTTAAACATTCAATAAGTCTGGCTGACAAGTGTGCTATGCTTGCAGAACCTGCAGCCTAGAATCATGGAGGACAATGCAAAGGGTGTTTGCATAAGAGGGCAGAAAAAGCCTGCTGCTAATATGACATTAAGCCTTTGTCATTGAGGCTGGTTGGAAGGACAAGCAAGTGCCATGGGAAAAATCTGCTGAGGGAACAAGTGCTGTTAGTTACCAGCATTTGGGTTATTCATCCAAACTAGGACTTCAATCTGTTAGTAAAGTTAGGGGTAGGAAAATACCAGTAGATGTCTGATACTGGTGGTAGTTCCAAACTGACAAAACCTTTGCCTTCAGCTGAGTTATCTGGAAGAGGGGAAGTTGTCATAAGTTGCATGCAAGGAGGGAGGAACCAGCAACCCAGTGGAAAACCTTGTGGCTTTCTTAAGTAATTGTGGCTGAAATATCCTCAAGGTGAGGAGACAAGACACAGGTACAGAGAGAGTCAGGCACATGCTGGTCCTTTACTGAGATTTCCTGGTTGCTTCAGTAGCAGCAATCTGCTGTAGCTCTGTGACATTGTTGGTGTTCACTGGTCCATCAGAGGCCTTCAGTACTGAGGCTTTACTGTTGCACCTGTTCTTATTTTCTCTTTGTCTAGAAGGCATCAAATAGGCTGCTCTATCAAATAATTTCAGCCTATTTACTCTCCTTATTCTCCATTTTCCCTCTCTCATCTGGTGCTTGGGGAGGGCTGCTGGGAGTGGTGTGTGAGATGGTGCTCCAAGGGTGCTGCACTGGTGGCACTCCTTCCAGGGCAAGGTCCAGCACATGTGATGGCCACAGCTGACTGAAAGCTCTTGATTTTACTGACAGTTTTCAATTCCTGTTGAAAATCTGAAGAGCCGTTTCCTTTAAGCCTTGTTTTTTAACCTTACAAAATTTAATTTAGATTAAATCATCCTGCTGGCAATCAGTGAAGAATTAATGTCTCCTTCAGTTCTGCTCAAATCGTATTTGTTGATACAGACATTTGGTTTGGGTCAATATTGGACAACTCAGGACAATACTGGATGCCTTTCTTCATCTCAAGTCTTGGCTTTTGCTGGATATTCATTTGGGGGTTGTTTCTGTTTTGTTGGGGACTTTTTGTTGTGTTGGTTTGGTTTTTGTTGTTGTTGCTTCACACAGCACCTACACACCCCCCACCCCAGCATGAAGTGCCTTTTTTTTGTGACCATGGAAAACCACCACTGCCTTTCCAGACACAGAAATTCGGGGCAAGGAGCAGCACGAGGCCCCAGACTATTTAAACCCCAGCTTTATTTAAACCACTTTGTTTTAGCATCAAATACTTATCCTCTTTTTGAAAACTTTATGAGCAGTGCCTTATCTAAACAGATTTTATGTTTATTTACCTCTTCTGGTGAGCCTCTGAAGTACAAATTGGTGACAGGGTTGGAGGAAATGGAGTGAGACTATTTTCTTTCTGTTTATTGTCTGGAAATGATGCTGGAGTTCTGCCTTTATTTGTATACATTGTGTAAGTGTCAGAGCTTAAGTTCATAGAACACATTTGCAGAAGATTTGGGAGTGATGATTTGAAGTGATGCTTGTTTTGACAAATACGTTATGGCAGGTAAAAGCAAATTATTTTGCTCAATTCTTTTTGCACAATAATTGTATAATATTCAGTTTTATGTACTTTTGTAAGTTCCTGAGTTGTCTTCTAAGCAAGCCACCTAAAGGATTTGGTGTTGTTGTTTGATTAAAGGAAGAACTGTACTGTCTAGGATTTGCAAATTTGTGAGAGAATCTTATTGCAAATTTTAAGTTATCTTGGTAAATTGTCGACTTGATCTTCACAAAATCATAGAATGGTTTGGGGTGGAAGGGACCTTAAATCCAGTTCCAAGCCCCTGCCACGGGCAGGGACATCTTCCACTAGACCAGATTGCTGAGAGGCCCCATTCAGACTGGCAAATCCAGGGATAGGGCATCCACAAATTCTGTGGGCAGCCTGTGCCAGTGCCTCACCCTCATAATAAAGAATTTGTTCCTAATATCTAATCTAAACCTACCTTCTTCAGTTTAAAACAATTCCTCCTTGTTCTATCACAGTACACCCATGTACAAAGCTTGTATATCCGGCTCCAAAAGGCTCCAACTTTCTTGTAGCCCCTTCAGGTACAGAAGGCCCCAGGGAGCCTTCCCTTCTCCAGGCTGAAAATGCCCAACTCCCATCCTGTCTTCGAAGGAGAAGTAATTTAGCCCATTTTCTAGGTTAGAGTTTGTACCAGTGACAATCATATGTGTGGCTTATTTTAGTATATAGCAAACAGAATGGATTTGGATGGGGGCTATTTTTATTTTTTTTTAATTAGGCTTCTAGTGATGACAGATCACAAAATTTGTTACTAGGTATTGTTTCTTGATTGATTTGACACTAAATTTAATTTGCATGTTGCCTCTTCTTAGCTGTAATATGGAAAACAAATGTAGGATTTAGAGAAGAGGGGATTAGTGATAGCAAGATGCATATAAAATCATCTCACACTGTTTTAAGAGTGAGCAATTGCTGCCTTGCCATTCAGAATTCATTTTTCTAATACGCTTATGTTAACAGTTTTATAATTAAGCTTCACTTAAAATTATAATAATAATTTCCTTTTCCATTCAAGCATAACAAAGCACTTAAACAAGCATTAATAAGCCTCATATAATCTTTGAAAAATAAGTATTATTGCCCCTATTTTATAGTTGGGTAAACATAATTGACAGTAAGTGATTTAGTCTGACGTGACAAATCCTGCAAAGGGCACCTCCTGGATACTCTTCCAGCTCTGTGAACCCCAGCATTAAAGTGCAGGTATCAGGGTAGATCCTTGGGTGTTGAGGCTTAGTACCAAAAAATGAGCTCAACAGTGCTTGATGCAGATGAAAAGCTGTGTAAATAACATTCATTTTGGCAGAACATGTGGGTCTGAGGTTTTTGGGGAAAAGACAGGTCTGTGGTGCATCACCCTGGGCAAGGGTGGAGATCTCTGTGCTCTCTGCTGCTGTGGAGATGAGGAGCCAGGGAACATGTCCTGGAGTGGGTGACCACAAAAGCATCCTCAGAGCACAGCACCTTGGTCAGTCTGCTGTTTCACTGCTCCCTCGTTCGAACAGGAACACCCTGAGCCACGGCTGGGTTTGGGGACTTTGATCCACCTTTGGCAAACTGCCCAGCCCAGGCTGGATTTGAAGGACCCCCCCATGTGTTCCCTCAGTTCTTTGAAGTCTCTCCAGTATCTTCCAAGCAAAGACTTTGTATGTAACCTCTCAATAATGTGTGTAACAGAAAAACAGAGCAGTCTAAGGTCAGTTGCACGATCACATAGGGAAAACTTTCCTTTCTTTTGGGAAGTAGATAGGTGGGACATTGACAAGATGCATTTATTGAATAAAAAAAAAACTAATAGAGTAAAATTAGACTGAATTAAAGATGACTTTGCTGCCACTTCCAGAAATATATCCTCACCTGCACCACAGCAGGAAATGCAGACTAAATAATTACAGATCCCTCAATGGAAGGCATACCACAGCAGGCTAGGAATAGAAAACCTTCCTTCAGAAGAAAAAAAAAAAAAAAAGAAAGAAAAAAATAGAAGCAAACCATCATAAATAGTGATGAAGCCACCTGGAAATTAAAGTTCACCTCATGGGGAGATGGAGAATTTCAGTGTGCCCAAAGACTGTTGTTGCCTTCTAACTTAGATTACACTCGGGTGTTGCTTACTGATATTTTTCAGAGATATCATCACTGTACCTATGTAGCATGTGTAAAGTTCACAAATACAGAAATTAATGCCATTTGCATTGATCAACAGCTTACATCCCTGTGGTTGAAAAGGCCAAATAACATATGTTGAATATAATAATGCACATACATTGTTGCATAGCATATAGAAATCTGTCTAGTCTAAATTCAAGGTTCCACATTTATAGGCAAAACATTTTGACATGCCTGAAAAATCTTTTTATTTCCTGGGAGGTAATTGAGATGTGAGAGCATAAGGTATTTCTGACAAGTATTTAACCTTGGTGCATATTAGAAGTTCAAGTACTTACCATATCTAAGCAGTATTTGTCTTTAAATTAATTATTAAATAGAAGTTGCGTTCATGAATATTGATACTTAGCCACAGATTAAAGGGGCAATGAGTCACTTGGTGCCTGATTACAACAGAAGGAGGAAAAAATTGAAATAGTGCTGTCTCTTGGTTCATTTTTAGGAGTGAACAACTGTGATAAGGAAGATTTTTTTCAAATAGGAAAGAATATAATCCTTTTACTGCACAAACATTGTTTGTGTAAGCAGTAGACTAGCAGTAAGTCTAGTCTGTCTCTAGGAGGTCTTATAGGGAATCAACTAAGCAATATAATCAGGGTACCAGAGTCAAAGTGTAAGAAAATAAAAATTTGGGATACTCCTCTACATTATTAGCCTGCAGTTACTTTTGTTTAACCTTGAGATGTAACAGCATTCATTGACCACTGAATTTTTGTTGTGAAAAAAAAAAAATTCAGCTGCAATCTGTCATTTTTAGATGCTTTATTCTTACTGTCAACAGCATTTCTGGATGCAGTAGTACCTACAGGACTGAAAATGAGCGAGCTCTTTACCAGGATAATTGTATGTGTAACTTAATTTTAAGCAACTGAATCATCCTGACAAATCCAACTTTAGGCAGTTGGACAGTGCCTTAATCAGACTATCCAGGTACTTAAAATGAAGCCCAGCACTAAGAACATTACTGCATTGTGTTTGAATGCAGAAAACAGAATTGCAACACAGCAGAAAAAGTTTCCACAGGCAGAAGTCAGTCTTCTCTCCAGTGTACATCCTTGACAACCTCCCACATGCACAGTTGTATGTACATCATAGTTTTATTCAGTCCCAGAGATACCAGGTGGCTGAAGCTGGTGAACTTTCTCACTGCTAGCACAGTTTGACCAAGACTGAAATGAAAGGCATGAGGCTGAAACAGAGCTCTCATTATTAGATACCAGACAGCAATAATCCCATCTGTGGAGATGTACAGCCAGCATCTAGGTCATGTGAAATACTCCCTCCCTCCAACCAGAAGCCTTCTAATGATTATTCATGATTAATTTTAAAGCAAGCACTGCAATATATTAAGTGAATGTATTCTCATTTTTAGAATCCCTCCCACTGAACAGCATTTCAAGCAGCTATTATTATAACAATCCTGACAACTCCCTGATTAATCCTCATCCATGTGTGTCAGATATTATTAACACTTAACTGGTCAAAGCTCAATCTGTATTACTCTCTGAGCCTGTTTCTTCATGCAGAGGCTGAGTGAAGCTGTCACATGTGTCACTCTGTCAAGCGAGGATGCATAACCCATTCCCACTTGTTAGTTTGTTTACTGACATGTCTTGTATGAAGTGCCTCTCTGAAGATGGTGGTGGCAGTTCTAATCTCTGGTGCAAGTGTCAGTGGTGGTAGCTGCTGTTCTTTAAGTATAAATAAGAGTGCTGTACTCTTATTTATACTTACTCACTCCCAGGGTATTTGTCCTATTGTTCCTGATTTCTGATCTGCTGTCATGTAGCAGTGGGCAAAATAGGTTTCATCTGGCATATTCTGCAACTGGATCTTCTGAAACAATCTTTACCATTTTGGGTTTAGCAGTGACTTTGAATTCACTGGCTGGGTTCTGTCAGCTAAGAGTAGGTGTCTCGTGCATTTGTCTTCTTTCATTACAAACTAAATTTTACCTGGACTGACCTTAAAATTTTGTGCTTGGGCCTTTGCCGTCTCTGGCTTCAGTCTCTGCCTGAACTGATGCTCTTCTCCTGTCATGAGCTATTACATGCTGGCAACACCTTCTGATTTCTTTGTGTTCATTAGCAAAAATACTTTGTCAGCTTATTTAATTGAATTCCCAGAAATAAGACGAAGGCAAAAGCTTTTTTTTTCCCTTTCCTTCTCCCCCGCTCCTTCAAAGTATGTGCTTCAGACAGTCGATTATCTGGTCTGATTTGTCAGTATCTGTATGGATGACTAAGTATGTTTTTAGCACTGTGGCTGTACTGAATGTCTGCTGTGGGAACTGAGGAATGCTGTCTCTCTATAGCCTTGCTAAGACGTCTGAAGTAGAGGTGGATCCTATTCTTGGAATATCTCTCTTAAATTTGGCCAGGCTCATGCAGAGTGGGTTTCAGCTGTGAGTCCCTCCGTTTACCACCTCTGTCATTGCAAAGAACCTATTTCTGCACCCACATATGATGGTTGTCACTCAACAATTGGTGTATTAATTGGGCTTATTCAAGAACTCTTGTTCTTCATCAGATTTCTGTGTATGGTGTAATCAGCTCTTTTTTGGTGTTGTGCCTCTGTCTATAAGATTATAATGCATGCTAGCTGTAGCTTTATATATTTATCCAGTTGATATTAAAATAGAAGTGGAGAATTGAAGAGTGGCCTTGTTCTTGAAATGGAGGATTTCACTACCAACTGCTCTCTGATCTCCATATGTTACAAAACTAGAATTCAGGTGGTTTTTTAAGTACCTTTTTCAAATGCAGGGTAGTAGATGAACTTTAGCTGCAGTACTAAGGTTGAAATGTGTGGGTATATTGCATTCACTCTGAAAGTACAGTTGAACTCCAGTCTTCCACTGAACTAGCAGGGTTCCTTTCCCAGTATGGCTCAGAAATGAGACCTGGTACATACAAGGAGCTTGACTAATAACTTGCATTGCCTTGGTGCAGCATGTCTGCAGTTTTGGTATTTTCATGAAAAGATTTTTCACTCTTCAGCTGAGAGGTCTTACACACAAAACCAGCTTGATCACTTCTGGCTTCACTTCAGCAAACCATTTGCAGGTCTTGAATTACTAATTTTTGGCTATTTGCATGGGAGAAGAGGCATTTCATTTTCTGCATTTTTGCTGGTACTTCAAGTACTGATTGTATTTTGTGTGGATTTGTGCAATTGCAGAGTCCTTTCAATCTGTGTGACCTGTTGTTCTCTGTTTACTTTCACTGGTCCAGTTCTTCATTTTCTTACCTTGAAAATACTTTTGTGCAGGCTGGTTAATACAAGAAGTCTGAGTTCACCAAGGCTTTACATTTATATGTTGCTTTTTTCACCTTAAAGCAGGGAATTTCAATACCCCTAATTTTTGTCTAGTTAGCTATTGCTGGGACTAGTGAGACTTCCTTACAGAACCTGGTCAGCTGTCAGTCTGCAGCTAGAAACAATTTTTTTTCCTGTATTTGGAACTACTTTGGTCACCACCATCCATTTTGATCTTCCTTGCCAGTTCCATTCACTGTCTTTTGTTGCAAATGATAAAGAAACTCTCACTTCTGACTGGTTCAAGAGGTTGCCAGAAGTAATGGAGGTATTTTTTGGCATCTCTCAGCTTGCTTTATACACACACAAAAATAAGTGAATCATCCCCATGGAGTCTCTGTTTGATGTAGCTGAAATAGAAAAATGTATGTGGAATGAGAGATGATTGACAGGCAAATATCAGGACAAAGCAGATTAAAAAAATGTGTTTAAGCTTGTGGAGAAACGTTGATTCTAAAATCTGGTTTTAGACACAAAGGCCAATATGAAGAAAACTGACAAAAATCTGCAGCAGGAAGCTGAATATGTCTTCATGCAGGCTGTGCATTTGTAAATTCATAACAATAGCAGCTGCTGCACCAGATAGTCTCTCTGTCCTTTCCTGGGAGAAGATAAGAATAAGAAAATGGGAATTGCATTACGTTTCCTGTTCCTGTTAATTTCAGATCTGGAAAGGGCTTCTGCTTTACTCTGGTAATTGGGTTATACACTGCAGAAGACAGATATATTTTTATGATTAATAATCTGTTTTGGCAAATTATGTATTTCTGAAAAGTACATGGAGGACACTGCATTTTAATCTTGAAATAACCATGGTTTGCTCATTTATAAATATGCTTCTCTGCTCTTGCATAGAATGTGCATAAATCACATTTCAAACATGAGATAATCATCAGCAGTCAGTAAAAAAGATATTTCCATGGCAACAGTTGCTAAATTGAACAGTGCCTTGGTACCTCCTCCCTGGTATTGTCCAGAAGCCTCCCTATTTAGCTCAGATAGCATCTACCTTACCCATGAGTAACCAAACACCTGTTAAAAAATAATAAACTCACCATTGCCCATGTAAAGAATTATTAGAGCACTAATTAGCTGTAATTCATTACTGCTGACAGTACTGGGCATCAACCTTTTACATCTGCACTTCTGTAACTCTTCGTGGGCCCTGTCAACTTATTATGGCCTTTCCCCAAGCCTGGTGGAGTTGCTGTAATCACATTTTAAAAGCTCTGGAAAAATCATCTGGCCTGGATGAAAATCTTACCAGTCTTCCTGGCTTCTGCTTGGAAAAAAAATAAAAATGTGGAAGCGATGGCACTTCCCACGGCTTTATGGTATTTCTTCCTTTTCTTTAGCTACATCCAGGAAAATTGCTGTTTTAAGGAATGAGCTGAAGCTGTTCAGCAGACATTTGGAGGTTATTGCTCCTACACATGCAGGTAACATCAGAGTGAGCACGAGGATTGCAGGATGATGGACACTGGGCTGATGTGGGGGCTACTCCTTTGATACCATACTTGATGGGAAATTTTAAGAGGGACTGAGGCAGGTCAAGAGGGACCTTTGTAGGAGCTGACCTGTGATAGAAAGTTAAAAAATAAAATTTGAGTTTGTTTCCATGAACAATCAACAGCATCTTTCTGTTGTACTGTTCTCTGGGGTTATTTCCTGTTAGGCAGTTTCTAACCATAGGAAATATTTTGCTTTTAAGTCTACCTTATCATTAGTGTGAACTGTTCTAAGTTTCAAGTCAAAGATTTCTAAAGAAGAGATCAACCAGGCAGAGAATTAACTGATACTTTTTCTCTCCATTTTGTTCTTCAGGTATAAGCTGCAGGGACATATTTTGACTATGTCTGTATTGAAAGAGGAAAATGTCTAAAACATTTCCTATTTACAATGCCTTTCCTGGGTCTCAACCGTTTCAATATCGGGTTTTTTTTGGTTTTGTAAGGCATAAATTCACATGGCCTTGTTCCATCAGCACTGTGTTCTGTTTCACCTCCTTTATGTGACCTGGTTTATCTTGTGCCTTCCTTCATCCTAAACTGGAAACTCGAGGACTGAAGAGAGAATGGCAGAGGCAGACCACGCTTATTCCTGCAGCAGTAGGAATCTGGTGGGAAGCTGAAAGCTGCACTGTTCTGTTCCCTGTCTCCTAGATCTACCTCAGGCAGAGGTGGAGAATATAGACTCTAAGGTGTTCAGAAACCTTTTGCTTTCCTTTTGGGGCAGTTGGAGATGTAGAAATGAACTCTCTAAAGGGAGGCAGCTGAGGCACAGATCGGCTGCTCTGGGACTTGGAAGGATGACGGCTGTCACATGTTATGGGCTTTAAAATCTGTGTGTCCCTGACCAAAATGGGACTGTTATCAGGTTGTTTGGTGTATGGTAATTTCTGGAATGAATGTAGAATGTTAGCAGGTCTTCATTGATTTTGCATCTGTGGTTTTTTTTAATCTGAAAAGTAAAACTAAATTTAGTCACTGTTGCTCCTTATTAAGAATGCGGAATGAGAAATCTCAGCTGCTTTTCGCCATCCCTGCATCTCCAAACCAGCTGATTTTACATCTCTGTCTGATTCTGTATGTGATCAATTTTGCTTAATCTGCTGTGTATGAAAATAGTTTAATGAAGTTTATCCTGGCAGGATTAAAAGCTATTAATATGGCCAGTCTTAGTTCAGGGGGTTGTGTGATTGTATTCTTATAAATTTCCTCACAAATCTGAGAAAAAACAGCCGTGTAAAGTCACAGTTTCTCAAGGAGCACCTTTTTCTTCTACACTGAGAGAGTTTGTCCATGTTTTCTGGCAGCTGGCTGTTCCACTAGATTAAATTTTAAGAGACTGTTTTTTATTATTAAACTTGAAGGATCAGGGACTGTAATGATACCTTAATCAGTGTCATAATTAAACACAAACAGCCTGATCTTGGGGTTTCTGAAAATAGTTGTATGGAGCTATTTCAGGTTTAGATGCACTCATTGACTTTAGGATGACTTGAGCATTTGTTGGTTTTACCAGTGTAGGAAAACTTATTTTTTTATGTGCTCTTTTGGTTTTATTTGCCTGCTGAGGTTGTGCCTTGAATTGTATGTGGAGTTCATGGACATGATCAGCAATATTAGGAATTTCAGGAAGAGTTATCATGTAATTTGAAGTTGCAAATCCCTGTTTCCAGGGTCACTTAGCATGGGACACATCACCGGGAAATCAGACAGACTAGAAAACGCATTTGGCAGTATGGGTAGAAAAAGCAAAGCAAGGAAATTGTAAAAGGTGTAGTTAAAAAAAAAAAAGGAAGAAAGAAGAGGCACAGAGGAAAAAAATATACCTGAAAGAAGGAATGCATTGAATCGTGAGGCAGTAAGCAAGTTCAGGAATGAAATTAAGAGGGGCTGAAATTGATGAAGAAAGGTACCAAGCCCTGTCTGAATTCTGTAAATCCCCACAAAGCCTTTTTCTCCAAGCATTTCAGATGGATGATCCCCTTTGTCTCCTCTGTCTTCCTGTGACTTCTTCAGTCAGCTTCTGTTTGCCTTCCACACACTAGCTCCTCTCTGATGGTTTGCAGTCCCTCCAGAGCAATGGCAGCTGTTGCCAGCAATTGAGGGGGCTTTGTGTGAGCAACAGGGCTGGTAATTTTATGGGTTTTATTCTTGTTTCTCACAAGAACTAAACTCCTGTTGTTTGGGGTGGAAGTGAGCTCTGCTGGCTACTGCTGTAACTCCTAAGGCAGTCACCACTTGCTGTTGGAGAAACCCCAGCAGTGATTTTATCTTCAGCTTTTGTAAAGGTAAACATGCAAAAACTGGGCAGTCTGAAATTCCTGCTTTGTGTCTCTTTTTTCCCTTGCACTTTTTCACCCCCTTTCTGGCATCTGTCAAGAGACCTGCTGCTTTGAGGCAGTGACTGACAGCACAGGTGACAGAAATGTGTTTTGCCTGTCCCTCTGAAAGCGTGTGCTTGTTGCACAGAACTCATTCATATTCTTGTCACGGGTGCAACGTTCAAATGTTGTGAAATGCTGCTGAGTGAGACCTGACCTCTTGGCCTGATGCTGATTATTATGCTCAGTACAGTGCATCCAAGCTCTGTTTGCCTCTGCGAGGTTTAATAATGAGCATAAGACGAAGTGGTTAGACATACACCTGGGTTTTATGTATTTACACCTGCTGTCATGTGTGTTTGTTTGTTTCTTGGCTCCAGAGGCAGAGGTCAATGAAACCAAATGTGGAAATAATGGAAAACAGTTGTTATTGTGTGTGGTGTGTTTGTTTCTGAATTCAGTGTCTTGAGACCAAATAAAAATGAAATAAGAATAGCCTTAAATTATTATAAAAGATAAACAAGACCAAAAGATTTGAAGAATTTTGAATTTAGCTTCTGGACATAAATCAGGTCTTTTTGCACCATGAGAAAGTTAGACCTTCATTCCAGGGTCTTCTGTAAAATTTTTACAAGATTTTGTGCCCTTTTTTGTGACATGGTGGGCGATGATTCAGTAAAGGCAGTCATAGATGGAGTGCTAGGGTGATAAATAATTCAAGCTCTGTTGGGTTTTAGCAGCAACTGCTGTTTGCTGCCTGTATTACTGCTGTTGTTAATGGCATTGGTGAGCTGGTGACTTCCAGACTGTGTCCTGTTATAAAGTCTGCAGAGAGGTGCTGGTTTGGGTCATTAAAAAGAGGAAACAGCAGGTTTTGCCATGCCTTGTACGTCTCTGCCAAGGGCATGGAGGCCTTCCCTAACTTCCCAAGCATGGCCTGTACTTGGGTGTACAAAATACAAATTAATAGTGTGATCAATGAATTCTAATATTCATAATGAGTGTAGGAAGGTGACAATGTAGCTGCTCTGTTAAAGACTAATTCCTTTTGAGTCTGTGAATGGAGCTGACCCAGGTGACAGAGTTACAAGTTGGATACTTGACCACTCTACTGATCATTTCACTCATCAGCAACATTTCAGCAGCATGCACACCTACTTTGGACTGCACTGTACAGTTCTGAGAACAAAATAGACACAGCCCATACTAATAACTTTTTGCAAAGGGTAATGCATGAAAGGATTGGAATATTCAGAGTTACAGTTCAGAGCATGCTGGGCTTTGTGTTTTGTTGTGGCTTGATGAGAGATTCACATCTCAGAAACGCATATTAGCAAGCATAGGAAAACATTTAGCTCAGCCAAAGGAACATTTTCTTTGTTTGCTGAGCAGCAGAACCTTGACACAATAAAAGGTCCTGAGGCTCTCCACAGGTCCTGAAGAAAATCTTCTGTTTTCTGGGTGGAAGCAAATTTGGTGGTGTTTTAACATGTGATATCATGGTGCCTGGAAAACATCTGGGATGTGAAGCAGAACCGACCTTCCACTTCTGCTTGAAATAATTTTGGCATGTCAAATGGCCTGCTGACCTGAAACTCAGTCACAGACTGCTCTGTCCCTTGTCATAGATGAGAACTGTCATTAATCAGCAGTTTAGAGAGTTCAGGATCTAAGCCGAAGCACATAACCGCACTCATGTTGAAGATAAGTGGTTATTGACATGGGAAGATTTGCCAATACTATTAAAATGATCAGCAACTGTTGCACTGTCAGCAGTGGAAAATGTTGGGAGTTAATTTCAAATTGGTGTCTCAGAGCTTTCATCTGAACACCTGCTGTTCAGGATTGGAATGGAAACATTAACTGTGATTATTCCCCCTCCCAACCCCCACTCCAAAAGGCACCCAAACCGAGCAGGTGTTACACCTTAAATTAAAATTATGTCTAATACCAGTTATAATAAGAGGGACATGACTGGATTGCATACAGAGCTCCTAAGGTTAACTCTTTGTAACAAAGCAGAACTCCATTCTGCTGGGGGAGCAGTGAGTAAATTTCTTGTGGAACACAATCTGTGAGAAATGAGTCTGCTGACCATTTTTGGGTAAAGATGAGCAGTGTTGCTGTTCACTGAGAGGGGCAGGAGAAGAGGCAAGAAATGATGCTTTGGCTGCGAAGTTAAAAGGCTTCCGTGTTCAAAGAACCACATATGTTCAATGTGTCTGACTAGATAAATGTCTGTAGCATACATATAGCTGGTGTATGTGCTAGATGTGTAGTAAAATGTGGGCTTTAGAAGTGATCTTGATTTAGGAAATGTATATAAAATTAATATGAACAGGACATATGGGTCCATGTTGTGGTTTCTTTTACACTATTGTATATCCAGTCTTATTTAGTGTGATAAAGCTAAGAGTTTATGGAGTTATTCTTGGAGGAAAAGAAATAAGAATTAGCTCTTAATTTTTCTGGGGTCTTTATAGTCCAATTTTTTTTTCTTCGGCTTCAGATCACTGGATAGTTAGTTTTTTGGATGAGGAAAAAAGGGAAAGAAGAAGAAGAAGAAGAAAGAGTATCTTTACTTTCTACTTCGATACCCAGTGGTTAAAGCACTTTTTCTTTTTATCAAATAATTTTTCTTTTTCCTATCTTCTTTAAAAAATACTGTTTGCATGCAGGCATTTAGGATGCCTCAATGCAACTTAATGAGAGACATATAAAGCTACTTTTATTTTTGAAACAGATGCAGAGATTAAAGCCAGAATCCTTAATTTGGAGTATTTCTTACTTTTGAGTTCCTGATGAAAGAATACTTTGGAGCTGATCGTGGTCAGACTCCTATGGAAAGTTATTGGATTAGTGAGTATTTTACTAGTTCTAGATTTGTGCTCTTGCAGACAGTTCACATAGTCAGAGCTTGGCACAGGATGTTTGCTGGAGAGAATTACTGAAATTACCTGTCCCCTGTGAATTGTAAGTGCCTGTCCATTTTTATACCACCAGAATTGCTTTGAGAGCAATGCAAATGGTTTTGTTGCCTGGAGTTTAAGGTGGTGTGAAGCCTCTCAGCCCTGGAAGAGTTGAGCAGGTAGGCAGAGGGTGGCACCAGTGTCAGCCCTCTCAGTGAGCAGAGAGCTCTCCTGTGCCATTTTCTCTGTGTGTTTTCTGTAGTAGGGTATGGCTTATTGGATTTTATTATGGCTGTTTTATCTGACTGTTCCCGGAATAGTCACGTGGATGTCGTGATTTATGTTTGATATTTCCAGCCTCATTTACTCTGGGCGGAATAGCCTTTAGGAGAAATGCATGTAAAATAATAACTTAAACCAATGATCTGAGTAGTCCCAGATAATTAGAATTTTTACATTGCACATGCTGGTAAAAGCACTCTCACCTGGATTGTTGGATCATTTAATCTCTGAACATGTTGAGTTCTGTTAAGAAAGGCACTAAGGTTGAGTCAATTATATTTCAAGCTGTTTGTCCTACTGCACTTCATTTCCTCCAGTATGCCATCTTTTCAAAATGCATCTGTTTGTAGAAGGTCTTTGTTGTAGACTCTATTTCACACATAAGAAGTGATTGAAGGTGTAATTGCTTTTTGAAGCTCCATTTGCATTTTCCTTAACATGTTAAATCACTCATATAGTACATGACAGATCTACCTTATCTGACATCTGCATTTTAATATGTTCCTGTGGTGAGAAATAATTTCTGACTCTCCTAATTCTTCTGATTTCTAACTCTCAGTACTAGATGCAGATGTTAGCTAATGTTTTGGAAATAGTATTTTGCAGGATAATGCTCATAGGAAGATGGAATGGAAAATATCATAGGATCTGTATTAATTTTAATAATTTTGATTTATTTCACTATCAGTGCTTTTTGGGCTTTTTAATACCATGGAATTTTTGGCAAAGCTTACTAAGATAAATTTGGATAAATTTACTGTAGATTTTAATATACCTGTTCATCTGTAAGCTGTGCTTTTATTTAGAGATTTTCCAGTACTTGCAATTGTTTCCTATTTTGTTATCCAGATTAAGGCTATACTCTGCTCACATTATTCTGTCCTGGCAAAACAAAGGTATCATATACTGGCCAAATAACAAATTTACATCTATTTTTATCATCAATGGCTTTGATTCAAAATTGATTTTCTGTAGTCTCTAAAACCTTAAAAGTGACTTGTTTAGAATTCCAAAATATCAGGAATTATGGCTTTAAATTAAGAACTGAGAATAGGCATTTCACTGTTGTCAACAGCAGCAAGCAGGAAGACTACAGGTATTTTAATAAAACTTTTTGGCAGCTGGCCATTTAAATGTTTTCAAA
Source organism: Notiomystis cincta (assembly GCA_013398075.1). NCBI lineage: Eukaryota > Metazoa > Chordata > Aves > Passeriformes > Notiomystidae > Notiomystis > Notiomystis cincta. The sequence continues at coordinate 236,136 of VZRX01008723.1, read as the reverse complement.
TAGATAGGTCACTTTTATCCTGGATAACAGTCAGATATGCAGCATGCTGTTGGATATGAATGTTATTCATATGCTGCTTTTTCCCCCCCTTGGAACAGCTGATGATATTTTAAAGACAGTCAGAACTGTGGTTGCCTACGGCCCTTCCAAATGAGGTTTTGGATGGTGTACCAACAAAGTACTGCTATCTCTTGTACAGAAAACAAACTGGAAAATAATGAAACAAGACTAGCCTGGGATTCTTGTTCCCTGTTTGCTTTTGCAAATGCTTGTGTTGATTCTAGGGCAAGATGTATGGCCTGGAGCTAAAGCAGCAAGAAACTTTTCACTGGATGTTAAGAAATCACTCCCAAAAGGCAGAGCAATTAGTAAAATAAACCAAGTGATCATGGGGGCAGCATTCCTGCAAGTAAACCATAGCTTTCCAAATAATGGTTGGCAAGGTGCCACACAAAGAACAGAGGCTGGACTCTCCCAGCTAGGGTACCCTGTGCCTGTAATTCTACCACACATGACAGTCACAAAACAGCAGGACCCCATCTGAAATCACACTGCAGTCTGCCACAACCAGGTGGTACTCCAGGTTATACACTCAATCTGCTCTCCTGCAGTGTGCTTTTTGCCATGGCATTTTACCTAACTAATTATAAATGTAAATCTCCATACTAAGCAAGTAATTTCAGGTCAGGAATGCACTGTTGCTCTATTTTTAGTGAGCTGCTCTCCTTGATTAGTGCACACTAGCAAGTTCCTGAGCATGTAAGGAATGCCATGGAAATGAATGTAATCACTGTTATCTTTGAAGTTAGTTAATATATTAATTTTCTGGATCAAGAAAATGCAGACAAAGAAAAGCATCTTTGGAATAGGGAATATGTTTTCTCTTACAGGTATTACATTGTCAGCATTAGTAGCATACAACAGGTGGCTTTGATAGTTTCTTCTTAGGAAACAAGAAAGGAAGATAGAATACCTTGTAGTAGTAGTAGCAGCATGAATTTTGACTACAGAAACAGAAATTACTGGAATTGGTCTTTTTGTAAGTAGAAGGTAAAGGTAATTTGTGGCAGAATCACCAAGTTGTTTGTTATTGCTAAAGCATTCTATTCTTTTAGAAAACTTATCAAATATATCTCATGGTCTCATTGTTTGTAATACTTAAAATGCTCTGGTAATATCTCCTAAGTATTCTTTTCCAGAAAATTTCCAGAAAATTTTGCAGTATAAGATGAGAGGTTGAAACCATTTTATTCCAAACACTTCCTTATGTGTTCTGCAAGGTAATTGCCTTAAACTGTTAACATGTTTAGTTTTAGTGAGTCCAGAGTCTGAGCTTCAGTAAAGATAACACCAAAGAGCTTTCAAACATTATTAGAAAGCTACAGGTACTGACTTCAGTGGGGAACCACTTCATCCTGAGACAGTCTGGTTTGCCTCCACAGGACTTGATAGGAGAGGATGTAAGGCTGTGTGATGTTCCTGCAGTGGATCTGTTTGGAAGGAGATCCAAAGAATGTCTCGAAGTTGAGTCACTTGAAATATTTAGTCAAAGGTAGCCATAGGTTTGTTAACAACAGAAGTCTTGTCACCAGGATTATGTGGGATGGGACCTGGCTGTTGGGACAAGATTTCTGGAAAGCCAAGATTGTTGTTGTTGCAGCTGATGGAGTGCTTAGGAGGGGGAGCATAGAGAGCAGGCACTGGAGAAATCACTTCCACAGTAGCCCTCACTCCATATAGGCTAACTTGGGAGTTACAGCTTTGGAGTTTGTTGAACTCTGTTAAGTTTAACTTTGCTGAGTTAAACTTGGGAGTTTGGAGTAACAAATCTCTCTGGCACTGGGGCACGAACCTATTAGGCAGAGCAGTCAATGGGAATGTACTGTGCCCAGAGCCAAGCTAATGTAAGTAATTGCTTATTTTGCCTTTACTGAAGTTCATGCCTGAGCTTAATTCCTCAAATTCCCTTTTGCTCAAATGCGAGATATATAAATTTATCCTCTGTGAACTTCAGCCAGTCCTTAAAATGATGATTGCCATTTAGTAATATTCCACATTTTGGGGCAGCAGAGGTTACTTTGGGACAAAAATGGTAAAAAAATTGGGCAATAGGAAAGGAAGAAAAGTGGTAAGGTGGCAGAGGAATGGAAACAGAGTTTTACTTTTGTTGAGGATGGTGAATAAAATGTTCTTGTATGAAGAATTTAATTTTTTTCAGGCTCAAATTTATCATCTTAGGATAATCACTGAAATAGTGAAAGGACCATTTTGAAAGGATGTTCTGAAAATAATTAGTATCCTTTGCTTCAAATCCTTTAATAAAATGAATAGCAGACAATTTCGGTTTCTATTCCTGTTAACAAAGACGAATTTACTTTTTGACACATTGAAAACATCCTTGCATTTTAATAACAGAGAAAAACCATTTCCATAGCAGTATTATGACTCTCTGTCATCTGAGTACGAAGGCTTGTTTCTGGAATTCAATTAAAGAGAAAGAACCAGCAACTCCTATAAATTCATTACAATAAAGAAGGAATCATTAAGGACATGATAGGATATCTTAGTCTGGGACTAGGAGAAAGGTTGACAAGCTTTCAATTTTTCTGTGCAAGTAGAAATGTCATTAGGGCATCTGCCTACTTCTATGATGGACTTAAGAGAATCTAGGAAGAATGCCAGGGAGGAGGAACAGTTGCACAAACAGGCTCAGCTACAGTAATACTGCTCTGTAGTAAAGTCAGACCAATTAATTCTTTAATGCATCCACCAAGGCTCATCAAAGGTTACAAGGTGAGCAATAATCTGAGAAATGGAAAATATATTACCACCTAATTTTTAATACTTTAAACTGAAACTATATATGAATACTTGAATGACAAGAAGCAAAAATACACAAATTAAGTTTTTTGAAGGAAGACCCTCTATTTGTGCATTTCTCATTTCTTCTCCACTTTAGACATTTGACATTGTTTTTGATGTATGCACTTATTGGGGTGATGAGAAGCAGTTTCAGTTGTAATATGCTGCAAATAATATCCTTCTCCTTCTACTCCTATTCCCTTCTTGTTATGGCTTTTTACAGATACTCTTTTCCCAGTGGATCCGACTGCTTTACTACCATGGAGAGCTCTTTCTGTTGTATTCCTATAACTTTTTACAGTTTGCTGTTTTCTGTCCAGTAAATTATATAAACAGTTATATATCTGACTCCCTGGTATGGAACACTGATAAGGTCAGTCTGGGACTTTGTAGACCTTTGCAAAAATAGCAAAATATATTTTTGTGTTGCATCTCTGGTCTGGTTACTGGTACAAGAGTATCTGCAGTTCACAGCCAACTCCCTAAACCATTTCAATGCTTTAACTGATGGGTAATAAACATCTCAAAGAAAGAGGGAGCGGAGAAGTGCAAAGTTTAAAAATATGTTTCTGTCCCAAGGCTCAAAGTGGTAATTTGTTCTGTGTCAAAGCTCATCTGTAAGGGATTACTGAATTATGAGCATTTTGGTTGGTTTGATGTGCATTTGGACTATCCAAGCTGCCATTTTTGAAGGTCGCATTTGTTGCTGAGCCTTCAGGCCGCTTCTAGAATTAGCTAACAGATTATGACACCCAGGAGAGTTTATTTCATTTAAAACAATGTAGCATGCAAAAAGTTATCCAGCCCTCTTATGAAACTGGTAAATTTGTACTTTACACAAGGTCATTGGCATTTTGTTTAGCAGAGGAATTGTCCCCCTTTCCTATCCTCCCCTCTGTTAAATTACTAACATGGGATAAAGGGGTATTATAGATATAGATATTAAAACCTATTCCTTTCTGATGTTTTTTCATACCCAGTGGTCTGGTTTTTTCTCCTTAGGAAACCTAAAAGATTGATCTCATGAATGCAGTCCGGCATTGTTTTGGCATGCCAATAAAACCCATTGGTTTTCTAGCAGGTTTTCTATAAGGTGCAGAGAAGGGCTTTTGAGCTGCTCTTTTTATTTTTCTCCTAATTAGATTGCTTTTGAATAGCTGCATGTAATATTGTAAAAGAGTGAAAGAATAAATCAGCCAGCTCTGAACTGTCCTAAAATTCCTAAACACTGGGGAGAAGGCCAAGAAAAATGCTTGTTTATACCAGATGTAATATTTCCCAAAACAAGAAGAGGTAGAGAAGTGCTGTTCTAACTTTTTATCAGTTTAAGGCACTGAAAAAAGTCCCATGATCTAGAAACAAAGTTTTAAGTTTATAAAGTCACTTTGCCAATCAGCAGCTTAGTGCTGAGGTTCTGCTGCAGTGCTGTATTTGCAGAATACTGCTGACATTATCTGTGCTGCACAAGACACAAATATAAAGGGAATTTCTGCTCCAGTGAACTCCCATTCCAGAAAGCAGACACAAAGGAGGGCTCAACCAGAGAAAGGAGGTGATTGTAGATATAATTCCATGTCATTAAATAATTTCTGGAAGGCTTCCCTTTCTGCTTTTAGTTTTTAGTCATTCGGGTTGGCAGCTGCAATTTACAAATTTACTTGGCAACGTCTGGGAACTTTTCAAAGTGGTTTCCATAACCTCTGGCAGGGAGCAGAAGAGAATTCACTTTTTTTGGAACAAGTTTATAGCTTCTTACTTTTGATCATTTCTTGCTTCTAATAGTCACATTGAAGTGTGGATTTCCTTGCCTGGTGACTCAGATTTTTTTACTGCAGTGTCAGTTCTTCAAGCTGTTGAAGATATCTTTCAATTCAGTGTCCAGATTGTTGGAAAGTTGAAGGACAAACAGTTCACTGAAAGAAGTCCAGTTCATTTTTTTCTACTTGTACAGAATTGTGCTTTCACTGCTTTTGACAAATTACAGGATTGTGACAACTGCAGGCTTGTGACTACTGTTTGCTCTAGGGTTTGTGGTGCAAACAATGGGAGATAAATATAAGCTTGAAGGACAAAGATGTGCAACACCCAGCATGAAATGGACATTGGTTATCTGTCTAGATTGCTGGTAAAAATAATGCAGCTTCATAATAAAATGAGCTCTAGGATAAAAAGCCTCTTACATGGGTATATCAAGTTTCTCTGGAGAAGGATGGATAGGAAAGGTCAGGATGGACAATGTTTTTCTTTAAGGTTTTTATTGTGTACAAAATTATTAAAGCAGACTTGGAAAGGTAGAATCTACATTTTAGAGCTGGCATTCTTCAAGTGAGTCATTAAACAAAACCTTGATTGACTTCTTTCTGAAGGACTTGGGGTCTTAATGGGGCTCATTGATGGGCAGAAAAATGGTGAAACTCAGTGAGCACACTGGTGCTTATTGAGTATGATTGTTGCTGGAAATTTCTAACCATGGAGAAGCAGAGCTAGGATCTAAAAAGAAAACCCATGTAGGAACAGTAGGGGTTTACTTGTAATTTGAATGATTATTCCTCAGTCTCCTGTGCTGCAGAAAACTGAAATTATGAGAAATTAGGTGCTCTGAAAAGAGCTAACAGGCTAGAAAAAGCTGCAGCCAACAAAGACACAGAAAGGGATCTTTAAGCAGAATTAAGAAAACACTTTTTTCAGAAAGAGGGTTATATATATACAGCTACATACACCTAAAATACCAAAGCATACGGTAGTTAGAGAAAAAGATTGTATTTTTTCTCCCAAAGATTGTAGAGGCATTTTCCAGAAAGTTTTCTGGTGTACATAAATTTGTTGACACATCAGCATACCCAAAATAGGTAATTTTAACAGTTTCACACTGCATGGCTCTAAAAGTTCCTATATAGTCCATAGAAACACTCAAGAGAGTGGAAAACTGCTTTAAATTAAAAATGCTGTATCATTTGCTTTAATAGAAATACACACACAACAGCATTTTAAAAGAAGCACGATAAGAAACATTGCAAGAAAAGAAATGCTGAATTTGGGAATTGGGGATGCAGGCAACACAATGTTATTTCTTGAAAATGAGCCTGTACCATGAAGGAGATAAATATTTTCTTAAGGTTTGGTAAATAGTCAGTTTTGAGAGGTGAGGTGGAGGATATAGGGAGTTCTAAAGGATACTTTTGTTTGCTTCCTTTAATTTTAGAAGAGTGATTTTCTTCATTCATAGTAGACATTGAAGAGACAATATCTCAGGAAAAAAAACAAAACACAAAATTATTTACCCTTTCTTATTGTTTGTGGAAGAATCAACTCTTCAAAAAAAACCCCAAAAACTTCTTTTTTTGTCTGTCAGTTCACTGAGAGCTCAACATTACTCAGTAAGAAAACACTCATAATTTACCTTATATTTCTTTGTGTTTGTGGTTTATGGCTGTATTTTGGTGTTACAGGCTATTGCTCTGGCTGACAGGCAACTCATACCAACCAAGGGTCCAACATGAAGGCAGCAGCTGGGAAAATCTTGCTTCTAGTGACCTTCAGCTTGTTAAATCTTACTAAGTTGGGAGCTCTGACAGTGAATTTGTATAGGCTTGTGGGGTGAGGAGAAATGAGAGTGAGCCATGCAGCTCCAAACAACATCTGAAAGGTCCCATGTTTTCTGGGGAAAGCACTGACCTGTCTTCTTGATCATCATAGCAAAAGTAGGAGCCAGTATCATTAACAGCAATGGCAAAGCATTAATAATAAAGTATTTATATCCATTGTTGATTCAACTGAGTAAAATTTCATCTTTTTGCTGTTGTCTCTGTCTGTTTCATGTTTGTTCTTTATTCTGTACAACTTAATGCCATTTTGGATAACAGCTCTGTGAGGCACAAATCCTGTCCTTTTGGTTGTGGTGGCTCTAGAAAGAACTGCTGGTATAGCATTTGCCACTGGTGGCAGTGATGTTGGAGCATCAAATGCTCAGAGTTTTTCCACCAAAGGTTGTCTGCTGTATGTATTATAAGTAGGTGACTCCCATGGTTGTGACTGGTACTTTACCCATTGTCTTTGACTTTTGCAAAAGAATTGATGTGTTTGCCCAAAAAGCGTTCTGTTCTGAGCAAGTCAGTGCTGTAGTGGTCTTCTCCTTGTAATCCAGGCTGGCAACTGTGCCAAACTTCTTGGCAGCACTTCAGAAAGATAGAGTTTATGTTTAAGGAAGGTGATGCATTGTGAAAGCTGTCATGTTGTGTTGTGCTGATGGAGGAGCCAACTGGAATTACTGAGACAGAACTCTCTTCAATCACTGTAACCTGTGATTTCTGAACTGAAAATGAAAAGCTTTTTTTTTTTTAAAGCTAGTGAAAGTGCATCTTTAGGTACTTTGAGGTAAAAGATGCTGCAAATACTATAAACACTGCCCATTGAATGTTTCATACACAGGGATTTTTGTCTAAATATGACAACTTTAAAAACACTTATGAGTTAATTTTTGTCCAGGAACATAAACCCGTGGAAAGTGGTGTAAAAATAACTGACTATGGTGCATGGTTTCTAGGTCAACCAGTTATATTTTTGACTGACCTGCCTTTTTTTACTGGTTGCAATCTGAAATAAAATTCTTGGCTAAAGAAAACAATCTGGTTTTAGCCTTATAGTTGGCAGTCTTGTCCTTCAGGCCTTCATTTCTTCTGATCTTGGTTACATTGGTACGTATGGTGAGGCCCTATCCAAGTGGCACAGTTGAATGTGGTGGGATGACCTTTGGAAGTGTTTGATAGGTAGGCAACCAACACTGATTTCATGGTGTCTTGCCTGCCTGCAAGTCATGTGTGGGTGAGGATTGGATGGGGAAATGGCATCAGGTGCACGATGGGTTTCCTGTGAAGTTGGAGAGACACCAGACAAGGCTGCTCAGAGAAGCTGTGGATGCCCCATCCCTGGAAGTGCTCAGGGTCAGGCTGGATGGGGCTCTGAACAACCAGGTCTGGTGAAAGGTGTCCCTGCCCATGGCTGGGGGGTTGGAACAAGATGATCTTTAAAGTCCCTTCCAACCCAAACCATTCTATGATTGTGACTTGTGAGTTCCCAGGCAGTTCATGCACTGACTTAGAGAGGCCCTCAAACAAAGAGCAACTACATGGAAATACAGCCTTGCTCTGTAGTGCTTTGCTTTGGATTATACCCAAAACCTCACTCATTGTTCTAAGTAGTAAGAATGTGAGAATTAAATCTTTTTGAGCAGCACATCTCCAAAAGCAGCTTCTGTATCAGTCAGTCTCCATGTGCTACTACAGATCACAAACTGGTAAAGGTAACTACATCAAGGAGAGATGAGAATCAGATAGTGAAATGAACTCAGAGGAGACCAGAATTATGACCAAAGCTAAATGAAATGTAAGCCAGTAAATTCACTTTGCTATTTCAGCTTTTGGATATCCTGCTGCTCTTCTTATGCAAATTAACTTTTCAAAGGGTGGAAGAGGAGACAGATCTCCAGGAAACACTATTATTCATTCACATTTCTCCACCTGTGCAGACACTGGCACCAAGAGGCTGACCTAGTATTTAACTGTGTCTAGCTACATTATTAAACTCTCAAATCATTAAAAAAAAACCCTTAAGAACGATTCCTTTGAGACTGCAAAAGTGGCTTAGAAATACAACTTTAAAAATCATCAGGGGCAGACATTTTTATCCAACTTGTATGCTGTTCATTTGTGGTGGCTTAGGGCTTTTTGAGGATGCTAGGTCAGTGATGTGGAATTGGGCTTTGCTTCACATGTCCAGCAGTAAAAACCTGCTTGTTGAACCTAACTTAGTGTCTTGGTTTAGGGACATCCAAGGCAACTGGATATGCTGCTGTTTCTTATAATCTTGTAGCTGCTGTGCAGCATCTGCTTCCAGTAATTGTTTCAGTTTTATTTTGCATTTTAAACTCTAGAACCCTGGTGAAAGATAAATGCAATAAAACATAATAATCTAAAATCGTGATATGGTTAAAGGGATATAGAAATATACTAAATAAGAATATATTACATATTTCATTATATGTCTTTATTAGTATATATAATATGATTATATATGAGTGTATGTAGTTAATGAAAGATGAGATCATGAACCTCACATGACAGTTAAGGGCCTAGAAGAAATAAATAAATAGCAAATAGTTCACCATAAAAATATGACCACTAGCTACCTGTTTTCAGCAGCAGCTCACAATCAGTGCAGGAGGACAGAGGCTCACCAGGTGGCTTTGCCATTGCCCTTGCTGCCCAGAGAAGTGTGCTGGCTGCTCCCACAGTAGGAGGACTCAGTCTCCATCTATTCTCAGCATCACAAGAGCAGTGGGGAGTGCCAGGTTTGAAAACCATTGTCCATTCCATTATGGCATTCCTTCTTTCCTCTGGTGATTAACTAGGACAATGATCTAGTGCTGCAGCTCACTCAGTAATGCTACACTGATTTATGTTAGCATGTTAATAACCAGAAGTTTCTAATTTATTTTACTTATGCTTCATCTTACACAGCTTTGACTAAAATGTGTTGGTTTGTCTTGGATCTTATGTAATATTTAAGTGGTTCCTCTTAAAATTACATTATTTTCAAAGTACTGAAATAAGGATGCTTTAGCTTAAATTTCACTTTATCACTTAAGTAATTTTCAGTTTGATATCTTGAATTTGTTATGCAAAGTCCTTAAGCATATCCATCAGGGAAGTAGAATGGTCCAGACTAATTACTTTGCTGAATCTGGACCGTAAAACATAACCAAAAGCTGTTAGGTTGGCACCATAAATATGGGACCTTTATTGCAAAGTAGAGCACCTTTTAATGAAATAATCCAAAACCCAGTGAAATCAATGGAAAAAATCTATTGACTACAGTAACTCACTACCAGACAAAATGTCAACTGCAGTAATTTTTTTTGAGATTGCAAATGTGTGGTATAATCAGAAATGAAGTTACTGAACTGGCACAAAAAATTACTGCTAAGATTGAAACATCTATATCAATCATAGAAAGCTTCTCTGCTCTGAGAGTAAGAAATCTTGTGATTTTTATAAATAACAGAATCCAAAGACAAGATGCCACCAATATTCAGGAAATGGGGGACAACAAATGCTGTCAGTATCTGTACATAAAGATTTATCTTATTTGCACCACGGCTAGCTTATTTTTTCTGGGTGTGAGTGCCTTTTGGGAGATACTATGTGTCTTCTCCAGCCTGAGTCTGTGGATATTAATGTCTTGCCTTTTATTTAGTACCATCTGGCTCTCGTTTGTTTGAAAACTTTGTTTCATGGTGACACATTTTGTACTTTATTCACTAAACATGCAGAACTGTAGCCTCTATGAGAACCTGAAGTGATTATAGAGCCTTTTCCTTTTGGAGTTGGGAACAGCCTTGTACTTCTACTGATTTCCTTTATCTGTGTTTAGTTGTATTCTTTTCATTCTAATAGACTCAGTTGTTGAGCTGGTCTTGCTTACAGTGGTTTTTGTTTTGATAGAAAATAAATGTCTCCTTAGACATACATTTGTATTCATACAGATTCTGCCCAGTACTTTGATTGTACAAACATATTATCTAATATTAACTAATATTTTATCTAATTAGATAATTAATGTTGTAATGTTGCACCATTACTGTCCATTTTTGTTAACTAGGCAAGCTTGTTTGGTGTTGATAAGAGTAAAATATTAAAACAATTATTTGACTTTTTTCCCATCTTCTTCTATGCCTAGTTATTGCAGATACCATTTAATTTTCAAAAATCATAGATATATTGCTTTTTGTTGATCTTACTTTGCCTATTTTATTTTTTCTTTTACTGTTTTTTGATATTTAATATCCTTAATATTTGTCTTTTTTACACAATTGCCAGTTATGAAAACTACTTATCCATACGTGAAGCACAGGGAAAAACAGATTATTGTTAAGTATCTACAAACTTTAGGTAGACTGTGTGAAGTACTGAACTGGCTATTTCTTTTATGTAGTATTTGTTAATTTTATGTTTACACTGTAGATAGTGCAGGTTTATAGAGCATGTGCAACTGGCCTTAAATCAGCTAATTTGAGTGCTGGAAGAGTGGAGTCCCAGCAGTGTGGAACTCGCTGTGAACTGCACTAAAAATGGGTTGATGTCCAGCTGGTGCTGCTCCCTCTGCATGCTACCATGGCTATTTTGGGAGTTGAACTTGAGATGATCCTTGTGGGTCACTTCCAAGTCAGGATATTCTGTGATTCCATGATTTATTAGCAGTGCTCAAGATGGCTTTTTCAAGGCTGAACCTGCAGTGCTCTGAAATTACTCATAATTAATGTGCGAATGCTGAACGTGTTATGGAAGTGAAGCTTGCTTTCAGTATTGCAACAGGTAGTGTGAGACCTGGCTTTAGACATGGGATTCATAACAGAAGTTTGCCTTCCTCTGAGACCTGAAGGCATTTGGATTTTGTGTCCAGGTCCAGTACAAAACAGACAAAAGAGCCAAGCCACCAAACACTTTCCTTTCCAAAGGGGATTGGCTCTCATGTCCTTGTTAATCTGTCCCTAAACTTCCCAGTGTCCTCCAGTGTGACATATACAATTGTAGCACTGGCAGTTTTCAGAGAGAATTTTAAATAAGGGGGTTGTTTTGGTTTGAACTTTTTGATGAGCACAAACACATCAAGAATGTGAGTAACTGACAGTACAGAGCGACACAGGACACAGACCCATGCTTGCTCTCTGTCAGAGAGGTTTTGATATCTTACCATTTGATGTGCTTCATTGCACTGCAGAGGAGGTAGAAAAGCTGTAGCTTCAATTTTAGCATGAGTGATCTAGAAGTATGTGGAGAGAAGTAGCTGTAAATCCAGGAAAGGTATTAAAATAACTGTCCCTTCAAATCTGAGAAAAATGCAAACTGAATTCTTCCTGTGTACCTGAGTAAATTTGCAGAGTGACTTTCTAACAAGTTTATTTATGGAAAGGCCATTGAGCCAATTACAATGGTTATTCCAGCCGGCCTATAGACCTCCTTACTCTTGATTTTGCACAGTAGGTGAAAAATGAGAATTTCACAGATATGTTTTTCAACTTATCATCTCCACATTGCCAAGACTTCCACAGCTGGTGGTGCCTCTGAGCTTTACTTGAGGGAACAGTTGCACATGAGTCCAGTCTCTGAATGCTGTCATTTTTAACCTTCCCTGTCTGCCGCTGGTGATAACTGGATGTTGGAGCTTCCTGCAAAGACATGGGTATGTCCTGGCTGTTCATTCTGTGAGCTCCTTGAACACACCTTGTCTGGTGCTGAGCAGCACCTCACAGAAGGTCAATGGAATCAAACATGAGGCTGCATACACTTGTCACAGTGCACATAAAGCACAAAGACACCTGCTTGCAAGGACTGCTGCGTGTTAGTGAATATATAGGCACCTATTAATCTGAGCTTTTCTTAACGTGGATTATGCTTGGAATTCGTGGTGCATTTTGCCAGCCTAGGGAATCCCAGATGTTGCATTGCTGGCAAGCAGTGCTGCTGCTTTGTGACAGTATGGGTTCCAGGAGGGACAAGAAATCAACACGTGGGCACATGTGAGCTGAAATGTTTTCAGATGAAGGGTGTGAGAGAACACTGGGTGCTGTAAGTGGAGACAACATCTGTCTGTTTGGCAGTGAAACATACTGGCCTGTGGGGTGGTGTTTCTCAAACCATTCCTCTAAGTTCCATTTACATATATTTTAAATATCTGATATCTAATAGCCTGAGCTTGCTGTTTAGGCAGTGTGAATTAGCTATTTGTCTGTGCTTTCCATGAGATAAATAGGAACACATGGGAAAAGGTGCTGATTCCAGAGTATGAGTTTTGTGGGTAGTACATGTTTAATTGTTTTATTCTGTTAATGAGTAGGGGCTGGACCAGTCAGTGAAGAACTGCCACAGTGGTAGGCACTGAGCTGGAGTTGGCATGAGATGAGGAACCATCAGGTGACTCTCTCCCCTTGAGTCATCATTTTTCTTGAAGAAGAAAGTATTTTCACAGTATTTTTCTACATGAAGCTGAATATAGAGGAGTAGTTTGCCTGTTCATAACTCATTTAGTGTGAAGAGAAATGAAGGAATCTCAGTTACAGACAGGATACTTAAGCAGATGTTTTACTCCAAGATAAGACCATCATTGATTGGGCTGAGAATGTTGCAAGAGAAAAAAAAAACTGAAAGAACTGGAGGGAATTGTAGCTTATCCCAGGTTGTAAACTTGTGACTTCTGGCACTTATAGGATGTATATAAATATAAGGGGGGGATGTTCCTGAAGTGCAAAGACACAGTGGTCCATACTTAATTGGTGATGTGTAATTAGGACTGTGAATACAGCTGCAGGCCCATAAGGAGGGGCTTATTAGTGGAGGAGAGTGAATTTTTATACTCAGAAAGGAAACATATTCCTGCCTTGGCAAATTAATTGCATGCCTTGCAGTTGTGGGAGTACAGGAAAGCTCAGAAAGTTTTGTCACCCTCACGACTTGACTGTGCTATGACGATGACATGTCCTGACCTATAGGACTTCAGGCAGCTTGAACACTGAAGCTATTTTAAATTTTTGGATTATGTATATTTTTTTCTGATACTAAATCCTTTGTACTTAGACCTCGGTTTCTTTCCTTCCCTCTGAAGCTGACAGGCAGTACCAAAAATAATTCTTTTTTTCTGCCCTCACTTCTGGTGAGGTCCTTCAGTCTGTCAGGCCATTCTTTTCAAAAGCATGTGTAGGAATCCAAGGTTTATACTGTTTGTTTTAAGTTTATTTAAAAACCTCGAACAAACCAACCAAAGAAAAACAGTAATAAAATACATTTTTTTTCAGAAATTAACCTCTCCATCCCACTTCCCCTTATGTTTTCTCCTGGGTGAAAAGTGATCAAATTATTTTTACAAGAAAAACTTATCTCTCCAAAAACAGACCACAAATTCTCAGCCCAAAATGAGGGGGTGTGATTGCCTCTTGGAAATCAAACCAAATACAATCTTTAATGATCTTTTACATTTTTTTTTACTGCATTCAAATTTTTCACTAGTTTATAAACATGACCTATTGATGTTGTGAAGAACATCTTCCAAACGTTTTGTCCAATCTTTATTCTTGTTAGTTCTTGTACAACCCACACTACCAGGTGCTTTATAGTTTCTCTAGGTGAGGGCAATTCAGCATTACACCTGACACCCACTTTGCAGTAATTTTACCAGATGTAATGGTTGTGACAAAAAGAATTCTGCTGTGAAACTCTGCATGCTGATACAAGTACCTAGTTGCTCCATGGTGGTGTGTTTCGAAATAGGCTGGTTTAGCCAATGCCATAGAAAGACTGCAAGAAGAGACAATTTCTTTTTCTCTCTCTCCTTTTTGCCCTTCTGCCCCAGCTGTGAGCTGTTAAAACTGTCCCAGTCTTCATCTTAAGTAAGTGCCATTCAGTATTTCCTCAGTGAGCAGTGATTTGGATTCATTAGAAGCAACTTTGTGCAGAGGGTTTATATTATTGCACACGTGAGAGATAACAGGTGTATGTGTAGCAGTGTGGATTCATACCTATAGTGCAGTGAGGAAAATAAATCATAATTAAACAGTGGAATGATCATGAGCTTATTTCTCTCAGTGGTGTTAAATTTTTGCATATATTCATAGTTGAATCTGCGTGGTTGGACCCACTGGTTTGTTTTCCACCCACGTGCCTTGGCTGATGAGAAATATGTTGGCTAGTGAGGGATTCTTTTCTCTGACTTGCTACTCCAGTTTGAAATATAATTTCTGTTCCTTTAGGCACTGGGATTCTACACTCAGAGGGGTTGGGTAATACCCACTGTACAGAGAAAGCTGATAAAATCTCATTTTGAAAGCTCCTGTGTAATCTCAGTAGAAAAGGAGAGTGGAGAGACAAATTCAACACACCATTGAAACCATCTTTGTGAAAGGCAACCTGTTTTCATGGTCAAATTAAGCGTACATAGGCTGCTCTTGGATGGGCACTTGAGCAACCTGACCTAATGAAAGATGTCCTGGCCCACAGAAGGGGAACATGCTAGGTGATTTTTAGAGGTTTCCTCCAACTCAAATCATTCAAGGATTCTATGGTTCATGCTTAAATATTTAGCAGTCATTCTGATCATCAAGTTTCACATCAGTAGCTACTTGGATACTTGACTTGGGCGAGCACTTGGGAGGGCAGTTAGCCAGAAAATGTACAAGTTGTATTCTAGTCAGTTGTTGCAGCATCAACTGAAAAATTGTCTAGAGAAACTGGGATGTCAATTATTATTATTGGAAATAGTTTACACTTTTTATGCAGGTGGTCTTTTCTTTGTACTTTTTCGGTGTTGTGTCATTGTGTCATATTTGCATAAAACAAATATATTGAAATCTCTTGTTACAGAGTGTCTCTGATACACTGGAGGAATTTCTGGCAAATAAAATCCTCTCCTATAAGACAGTGCCCTGTACTTTCTCCTTCACATGTGCAATTTTTTTCAGATTAAGCCAAGATTTCAATAAGAGACAGAATCCCCAACACATGTGTTTCTTGTATGTATTCATAAGGGCTGCAGTAGATTTATACACTGACAAGATTTCAAAAAATGTTTGCTATGCACAGGTCATGGTTGCAGTGGAGATGAGATACTGTCTGTGTTTTGGCTCTGCATTATACCAAGCTAACTCTTAGTTAATGCTGCAAAATTTTATCTCAGTGGTAATTTCTCTCAGCAGGTTATTTGTCCCTCCTGCTGATGTGCCTTTGCTTGGACTCTTGTATAGTGATTCAGCCTTCATTAGCAGTGGCTGCAATGAACCTGCTTTTCCTCCCACTGCAGGAACTGATAGAGTTTCCTTTAAAGACTGATGTTAGAGGAAGGCATCTTTTCAAGACAAGAAACAATTTGAATTTATGGCTACACATTGGTTAAATAAGCTCATTCTAAGGTCTGCCTTTCATTTGCAAAGTGTTTTTTTGTCTCCATGTACTCAGAAATCATGAGTTGAAGTCACAAAAATTACTGGGTCATTTTGTTTTCTTTGACCTTCTGAGCCTACTGAATATGTTCTTTGTTGCCTTTCTGCAGCTATGAGGGAAAGAAACATCTTTCAAATGAATGATAAAATTCTTAATCTGAAGCTTTGAGAAAAGCAGCAGATACCATTGGACTTAGAGATGCCATGGTAAGACTTGCCAGTAGCAGCAGCAGTGGACATGGAGAAGTGAGCAAAGGCTGATCATGCTGGGCAGTGGAGGACAGTACACACCTCAAGTTGGAAGGGCTACACTGTGCTATGGAGTTAAGCAAATCCTTTTGCTGAGCGTTATTTATAATTGCAACAGAACTCTGCTTCTCTGATGGCGTGTTGGGCTTTAAAATTGGCTTCCCACTAGAGCCTTGAAATTTGTCTAGGGAAGACTTGTGATAAATTTTGTGGACTTGCACAGGCTACATTTTTTTTCTCCTTTTCCCCTTCTCTTCCAACTCAGAGCAGAATCCCTGCACATTCAGTTTCCATCCTGTCAGCAGCGACAGCTGCTTTGTGCCTTGCTGACTCTGAATGTCTTTGAGGAGTTCTGCTTCAGGAGTTGTCTCTTCCATTCCCAGGCATGGAAGTGCTTCTACTGTGGAGCTGGTGTAGTGTACAAGACATTTTATTTTTATCTTCATTGAAATGCAGCTGGGACTAGGCATGAATGCACTAAAAGGTCTTGGAAATATCTTTCTGTGACTGGTATAATGTGCCTTTCTGGTTGAGAATTGGAGGCATCCATCTTGCTTTTTAAACATCCAGTTCATTATTGCTGCTGCTGTGAATTTAATTTGTACATCTCTTTCAACATATGGACTGATAAACTGCATCCTGCTTAACAATAGGATAGAGAATTATTTTTTACATCATGGTTGAATGTAGTTCAGGAGTGATTAGCTATTGAACAGCACATGCTGGCTAGACTAGAAGAAGATCTGATGATCTTCTCTAAGTATTCAAGGACTGCAGGTAAGCTCTGTGTACCAAAAAAACCCAATCTTCCAAAATCCCAATGATTGCACTATGTGCTCAGAGTTTCTCCTTCAGGTGTCAGTTTGACAGCAAGTGCTGCTTGATTCTTTAAGTATGAAGACAATTCTACTAAATGAGATAGGCTTAATTTCTAAACTTCAATGAAATGTTAAGATTAGTCCAAAGCTTTCTGCAACCCAGTAAAATTGTTTGATTGGTAGCACATGGCTGTTAATTTGGGGGAAAGTATGTTCTATTACAGGACAGGTGGATGTATGTCTCATAGAAGGGTGGGCCATTTTACAACTTACAGGCTGGGTTGTTCTGCAGTGATGTGGGAATTGTAACCCACAAATATGAATTTATTTGTCTTTTATTGTATCTTTGAGTTAGGAACTGTTTAAAGTCAACCACCAACATTTTAATCGAGCGGCTTTTGGGCATTATTTGTATTATACAGAGATAAAGGAGCTACATTTATAGCAATACACACTGTAAAAGAAATGATAAATGGTAAAACCTCTTCTAGTCAGGTTGATTAGACCTGTTTCATCAGATTATGGTAATTCAAATGCAGTGGCTGTTTAAGGTGATATTTGGCATGTGTAAAGCAACTGACACAAGAGGATACTAAACACACAGGCTCTTCATTAGCAGATAAAAGTCTCAAACTTTCTGGAGGAAAACATCTTGGAAGTGGTCATAACCCTGATTAACCTTTCTACCAGCAAGTAAATTGATATATAAATTTGCTGTGAATTCTTGCATATCTTTGTGAGCCTTGAGTACTGTTGAGCACTGTGCTTCTGTTCTTCTGATGCTACAGATTTTATTCTTTGTAAACAGGAATTCTCCACTGACTGTAATGTAAATTGCAAGGGCATGTTTCATTGTGAAGAGCAAGTTATGAAAATATCTGTCAGAAATAATTACAGTTGATCCTGCTGTCAGGCAGGAATATAGATTGGATAATTTACTGGTGTCTCCCTCAGCAGTGTTTTTTATAGTGCTGTTACCAGGAATATCAGATCTTAACTCAAAATAGTGATAAAATCACTTGTAAAGGGGGAAAAAAAAAGGAAAGGAAAGGCTATTGATCTTCTACTCTTGACTTTGCACAGTGGTTTGTGGCATGGGCTTACTCGTGCATGACTGTATAGAAAGCAGAGTATGATCATGGATACTGTATTTTGAAGATGTGGAGGCTCTTGAATGTACAAATCCTGTTTTTCACTATCATTTAAGGGAGGCTTAAAGGCCTCAAACAGCTGTTTGCTCCTTTTGAAGTTTGTATCTTAAATCAGATGTGGCACACAGTATAAAGCTTTGTAGAAACCTAAGGACACCTGGAGGTAAATATGCCCTATGATGGTCCCAAAGGGTGTATTTTGCCAAGTTGTCCATGAGGGTGACATTTAAGCATCCTGTAGGATGAGTAAATGGGAGAAGCTGCAAGGCTATTGATTGCCCTTGTCCTCCCTCCCCTGTTCTATAGATTATGAGACATGCTACAGTTGTTCAGGACAGCAAGGCAAAAGAGAAAGATGGAAATGTATAGCTGGCAGGTAGGTCAGTAAACAGCTCTTGTAATTTCCTGAGTTAGGTAGAAATTGAAGTGTCAGTATTACTCTTGAAGAGGGGACAGCAATACATCTTTCTAATGTACCCTCTCCTCTCAGATAAGCAGCTGATAAGATTTTATTGATTTCTTCCCTTAAATTTCTACTACTGATTACTTCAACACTGATGTTTTGGGGGTTTAATTTACCTTTCCTCAGAAAGTTTCTTTATTTCTCCAGATCTGGAATTGTCCTTTTCACATGAGTTTTCGAGTCTGTGCAGAAAGAAGATCCAGGATATGGACTCCTTAAATTTGTCTAATGGCATATTTAAGGGATAATGTATTTCTTGTTTATTTGCCTTTTGGCACGTTCTCTATACCTGAAGGTCCATAGCAACAGAAATGTTCTCTGCCTCTGACAGGTATTGCAGTCCCTGGCTACCACGAGGCATCACAGTGACCTCCAGGCTTTTTTAGTCCAACAGACTATGGCAGTGCATGAAAGGACTGACCTTAGAAAAGCTGCAGAGAGTTTAAAAAAATCCCATCTACTCTAATGAGAGAAAATGGACCACTCAGTATCTGTGCTGTTTTGACTTGGAGCATGGTAAAAAGGAGCAAACAGTCCCAAAATGAGCTAACTGTCCCAAATCAGACCAATTCAGGCTTCCTTAACCCTGCCTGTCTTTAACTCCTTTGACAGCTGTCTTCCACTGGGACTGAGGTGAAACTTCGACACATCGCATTTGTTGAGCAGTGGTCCCCAGATTTGCAGCTCTCCCCAGGAAGACCTCAGAACAATTACAAGTGTGTCACCTGGACAAAATGTAAAACTTCGCTGTCAGACTATCCTACCCCTGGTAAGGCATCTAAGGCCACCTAATTACTGATGAAAACAAGTGTAATAAAAAGGAAAATACCTGTAAAATAAGAGGACTACTAGGAGATGTTCTGTGTTTGTGAAATGTTCATATTAGGCTGTGATGAGCATACTGTAAAAATTGCATGCAAAGTAACAGGAAAAAAATGAGTACAGGGAAAGAAACACTTTGTCACTTGTTGTTTGTAGACACTGGTTTTTGGTCTGCTTCCTCTGAGAGAGAACTGGTTATGACCATAGATTCATTTATAAAAAATGCCTGTATGTGTTATGACAGCTCAGGTGTTGATTTGACCAGTCCATAAATCCTGGAAAAAATATTGAGTGAAAATGAGCTATAGATGATAGCTCTAACCCTGGACAGCATGGGGAGGTAGACCTGACCTATTCAGCTGCATATCTTACAGAGAAGTTTTACCACTAAGTCTAATTCTAATATTATTCCCCTTCTGTAAGAATGACTGTGCAGCTGTGGATCCTATGCAAAGCCTTATGCACATATTTACCTCTGTGGTCTAGAGAATATTGCACATGCTGATATTCCCTTTAGGCCTGTATTAAAGTTTTTCCAAAATCAAGATCTGAACACACTTGTAAAATTCTCTGTGTAGTTTGGATGTGCGGAGTTAAGTAGAATATTGGTGTAAATGTTAATATGAAAGATGAGTTAGCAGTACCCAGTACAATGTGACTGTTCTTAGTTCATCTTTGAGTGCCCATGCATTAATAAAAGATGATTAATTGTTATAATATGCTAAACACTAAGATGGACTAAAGATAGTTCTGAATGACATTCTGTGTTAAATTAATTTGCTGAGAACAGCTGCAGAAAATCACAAAGCATTTTTGTATCTTATATGGCCTACTTTTTTCTTTTTTTCACTTGATGAGTGGTTTACTTAGTTTAACTTGTTTTTTTCTTTGTGTTCCTTTTAGTCTAATAAACATAGTCAATTAGATTCATGACAGGATGTGATTGGGTAAACTCAGTTTCCTAGCAGTTGATCCTACTGGAGGTACAACTGTTGGCTGCATGTTAAGTGAGTGCATGGGAAATTGGAAGGAATGAGGCTTTTAATGTTTGGACTTAAAGCTCTTTTCCAACCTGAATGATTCTATGACTCCATTTCCATTTCTGGGTCCCCAGTATGTCACCTGCCATTAAACAATGTGTGGGTGTTGATGCTGCTCCAGCTGTTCTGCCTGGCATCACTCTCAGGTCAGCTTGGGAACACTGGTGCAGAGTACCAGGATTATTTTGGTAGGAGCAGCATTGTCATGATAATGTTCAGGTCTGTTCATACCTGTCTATGAGAGGTAGAGAAGAGACAGAACTGCCCATGAACCTGTACTGTGGAAGAGTTGATGGCAACTCAAAATGCAAGACAGACTCAAGCTGTGTATTAAGACTTCCATGTTCTGACTAGATTAGTACAAGAAAAAGCCTTTGTTCCCTTTTTGCTTTGTGTCTAGTGAGACCTTGCTCAGTACCAGGGGTTTCTGACATTCCCAGCAGCAAACCAACAGCAAGAAGTCACTGAAGTGGTGGAGCTGGCAGTTTATGGCTGAAGGAAGAAGGATCTAGGCTGAAGCATGCAGGCTCCATGCCTCCCCAAGAGTCATTTCTTGTACATTTTTGGTAGTTTCTATGTGCCTAATAGAAAACAAAATCAGTCCTCTTCTCTGAGACCATGGTCTCTGTTGGCTAGATGTACAGGGCTTACATTTCCAAGGAACTCAGTATTTACATAGCTTGGGTGTAAAAAACCACTGAAGTTCTTACCATACGTGACTCAGAATATTTTAAAGTGTGCAGAAGCTGTGCAAATTCTTTATGCCTTAGATCTGAGGATAAACAGCACACTTCAGCACAGGAACCTTTTCAATATGCTGTACTGGATACTGAAAGCTTGTCATTCACAAAATGTATCTATTTCACGTATCTAGTCTGCCAAACCTGTTCCAATCAGTTTAGAATTTTTTTGTGCTTCTTGAGACACAAATTCACATGGTCAGAATGAATGAATGAATGAATGTTCTTTTTTTTCAAATATAGTATCTTCAGCTGTTAATTATGAAGAAGTGATGCCTGCAGATAAAAGATTGCTGTTAATGAGAAAGCCTGAGAAGAAACTGAAATCAAGCACAGTTTTTGAGTAGGGCTGGGGTAGGATCAGTTGCAACTAAGAGTAATCTGCTGAAATGACTTGGTCTTTCAAATAATGTATTTTGTTTAAATTGCATAGCATGGGATACTGAGCCCCTGTGTGAGCAAAGTAAAGGCAGCTGGCACAAGGGATTAATAGTGATGCTTCTTCCTTGCAGAGGTTTGGCCCTGTAATTTAGAGAAACAGGCCAGAGTCATGAGAAGGAGAACAGGACAGCATTTTCCCTGCTGTTCTGTAGAGGTCAATAAGTGGCATTTCTGCTGATTGAGTTTCAGTTTTGGAAAGGGTCTGAACAGTTTTGTTTATATTGTGTATAATGCACATATCTGTGTATATTTGTGGAAAATCAATATTGGTATGAAATGCTTGCCTTCGGTTTTCACCTCTTTTGTGTAAATCAGGGATGAAATGTTTTTATAACATTGTGTCTCACAAGATGTCTACTGCAGTGAATTTGTTGGACTCATTAAATATCATAGAGTACAAGATGCCCATAAATTCACTCAAATGAATTCATGAACAGTTAAACTACGAAAACCTGATTTTCTCTGTATTTCTCACTCCTGATTAATTACACTTCCAAAAGTCATTTAATGTTCAAGGACAAACAGACAAGCTTTATTCCATTAGGTGTAAAAAAAAAAAAAAAAAAAAAAAAAAAAAAAAAAAAAAAAAAAAAAAAAAAAAAGCTAAAACTTTCATCCTGCTTAGCACTGTCTGCAAAAATGGCAGAGTTCACCCTGAGATGCTGCAGGACAGGAGCTGTCTCAGCCTGTCCAGTTTACAGTGCATTGACAGTCACCTACAGGTACCCTTCACTGGAATTGCAGTGGTTCAATGTGGCACCTTTCAGATGTGCTCTGTTGTAAGGCAGGAGGGCTCAGACTGTGCTGGAACTGCTCACAAAAAGCTTTGTTAGGTAATGGCAGCCAAATTTAAAGTTTGGGACAGGAAAAGAGCATTGATAGTTAACTAGACTTCAAGCATCATGTGGTAACCAATCTGACCAGTTCTTATTTGTTGTTGTAAGTAAACTGAAGTGTTGTCATATTAAAGATCTTTTCATAATGCAGATGGGTCTAATAAAAGTTGAATTTTTCTTCATTACTGCTATAAAAAGCTGTGGCATAGATTTAAACTCTGCTTTTAAGCAGATTTACTCATGGTGGTCAGCTTGCACCAAAAAAAGCCAGGAAAGCCTTTTAATGTTAGCCACAACTAAAACCTAAACAAAACCCTCAGACCTCAAACAAAAACCAAAGGCAAAATATACAAACAAAATATATTGATAAAGTAGCATCTGCTTTAATAAACAGTGCATTTTGGAAGATTGTTGTTCAAACTGATAGGTTATTGAGGTTAAAAAATAAAATTAAAAAAAAATCCAGAGTTATAAAACACCTTGTGAGGTCAAAATCTGGTATAAGATTTTATCTTTTGTTTGTTTTTAAGGCTCTAACTTGTATATTGATAATTATAGGTACTTAAGTTAGGCAAAATCTTCTTTGTTGTGCCCTGAACAACAGAGTATTGAGGACAAAGAGGATCAAGGAACACAAAATGACTGATAGAAAGGCTTTGTACTCATGAAGGGAGGTAGGAGGATGGTTAATCTGATAGCCACACTTACAGGGGCTTTAAAGGCTCATTCTACTTCAGAAATGTCATGTTCCTTTTCCTGTATCCCATCATCATTCACAAGTTTCTTCCCAGCCTGAGTTAAAACTCCCTGTCATTCGAAAGAATATGGAATCTGTTATTATTCATGTATCCATTTGATTTCACACCAAAACCTAGAAATGTGTTCTAGGAAAAAAAAAGCAAACATGTTAGGAAAGAAAAGATTATAAAAATACAAGATTTCACAGAGAAATATATCAGTTTATTCAGCTGCTCATTTCTACTCCAATATGTTTGGATTCAAAAATGAAATGCAAAAAAAAAGAAAGCACTTGGCTATGCAAGTAAAATTGGATTTTATTCCTTTGTTTCTGGGAAACAAGGATGGCTTTCTCTTGTCTTCCTTAGCAGAAACACAATCTTCCTTAACTTTTGTTTTGTTTAGGAATTTGACCTTTCTGATTTATATAAATTTTCAGTAGGTTGATTAAAGCCAGGCATCCAAGCCACCATTCCCCACTGAGTGAAGATATAATTTATTTTCTAGTCCCTTTGTTTTGTTATCTGTCAAATGTGTGTCTTTACAAAAGAACCTATTTTTATAGAACATTTAGATCCTACTTTTGCATGGTGCAGTGTGCTTGGAAGAGCAGAGAGGTCTAAAATGTGTGGTTTTATCACCATGTGTGCAGCAAACAGTCAGCTACCTTGGAAATACATTTACTATGCACATTATTGCAAGGGGTTTATGTAGCATAGGGTGTAAAATCTATCCTGTAGTCTACAGGAGGCTGGAAACCATCTGAAAAAATTTTCTTCTCTAAATTCAGCTATTTTTCATGGACACAGAGTCATTTTTGTGTGGAGCAGCTTCATGGCATTCACTGCATGTTGCAGTAGCTCATGCTACCATTTTGAAATGGAGAAGAGGAATCAATCAGCTCTATCACAGTGGGATAATTTCTTGCAAGTGATGTTAGGTCAGTTGGATTTAAGTTGATTTATCTTATATTTAGAGTCTATGGGAGCTGGAAATTATGTTGGAAAACACTCAGTGTCAGCCAAATCTCTGAGCATCTGCTTTTGTTTAGGAAGCAGGCTCAAACTTATTTGTGATACAGGGAATTAGTGTCTTTCAGTGCAGCATTTTCAGCTTGGCACTGAAAAGCAGGCAGCAGAGCTGGCTGGTTGTGCTTTCTGGACATGTGGCCTTGGCGAGGTGCAAATGAACAAGGAAATGTATGAATGNGTCTTTCAGTGCAGCATTTTCAGCTTGGCACTGAAAAGCAGGCAGCAGAGCTGGCTGGTTGTGCTTTCTGGACATGTGGCCTTGGCGAGGTGCAAATGAACAAGGAAATATATGAATGTATTTTATATATTCATATATTTTCTATATACATGTTTTTCATAATATTTCATACCTGTTTAGAAGTCTAGAAGACAGCAGCAGAGTTAAAGTAAACGTAAGCAGGGTGCTGTAGCTTCTGCCTGGTTTAGGAGAGTTTACGTTTGTAGCTGAAGTGTAAAAGCACTGGGAAGTGACCCCAGCAAATCTTACATTCCCTGGTCTGTTGCTCACTCAATGCAATTGCCTTCTTGTGGTGCATATTCCTTGCCTGCTGCAAGAAAAGAGCTAAGTGTAATTGGGATTTTAGTGGCCAACAGATGTTTCAGAGACAGAAAACGATCCCCTGCTGAGCCGTCAATAAAGGCCGCCACCCCCCAAAAAAACCCCAACAAACGATGGTAAAGCCCTGAAACCTTAATCCCAAACCCTAGAGCTCTGGCTTATGACCGAGTTCTCCTTATTTTTCATTCATGTTTATGTTTCTAGTTGAGGACAGTGAATGCCAGTGCTGCAGTGGGGCTGTGCAAGGGCTGTGTAATGCTCTGTGAACACGGGCCTCCACTGAGGCTGGTGCAAAGCTGCACTGTCCCCATGGGAGCTCTAGGAATCATTGATGCCTTGGGCACACACACTAAATGGTGGAGATTTTCCTAGAACAAAAAGGGCATTTGGGTTTACATCTCCCCTAAGAGCTTTCTCTTCTTCAGATGACCATGAGCATTATGAACACGTGTAAGGGGTGTGATTATTATTGCTACTGATCTGATAGCTTGTGAGCATGAAGCTTTGCAGAATCTGCAGTGTTTGTGCTCTCCAAGCTGACTGGGGTGGGTATCAGGCAGATGGGTTAATGATTTTTATAGGGAATAGAACTAATCAGTTGTGAAAGGCTGGATGAAATGAAGAGTATTTATGTAGCTATTTTCTTGTGAGCCTAAAGAAGGCTTGGCACTATGGACATCAGAAGGTTTCTAGCTGTGGAGGAGCTCTGGTAATTGAGTCATGGCTGAAAAAGAAGCCAAAATCATTAGAAGAGCAAGCTATGGATTGTAGCATTTAAGAAATTACATAAGAAGGTTCTAAAAGGAAGAGCTTGAGAATTATTCCTGCACTTACATTTAGGTAGGCAAAAGTAGGGTAAGGTTGTGCTGTTGTACTTCTTGAATTCTTTAGTAAAAGTATTCATGTAAAATACATGTTTACCCTTTTCATGTCAATGTATCACTTTGTGATACTCATCTTGGGTAGGCCAGTCCAAATTCTTTCAAAGTAATACATAAGTTTATAATTTAAGTTTTCCTTTGGTCTTTCTTTCCCTAGTGCTTCCTTGCATTACTCACCACAGAGTTCTGGTGGCAAAGACTGTCTCAAGGACAGCTTGTTCTTGCTGGTGTATATCTCACCTTATTAAGTGTTTTGGGGGATCTGGTGTACCCAGGTAAATTAGGCTTGTTCCTTTATTGACCATAGCCCCCCTGCCTTACTGGGTCAGACATCCATAGTTGTTGCTGTTTGCCCCTTTTCCCAGCTCTGAGGGAAGCTGAGATACAAGAAAAAATAGAGTTTCTAATGTCATTGTACATTTGGGTTACATTCAGTACCTGTGAAAATCTTGATTTCATATGAGGTGTTGGACCTTGCATGTTTGTCCAGATTTTGAAAGCCTTTTATCCCTGTCTCTCAACTCTAGTTTCTCAGTCAAATATTTCTGAAAAGCTTCCAAAGCAAATTGAGAATAGGATAGGCAGAGTCACCTGTTTGTCTAAAATGTCTCTGCTTCAGCTCTGCTTTAATCAAATACAGCTTTTCTGTGTAACTCTGAGGGCACCCATGCTTTGAAGTGGTGCTGTGGGCCTCTGCCTGGAAAATCAATTCCAAACTGTTGTTTACCCACAGCAGAGAGACTTTCCCTGCAGTCAGAAAGATGTATGAGCTACTGGGTCTGTGTCTTAGTGGCAGTGAGGAGGGAGGAATTATGAAATAGCCTGGTTTGGTTTCTGCTTTTTCTTTTCCCAGTTTGTCTAGAAAATTGCAGACTTTGCCTCTTTGGCTCCTTATTTTCTTACAAAGAAATTCCTATCCCCTGACTTTATCAAAGTCACTTTGTTCCAATGCTAAAGGAGAAAGAGAATCAAAGAAAATAAATTATTTTCTTGTGATGATTACCTTTTGTGTTTTAACACGCTTTTCCTTGTTTCACTTTTATATAAGAACTTAAAAGGAACATGACTTGGTTTTGATCACTCCTTACCTGTCCAGTCTAAGTTCACAGAACTGTAAATTTTTTCTTAATGTGCTAGTTTGAAGTTATCTGCATAATAGGAAACTAATAATAGCCTTCATGATTCTGTATTTTTTGCATTAATCACCTACTGTATTTCTTAGTGCAAACTTATTTCATATTGCAAAAGCAAATGGCACTTGCAGCAACACCCCTTGGCAGCAGCAGATATGCTTTCTTTAAATAGTTCATCTCCCATTGTCTTGTGAGACTCTGGAACTTTAAACATATTCAGAGGATAAATAATTATCATTATTATTCCTTATGCTTTTACCCAGCACTAAGTACAGCTAGACTGGAGCAAGGAAACACCCACTTTTGCTGGGTTTGTATCTGCCTAAATCAAACAGGTCTTTCTTTCTTCAGCTATTCTACACTAGCAGGATACATCCTAAACAACAGCAACAGAGGTGGATGGCTACAGTCCAGCAGTAGACAAGCTGTTCTTTCCAGTCAGTTATTGATCATCAGAAACACAAGCCATTTTCTTACTCTATTAAGAATTGTTTTTGTTCTCATGTATTGAAGTTTTTAATCAAAAGAAGACAGAAAGCATGAAAATATTTTCTGTGTTTTGTGAAACAATATGTAACTGCCATTTGATATTAACATCTTGCAGAGATTTTGCAATAAATCCTGCTTGCATCCTGGAGATGAGTTGTTCTAGTAGTGTTTTGTTATGGGAATAATTAAAATTTGCAAATGTTAAAGCTTAGAAAGGGGGAAAGCTTTTCAGAAGCAAATGAATCTGTATTTCAGTTGTTTGAGAAATAAGCTGTTTTATAGCTGCAGAATTTACAGTGTAATCTGCTCATGGCCACAGCCTTGCACTCCAGAGCTAAGCCTCTTACATTTTCTGGAGTAAGAGTGGTTTTGGTTGTGTGGCTACTGTATTAATATGTAAATAGGAACCAAGGTAGGGATTGAGCACCCTAACTTTGCAAATAACTGAAGCAACTGTCCTGGTTTTGATTGGTACTTTGGGATTATAGGTGTCCCAAAGTCCCTTCCAACGTCAGTGATTTTTCGGCTCTGTTCCTGAATAGCCTTGAGGTGTGAATTAGCTGGCTCTGTTCAGTGGCCAATTACACAGTCCTTTTAAAGTTGTGGTGATAAATACAGATGTTGCAGCTGAGCAA
Organism: Notiomystis cincta; assembly: GCA_013398075.1. Taxonomy (NCBI): domain Eukaryota; kingdom Metazoa; phylum Chordata; class Aves; order Passeriformes; family Notiomystidae; genus Notiomystis; species Notiomystis cincta. The sequence continues at coordinate 208,266 of VZRX01008723.1, read as the reverse complement.
GTTGTTCCACAGTTCTGAACAGCTTTCCATATCTCCATCATGCATACTTTGCTACAGGGATGATGAGTATTGGTAGAGTGTAATAAAATGTTTATCAAATAAGTTAAAGTATGGCTAAATATTATTTTGGTTGCATAATTTTTTCATCCTGAATCACCAAACCTGTCAATTTTTCCCCTCAATTCAATGAAACTGACAGAAATTGTGTATGGTGCCACATAATGAAGGTGCCCTGAAACAGGATCTATAACAGATCCAAGTGCCCTGGCCTTTCATACATTTGTCCCAAAGTTAGAATTTTGCTTTTGGCTGGGATATTCATTCTTTTTACAAGCACCCCCTTCATTAACAGGGTAGTTAACAGAGCAGCTTGTAAGAATGAGATCCAATGGCATACAGTTCAATTAATCAGAAATTAATCCCAAATTATTCAAACTTAAAATATATAATTTTTTCAAATCTGTTAATTTTCTTGATGCTGCTTGATGCAGACAGTAATTAAGTATTTTTTTCTCTATGTGTTCTAAAAAATATAGGTCATTTTCACCAGCCATGAAGTGCCAGGGTCATCTGTGTTGAAGGCAAATGTAAGTGAATTTGCATTATGTTTGGAGGTTGACTTGGGAGTGTATTAAAAATAGTTTTGATGTGATTCAGTACATACCTTCAGGCAGCTTTGCCACTGACATTTATCTAAGGAACATCTTTATATTGATTTTATTTTTTAAATAGAGAAAAACAAATTTCTGAGAGGGCAGGATTTTTCCTTTGGCTGTGCTTAGACAGTTACCTCAAATTTTTATCTTTTTCTTTTTTTCCTCAGAAAGAGAAAGCAGATTAAAATCAAGTGCCAAAACAGGAAAAAAAATACATTTAAAAAAGACAAAAAACAAAAAACTTGCTTTTACCACTGTGGTAGAGGTTGTTCTCTTCTGTGAGGCAGGTAATGTTTTACTGTGCTCATCTGTTTCCAATTAGCTTTTCTTCATTTTTTGCTGACAGTAGTGGCCACAGTCTTGCACACTTACCATTCCAGGTTCAACCTATGCAAATTCAGAGCTGCTTCCAACATCAAAGTTTTATTTAATGCCTCTAGGAAGTGGCTGGGATTTATTCAGGGAGTGAGGATATTCAGCTGCAAATGAAAAAATGCTGTGAGAGATTATGACAAGACCGTCATAAACTTTGACAAATTAGTCTTCTGCAGCATGTTGCAGAAGGAGGTTCTTTTCCTGATAATACCTGTTCATAAAAGCAAGTATTGCCTCTGGATGTGAAATCTTGGACTGTTGTAACTTGGACATTTAGGCCAAATATTGTCAGGTGTGGAATTCTGACTGGTAATAGCTGGCTGAAGAAAACAGGAGAAGCTGTTTGAACAGACTCTTTTGTTCCTGTCTTCTGCATGTGAGCTATGATAATGAAGAAAATCTGCTTATTAATCCCTTGTCTTTTCAGTTTGTTTATTCTTTTTTGTTTTGTATCTATTTCCTTTTCAGTGCTATTCCTAAATTGTTACTTTCCCTTTTACTCTCTTTTCTCTTCCAGCAGCTGTTTTAGAGCTACTTGTATGATTCTTACGAATTTTAACATGCCATCACTTCTCTTCCCAGTGGAAGATGATCTGTTTCTGCTGGGATATAACCTTAATAATTACATAGTTCACACCACTGCTTTCCCTGGTTATTCCAGGAATAATTAAAACGGGAGCATAGACGCAACAGAAAAGCACTCTTTTGCAGTAGAAACACTCCTCTAATTAATCTGCTTGCAAATTTTGGTTCATATTTATCCTCTGAGGTGTCTTGAAGCTTCTTGTTAAGCAGTGGGAATCCTGCTGCAGTGTTGCATATTAGAGCTGAAAGAATAAAAGTTATATAAAAATTGCTGATAAGCCTAAAGATTTCTGAAGTGAAAATCAGTTTGATAGGATATTTGAAAATATATATATATATATATCCCTATTATAACTGGCAGCAATTGTGTGAGAAATGTGGGCAAATTGCAGGACTTCTTTCTTGATCCAGCATGTTAAAGATGTCAGAGCCCATGTTTGAAATTCTGCAGGAGTTTTGGGATCAGATATTGCCCTTCTCTGCTGGCACACTTTGTTATGCTGTGTGTATTTGGTCAGGTCTTCATTATTTCCTACACTCTTCTTGTTGTTTACACAGAGCAGATTAGCCAGATTTCAGTGAAGGAAAAAGATAGTCACAGGAGTTAGAATTTTACTGAAAGCTTCAGGGAACTTATAAGATACTGTGGTGAGAGTATGTATTTTCAGATGAAGGAGACAGGAATTCCAGTGCGGGAAATGCATGAAATTATTCAAACACATTTTCAAAACAGGAAGCATTAATAATTCATGAATGTTAATCTTTGAACATCAGTGTTTTTAAAGAAGGTTTTTAAGTGACAACTGAATTGATCAATTGCCCCCTCTCACTGAATTAGGAAAGGACAGATTTTTTAAATAACTTTAAGTGATGGTGCTATTTCATTAATTTTTTTTCATGCCCTGAATCTTTATGTTCATGAATGAAATGTAATGAGGTAGTAAGAAAGACTTTAATTCTCCTTTGGCAGCACAAGTAGAGAACTAAAAATTGGTGAAGATAGGGAGCACTTTCACTGTACCCATTGTGCACATGCCTTGTATTTGGGTGGTCATATCAAATAAGCAGAAATGCTGGATTTGGTACTTGATAAGAATATATCCCTTCATCTTATGACTGAGATTGTCACAATTGGTAGGACTGGGTGTAGTTTATAGCATGTTATTGCTGGATATCCTGTGATTCTTTTACAATCTTCCAGTTCGCAGACACACTGTGCCAAGCTTAAATCTAACAAAGTTTTACTTACAAGTAGTTCTTTCTACTTTATCTCCAGCTGCCATTTCATTCCTATTTAAATTGGAACTTGCACTTTTAATCTTTATGTTGTTTTAATTCCATGTGGGGCTACTTTTAAAATTAGGATTTTAACCATTTGTTTCCATTTTGTTTTCTTGTAGGACATGTAAATACCTCTCAGAGTATAGTCTCAGGAGCATGGGAGGTGGTGAGAACAGCAGCAGGACTAGTTTGGGATATTCATTCCAAGTGCAGCAACACTGTTTTAAACACAGGTCAAACAGCTGCTGCAGTTTTTCCTCGTGAAGATTCTTGTTTCAGCCCTGGGTTGGTGCATTTGGCACAGATGGTTGTGCCATGGGATGAGCAGCCCTGCCCACCTGGGCTGTGATGAAGAAAGCAGTATTGCAGCAGGGAAGCTGGCTCCTTCATGTCTCTGAATTAAAGTTACATGGCTCTTTCTTGAGGATCGACATTGGCCTTCTGAGCTTTCACACAAAGCTATAAGTATATTTATATATAAGTATATTTGTACTGTGATGGGCCCAGGTGCTATCGTTGGGCATGAGGGATTTGCCTGTTGATTAGGAGATGCAAGCATGAGAAACCATCACAAAGGTATTTTCTCATTAGAAAGGGACTGTGAGGCCTTTTTCCAGATAAAAGAGGTCAGTACTGTGGGTGCCAGTGCTTAGTCTCTCCTTGGACCAGCACAGCAACAGCCCAGGCCCCTTAGACTTGAGGTTTGCGTCTCTTAGGCTTAAGGCAAACACAGCCTCCCTGTCCATGATCCAGGAGCCACTTCTGGGAACGATAGTGCAGCCTGGGTAGAAAACAACCCTCCCTAGGCTGAAAGATTTCATTTGACTGGGCCAAATTGCCCAGACATTCCCTGGGTACCAATATCATACAGCACTGAGGATGAGGAAAGAATTCAAGAACCCATGGAAAAATTTGCTGCAGGAGGTTATATTTGAGAACTGCAGCTACTGTTGGTTTTCTAGTCTGTTTTAACTGCTCTCATTGCATGGTTTCTTCTGTGCTCTCAGTAATTTTAGTAATAGTATTGATTTAATCCTTTCTGTCTTCAAAGAGCTGTTTGAATAATAATGAGACAATCCTCCTGACCCCTGGAGAGACAGATAACCATTATTAAAAAAGTAAAAAGTCCTTGTACAGAAAAGGAAGATTTGATAGGAGCACTGCAGGTAAAGAGAAGTTCATGCCTGAAATTTGGGCATGTCTTTAGTCAACATTCTGTTTTGAAGAACAGCTTTCCATAAGGGAGGAGAGAGGAGTGGAGTGAAGAAGAGGATGGCAAAACAGCAGGCTAGGTAGAGGCCAAGCCTTCGTGCTCCCAGCCAGCAGTTCCCTTGTGGGCTGTGCCACTGTACAGCTCAGAGGATTTTCAGGATGTTCTTTATCTTGCCATCATGTCTACTTTCCTCCTCCTGAATTTAATTTCTCCTAGTTTTGTTTTGCCTGAAAGTAGATCATGTGTTCGTTGCTGAGTCTTGTATGTTTTTACGGGTTCGGGCATACAGATGCCTTGACCATGATGAAGGTTTGGGATCCAGTTATGGCATTGGTGTTACACAGGCAGGTTTTCTCCCTGTGATGCTATTGCAATCTCTGGCTTCCCAGGATATTTTATTCTGTCAGCACTGCTCTGTTCTCCCAGTTCTTCTCCCCTTGGGTGATTTCACTCAATATTGAAAAGGTAAAGTGTCAGAAGTGGGGTAAAGAAACATTGGACGCTTATGTTCTCACGCAAAGCTCCAGTCCCTGGTGAGTGATGCTGTTTGTCTCAGCAACTTCTTGTTTTATAACTGCTTTATGTTGTAACACAATTATCTCAGCATCAGGACAGTTCTTTATTCTGACACTTCTTAAACATCTCTAGTGATGTGGTGTCAGCTTGCTCCAGAGGAGACGTGATCAAGGAGATCAGCGCAGCTGAGCGTGAATCTATTCTCTGCCTGAAGGAATTAGAAGTTACATACATGTGTGGTTGCTCACAGGGCACTGGAGGGGGCCTTGTATGAATTCAGTAAACACTGGGTAAAACATGGACTCAAGTCTGTTTTGTCCTGGGTACACCTTTGTGTGCCATGGACAGGTGGCATTCACTCCCGTTGTGCAGCTGCAGGAACTCAGCTCTGTAGTGATTCATTTGGTGCATCTCATGTACACAGGAATATGAGTATTGATCTAGGCCATTAAAACATATCATGCTTCTATTATTTTATAGGCATTAACTGCACACGAGGACAGCATAATAAATTCTAAATTGTTTGTAAAGCTCACCAGTCTATTGTTCTGCCCAGGGTGACTGTTAACAGTTGAAAAGATTCCTGTGGAGAGCTGAGGAGCTGGGTATAAGTAGTAATGCATCTATAATACAAGGTGTGTCTTCTCAGTAGACCCTCACAGGAAATTCAGGAAGAAGCCAAATTTCCCCCATTTTCTTCCCTTTCTTTCTTTGCTTTCCATCATTAGGCTCTGTCTTGAACGTGGTATGTCACAGCTATTGACATTTCAGTCATTGATTATTGTAGCAACATAATATAATGCACATAGCCAGTGTATATATCTGCAGCATGACAGTGTAATTACCTGCTGCAATATGACTAATGTTAAAAGCTTTTTTTTCATTACTTTTCTCTTTTAAAAAAGCTTCCTTTCTTCTTTTTGTTTTAATATAAATTATTATAAACCCTCTGTGGAATGTGAGACTCTGGTAATGACTCACTGGGCAGTGAGACAGCAATCTCAGACACTGTAATGTGATGCAGAAAAGGTCATAAACTTGCTTTCATAACCGGATTATTCATACATTCATTCATTAAAAATTAAACACATGTGGGAACACATGATGCATTGAAGTTAGCAAGTATTGGTGCATAATTTCTTGTAGTTTCTTTACTCTTGATCAGTTGGTGTAAGTTGAAGTTACTCCAAATTAAGTCTTGCCTTATTTAGTGCCATTTACACTTGAAGTTAGTTAATTGTTCCTACTGAAGACAAGTGCCTTAAGTAGCTACACAGTGTTTCAGAATCATGACTTTATGGAGGGGTGGTTGGAGGGTTGTTCTATTTTCATTTTTACATCTTTACAATGAGGTTGTATTTAAAAGAAAAATGTGAAGTTCTATATTATTTATCTCGTTTCAGCTAAAAGTTGCTGGTTTTTTCATTGTACTGTTCACAGGTTTTTGTTGTTGTTTTGTGTATTTGGCTGGGGGTTTTGTGTGTTTTTTTGTAGTCATGCAGAGGAATTGATGTGCTCCAAAGCCTTGTGTCATGGCTGCTTATCTCAGCCTGATAGCACTGCTGTGGTGTTTGCCATCGACGTGCCATGCTGGAATGGAGCTAGGACAGGACTGGTTAGGCAGAGCTGGGTGGGATGCTGTGGAAATAAATTAAAATAGCTGTAATAGGGTGCACAGGGAGGCCTGTCTGGCCTAGTCTATGGCTCCCTGGGCCAGGTTCAGATGCCTGGGAAATCCAGAAATAGGCTGAGCATGGAGGTGGCAGACTGTGACTCAGGGGTGTCTTGAGTCAGGGGTGATATTTTCGAGGTTAATAGCCTTCAGCAGATTTCTTCTTATGTGAATTTGCCTAATCATATTAGTGCTTCCACAGCAACATGAGACAGGGAGTTTTACTGGGACAAAACTGTGTATGAAGAATTATTTCCTATTGGTTCTAACTCTGATAACAACTTGGTGCCACATTTTTTTTTTATTAAATGAAAAATAGAAGGGTGTTTTCATTTTTCAGTATGCCACTCATTTTATGGATCTCCAGCATATTTCTGCTTGGACAGTTCTTTCCTAGGCTAAAAATTTATATCTCCAGTCTGTGCAGTTGTTTAGGTTTTAGAATCCAGATGTAGCTAGAGCTGCATCATACTTGCACATCAGCAGCCAGACAAGATTTCCATGTCTGCTTTTCTTTAATTGCAGGTATTTATGAGCCGCCATTTCTTGTATTATTGTGGTGAACCTACTCTGGATGTGAAGATTGCCTTTTGTCAGGTGTGTGTTCCTTACAGGTAAAACAAGGTACAGTATATACTTGTACTTCATTTTTGCAATACATGCTATAATAAGAGAAAAATAGAAGTTAGTTTCAGCAGTTTACTGCAAGTAACTGGTTATAAAAAATGAGAATAAATGCAAAAAAGTATAGAGAAATGCATCACAAAATATTACTTTTGTAATCTGCTCTCAAGCTTATTTTGTAGTTTAGTCTGAATGATTTTTTATATTGTTTTGCTAAAATGTCAGTTAATATTCTGACACTTTTTTAGTGAAAAATAATGGCACGGTTTTCAAACAGAAAACAATGTAAATTAAAACTATTTTATCTTAGTCTCTGTTCTTCTGAGACAGAGACTTTTGCAGTGTAGCCTGTGACTAAAATTTTCTGTTTACCTGTACAGAAGGTGAAGGAAGGGTAACTAAAATTGTGGTGTTTGTCTTGTCTCCCAATGAACACCATGTGCTATTGAGGTTCTGGACCCATGAGACTGCACTAAAGCCAATTCTGTATTTCTACATCAGCCTTGAAATTGTTTGATCCCAATGTATGGAAGCCCACAAAGCTGAGACTAAATCTTTGATGCAAAGAAAAAGCTTATTGATTTAGCCACTTTTTGGTGCTCTTGGTTAATTTAGTTTACATAATTAGTCGCAAATCTGTGTGCATAATTTTCCCTTCTGAATGAAAGATTCCTTTTTTGCTCACTTCTGAACAGTGTTTTGTGCTTGAATTCTCCCTCTTCATAGTTTTAGGGTTTTTGGTGAGATGGGACATCAGTAATCTAACTAACTGGAGAGGTTATTAGGGACATTCTTCATTTCTTGAGGCTGAAAACAGTGCTGCATTCTTAGAAATGAATTTATGATTAACATTGTTTTTTTTTTTTTTGTATTGTGCTTTCACCTGGAGTCCATATGTAATATAAAAGCAAAAAAAAAAAAAAAGAAAGGACTTTTACTTGTGTGTAAGCATTTAACTTGAAACAGTGACAGGTGTTGGAAAGTTTGCTTTATGTTTTTTAACTCAGGAATACTAAACATTAATTCTGCTGAGAAGGTTGAATCTGGACTTAGGAATCATCAGCTCTAGGATGGGTCTTGGCTATTCAGTTTGATAATCTGCTTAACTGTATTTTCTTTTTTATCTCCCGTTCTTCATGTGCATGTGTTTAACTGGCTTAATTCTTCCACTGGCAACTTTGTCAAACATGGTGTTTTTGTGATGTTTTGACAGAGATCACTTCCAAAAAGAAAAAAAAAAACTTGCAAAAATTGCAAAAAACGGGTTTTTTTTCTCAGATTGTATGAGAAAAGTGTTATTGATGAAAAATTACTTTCACTGTGCAGAATAGACATTTTTAGAACAGCTCTCCTGTCGACTTTCTTCTCCTTTTTTCTTAGACTGTTTTGGATGCATTTTTATCACTGACTGAGATTAATTCCTATTTAATGGCTGCAGCAGGAGCCCAGAATGGTGTCATCCAACAAATACACACAAAGAGATACTCTCCTGACATTGTAGGGAACAGAATTCCACCCTTCCAGCACTTATCACACCTTCTCAAGGTCTTCCAATCTTCAGATCGATCCTCTTGAGGATAAAAACTGGTTTAAGCTTCACATTAATTTATTCTCTCCATAAAGATAGGCCCTGATCCAAATAACAGCTAGAACTATGTGCAAGAACTGTCTCTAAATTAAGTGTCTGGTTGCATTAAGACCTGACTTGGATGCTGTTCATTTGTGTTGTTTAGAGTGGGATGGGGGTTGTATCTCTCTCCTTGGTCCAAACATCCAGATCTTTATTTAGACACTAGGAATAGTGTCCAGGTAGTAATAATGTTAATTCCATTCTTATCCCTTATGCTTCCATTTGAAATTTATGCCTCACTGCAGACTTTCTACAAAGTGTTTGTGCTGAAGTGCCTTCCATAAAGCTCCAATACTGAAGAGTATCCTGATTATTTTTAGCACTGGGGATGTATTTTTCTTGTAATATATGTTTGTGGCCCAAAAGGCATAACTTTATGTGCTCTGAAGGAAAGTGACATATGCATAATTACAGGCTCTTCCCTTTGACATAGAGCTTATGTCACTGAGCATACTGGCTTTGTACAATGAAATGCTGATTCAGCAGGAATAGAATTTTAAGGATTTCTAACTTAAGGGAAAAAAGAAAGGCCCTTCCTGAGAAACACTCAGTAGCATAAGTAGGGTGAATATATACCTGCCCACCCCTTCAACCTGTCTGCAGTATAAAAACACCCAAATCTGCAATTACTGGACATGTGTAGCCAATTCCTGTTCTGAAACAGCAATCTCTTCTAAGGCTGAGGGAAAGGACACCTGCTTTTCTATCATAATAGAAAAGTAGGACAAGAAGGCCTATAGAACTTCATTAGACTTTGGTAAGGCTGGTATCACAAACAAGCTTTTATCTGTAGGACACTACACATTTTTATTGAAGCACAGGGTAAGGCAGAGTAGTGTATCATGAGTAGAATAGGACATTAAATTTTACTACTAATATGTTAACATATCTAACAATTCCAAAAGAAGACTGAGTTCTTCAGCCATATTTTTCTCCATGTAGTCTTTCAGTATCTTTTTTTTAATCAATATCAAGACATGTATAGCCTGTCAGACTTTACATGTTCCCTACGCTGTAGCTATATGAGAGACCTCTATTTGGAATACAATTCTAAATGAAGTGTGTCCTTCTATCCAATGGGAGATTAGTTGGTATTCAAAAGTTACCAACAATTGATATATTAGATTTCTATGAGTAAAATTATACTTCATAAGGTCAAGAGCTGTGTATTTCTGGCTAAAGGTGTGGTTATTTAGCTCCATATAGTCTTTATTTTTAAAAGGGAGGATCTTTTCATTAGCTATTGTCTTCACATCAAATACTGTAATTATATAGTTATATTGAGAAATCTACTTTTTCTCCTGTGTCCTTGGTTACATTTTGCATTTGGATCTCTGATTTAGTTCCTCTCCATAAAGAAGCCTCAGTCTCGAGGAACCTTTTCTTTCAGTGTTCCTTGATCTGTCCTTTCAACCTCCTTTGGTGTGGTGACCAGGGCTGGATGTCACCCACCTGTGGATCAGCACTGAGCTCTTCAGGTGTCAGGGGAGTGAGGAACCATTTGAAATAGTGTTTTCTTGTGCTCACATATTGCTCATCTTCTGGAAGTCTGGCCTGGAATGAAGGACACACTTTTAGGACACAGTGACTTCTGAGCAATGGATGATACCAACAGTTATAAATGAGCTATGAAAATTTGGTGCCTGTGGGAAGGAAGGAATGAATTAAAAGCAGTTAGAGCTCAGTGAACATGTGGAGGACAAGAGAAGAATATGTAAATAGTGCTTTGCTTTGTGTTTTGAGCAGATACAATTGAAAAGGAGAGGGCAGACTTACTGCTTTGTGTGTAATGAGGACTAGGTTAACACCTAGGTAAGCTTCTGGGGTTTTGCTATCTCAGAAGAGGGTGAACAAGGACAGTGTGTTTAAACAAATAAACAAAAAACACAACAACAAAAAACCCCCAACGTAACAAAAAATACCCAACCAGCACTTAGAAATATTGTACTCCACTCAGTAAGGTGTTTTAATATGATGTGTTGAAATAGAGTGAATAAAGCAAATGTGAAGATCAATGACTGATCAGTCATGGTTGGGTTGTTTGCAGGGGTCAGTTGTCTACTTGAAAGCTAAATGCATAAAGCTCCCTATCTGGGGGGCAAGACAGCTGGAGAGAGATTAAAAGAAAGCTGAAAATTAGCTTTTAAATCCCACTCAAAACACACAAAAATCAGGGAGATTGGGTGACTAATACAAGCCTCTCAGGATGAGAATAATGTGGAAGAATGGAGGACTCTGTGTAGTGTGAGGTGGCTGGTAAGACCAAAATCTGTAATATTGCATCCAACCACACACACACAAGATGAAACCCTGTGTAGGAGTCTGGATCACTGTTTATGGACTTTTGAGTTCAGGGAGAGCCAGAATAAGTGAGGAGTCTGGCCTTACGGTGGAAAATAAAAAATTCTGCCATAAATGTGTCATATATAGAACACACAATTTAAAATAATTTAGTAGATCTTTCTATGCAGAGATACTCTGTATTTCCCAAGTGACAGCTTCTGTGGGCTGCAGCAAAACCTGTGACCATTAAATTTGAAGCAGAGGGCTCAATAAATGCAAGTTCACGCCAGAATTCTGGCACTTGAAACTTCTGTGAGAATTACAAGTGGGAGGATAGCCATTAAATTCATATTGCTGGTGACTTAGCAGATGCACGCAGGTGAGCAGGGCTTGTCCCTGTGCACATTTTTGGAGTGGCAAGAAGACTGGGGGTTTGACCATACTTATGAATTTCAGTCTGTACAACCTTGGCATTTGACTTTTAAGGTTAAACTGTAGCTTTAAGATGTTATCCTTCTGGATCCTGCAGGAACCAAAGGCAGGCAGCTCCAGAACGTGCCTGGTCCATGCCAGTCCCTTTGCTCAAGGCAGGGTGGGGATGTGGAGGCCCCTGGGAGCCGTGGTGATGTCTGGCTCAGCACATCCTCTCTGCTCCACCCTGCTCATCCCCCAGGCTCTGTGCAGATGGGGAGTCAGCCTTCCAGTCTTCCACCTGATTCTTTTGCTCACCTGCATCTACACACACGTGGAGGGCTCTAGTTGGTTTCAGCAGCCTTGCACCATGGCACCCTCCAAAGGGTGTTCCTGCCAGGATTTCTGGGGGCAGACAGGGAAGGATGAGAACACCGAGGGAAAGTTTCCCACAGACTCTGTGACAGCACTCAGTGTCTTCGAGATGCAAAGGAGAGCAATTTGCCTTAAATTGCTGCTAGCATGGTTTGTACTCATAAAAGCTGAAATGTATGAGATGCTGAGCTGTAAGAAATTGCCATATTTTAGGCTCACCAATGATAGAAGGATTGGTGTTCAGAAACAAAGGTCTCTCAGTGAAATATAATAAGTACAGTTATTTTGTAGGATAGAAATGGACAAATAAAATGGGATATAAGGAAGCAATTCAGCTTATAATATATAAAATAACAATTTTATTTCTGTTGGGCTTTTTAACTCCTTGGCTTTCTGTAATCTGAAAGAAAGGAAAAGAATGCTGTTTGTAGCTCTGTGTGAGGCAGTAAGTCATTTGAATTTCACTGAATTTTTAAATATTTGTCCTTTGAAAGCAAAATATATACTCTCTAAACAGTTAGTAATGGTGAGAGTATCTTTTTCCTTCATGTCAAATGCTTGAGTCTTGACAGTTTATTTTCTTTTTTCTTTCTCACTTGTCAGGATACTAAGCAAACATCATTGCAAATGTGCCTACGTGCTCAAGCGAGCTAAAAAGGATAGCTAGGCTTTCAGGGATGAGAAACTTTTGCTTCTCTTACTCTTAAATTTCTCAATATGGAGGAAAGAGAATGGCATTGGGGAATGTGTGTTTTTTTGTTAGAAGTTTTCAGTTAGGTAGTGAAAGGAGAAAATAATGGTTCATGCATTTTTTTATGTATGAAATGAAATGAAATCTAAGTTCTGATCAGTGTTGAAGTAATGTAATTTAATTGTCCAAATGTTTATGGAAACTAAGAACAAATGGCATTTCCATGCATACTTTTTCTCTAAAGAATAGTCCTTCATCTTACATAGAGGCCTGAGAACTTAGATGTGTTTTGTTCAAAGTTTCACACCTGCAATGTTTACTATTAATCTGGAGCCTCAGTATTGTAGCTTTCCCAAGTTCACTTGAAGTTCACCTGAAAATTTATTAGCTCACTGAAATTTACTTTACTGTATGAGACCTAGACATTTTTACTGTGACATCCTGATTGCCTCATGTATCTATAAACATTCTTCCCCCATCTATTTCTTTATGAAGTGCCAATTCTTGGTTTCTCACACTCATGAGAGTTTGTGGTTAGGTGCACATGCAGAAGGGTGTATACTGGAAACTCCTAGCCCTGGGTTCATTTCTGGTGCCACATAATCAAAGCTTTAACTTAAGCTGCTGTACAGAACTAGTAAGGATTACAGAGTAAAACCTGAATCTGAAAGAGCTTAGTGGTGTACAAGGGGGCAGCTGAGGGAATATTAACAGTTGTAACAACACCCAGGCTTCTGGAAGGGGTTCATGTGAGCACTGACAAGACCAAAGTGTAGCGTAGGCTTCTTTAAGATGAGCTATGTGACTCTGAAGAGTTGGAGAAAAACCTTTTAATCAGAGTTTGAAACTAAAACTATGCTCTATAAAGAGTATGAATTTCCTTGCCAAAGGGAAAGGGTTTTTTTACCTTAATTTTGGAGTGAAACAAAACTGCCATTTCCTTGTCCTTGTTAGGAAGTGGCTGCTGAATCAACAAGAGATGGTTCTTGATTATGTGTCAGCTTGCCTTGGGGGTCTGATCAAATGTGATTAATCCAATAATGCTGTTAATTCATTGGTTTAGGGATTTAAGTCAGCATCATGACAAGGATAATTATATCATTCATTTCCTGTTGTTATGAGAGTAAGCAGTGCATTGGGCTTTAGCAACCCTACTATGCTTTTGTTTTGCTTATTTAGGCTTTGGTAAAAATTGGAAAATATAGAGTAGGGTTTTTTTGTAGTTTTCAACAGTGTGGGTTTAAAGTGAGAAGGTAACTTAGTAAACGACCTGGAGACCTGGGTCTTGGCCTGTCCACAAAGCTGAAACTTCTGTCACTCGGAGGAGGCATTCTGCTTGAAGTGAACTTCAAACTAAATCAGCCTGCCTTGAATTTTAGAAGTAACACCTGCTGTTTGTTTTCCATCAAAGACCTTACGGGGCACACATTTTTAGGTAGGGAAAAAGATACTAATCTAAAAAGAAAAAGTGGTTCCATGAAAAACAGGACAGTCTTTACCTTTCCCTCTCACACACAGTTAGGAGCAGATTGTCATAGGGAGTAGAGGAGAGCTGCTCATCAGGACATTTGTGTTTTCTTACCCCTTGTGGTCTTCTGGGTCCCACGACTTTAATTGCTGTTGACTGAGGCAATAGGATATGTTAATTACCCATATTACCAAGGTACTACAGAGTGGTTCTTCTGAGCTGTTTTAATTGATTTTTGAGACAAATTCTGGATTTAAAATAACCAGCTGCTGGAACTGCAATGGTTCAGAAATCCCACTGTATGCAGCATGAGTTTCCCCAGGCTAGTAGTTCACATGGTCAGGCTAATTTAAAAGCAAGTAATTTTTATTCTAGGCAGAGAGTGATAAAATATGTGTTCCCATGTAGCTCCATACCACACAACGAGCTGTCAGGTAGCTTGGGAGTGAGGACACAAACAAGTTGTGGCAGGCCTGGCTCATCCAAGCCTTAACACAGTCGTCCAATTTGTTTAAAAAATTCACTCTATCTGTACTTCCAGAGGAGCTGGCTATGAGTCAGGCTCACTCAAGAATGCAATTTTTATGCTGACACTTTGTGTATAAACATTGGTTTCAGAGTAATGGGTGTTAATGCTGAATATGTCCTGCATTGTTCTGATAATGACATCAGAAAAAAACACTCTCCAAATGTGTTTGTTTAGCCAGAGGGAGCTTTAAATTCCTGTCAATTAGGAACATGTTATTAAAAAAAAAACCCAAAGAACCTCTCAATTCCAGGTCTGGTATGAAAACCTGAGCTGAATAGCCAAATTTATGGATCTCTCTTCATCTAATGGAAGAAGTTTTAAGAGTAAAGCTACACAATGTGAATCAGATGCAGCCTGTCTTCCAATGAGAAAAACTCAAACCTCTTTTGGAACCATTTCACTCTCTGAAATCTTCAATTTAGTGCTGTGTCAGTGTCCATAAATCTCTCACTTTTTGTGTTAGGGCAAGGCCTCCCATGCCCTCCCCCTCACAATGTTTGATGAACAAATTAATGTAAAGTTTCCATTTGGTCTTCTGAAAAGAGGCTTTGTGTTTGAGTGAGGAGCTACATTTATGAAAAGTTTCAAAGTCTCTAAGTGAGGTGTTTAGAATGATGCTGTCCAGTGCCAAAGGGCTTTCCAGTCAGATAACGAACAGGGAAAAAAAAAAATTTTCTAAGGCAAACCTTAAAATCCAAGTTCTCTGCAAGGTCAGTAATCTGTTTTTAATTGCCAGGTTTTTTGAACACTGGAATGATGTCCTTTTTAATTGAAAGAGTAAAGTAATCAAAATCAACATTACTTTTTTTCCCCAGCTCCATCAAATTTCAATTTAGTAGTCCATAAACACATAATACAGTTGATAATTCAGAGGTTTTTGGGAGAAGGAAATTTATAATAGAGCAAATAAGAAAATGTGGAAGCTGCATTTAGGAGCACAGAAAAAAATTGCATAGACAGAGGCATAGTTGGATTTTGCTTTTCCTTATAGAAGGTATTTGGGCATGTCTTGACTTCCATAACTGAATTGTCAACTCTTTTAGGGCAGATCTATTATAGTATGTTGAGCTTTTGCATTCTATGCTCAGCATCATGTCATATAGAATCCTGAATTACAAGCACTTAATTCTGATTTTTATCTCAAATTACTATAAATTCCCATAGTCCATAGGGAACTGAGCTCAGCAGTAGTCATAAAGTGGTTAGAATGTAACTTGCTGCATGGTAATTTTACAAATTTGAGGGAGAGTTTTTTTAGTCTTGTAAAAATTTTTCCTTCTTTAATTTTACAGTTTTGGGGAGGAACACTGCTGTGCAGGGCTAGCTTCAGTGCAAACATAAACTTGGCTTTGTGTCAGGAAAATTGGTGTTTGCTCAGTACTAATGCATTTGTTGGGTCATGAGAGCAACTCTTCCTCCTATCCTTAGGAACCCAGAACTCTTGAAGACCTCCAGAGCCTCTGAATAACACTGAATAATACTTCTGAATAATACTGAATAATACTTCTCCATGATACTGAGCAACATTGGGTCACAGTTTGTCTCACAAACTGCTCTGTTTCTTTTGCAACTCCTGTTGAAATGTTCTCAAGGCCTTTATCAGCTGCTTAGAGAAAGGTTTAGCACTCGTGGGAATACATTTGATTGATCTGTCTGATCCATGATGAAGAGCCTGATTCCTGCTTCTCTTGTCCCACTTCCACACTGATGAATGTCATCTAACTTTAAATTTATTGCAAAACAAAAGAGGGCAGAATCAGCACAACCACACAAGCCAGCAGTTGACCAGTAGTTGGCAGTAACTGTGTCACAAACATCACCTGGAGAATTCACTAGTTTATTCACTAGTTTTCTTCAATCAGTGCCTTTTTATGGTGACTTTTTGCATGACAGAAGGTTTGATACAGTATTTATGAAAATGAGCCAAAAATGACAGGAACTTATATTGAAAAATTAGGCTGACAGTGCTTTATCAGTATTCTGATGTTTTACCAGCCTTGGTCTCTCTGTTTTTACCAATCCCTCTCCTCTTCCCTTCCTCTGTACAACAGGGATTTGGGAAACAAGTGGATGTGTCATATATTGCCAAACATTACAACATGAGCAAAAGCAAAGTTGACAACCAGTTCTACAGCGTGGAAGTAGGTGACTCGACCTTCACAGTCCTCAAACGATACCAGAACTTGAAACCTATCGGCTCTGGGGCTCAGGGAATAGTTTGGTGAGTATCAGCAGTTTCTCTCGTGATGCTTTGAAACAGAATTGGCATTTTGCATTTCTTCACAGTTTGCCAGCCACAGCTGTTGTCTAAAATTGCAAAAATAGCAGTGAGGCAACAGACATCCTGAGGCAGAAGGAGCCCAGTGGTTTGCTAATAAATTCCCCGGCTGGTGAGAGTGATAGCACTGGGTTTGTTTCTCCACACAGCAAAATGGAACTAGCAAGTAAGCAGGAGAGAGATCTTATCATAATTGACAACTGTGGCACTATTTCCAGAGGCAGTGCAAATAATATCCCAAGTAAACCCTGTAATTTTAGTCTTTGTACAGTAAAAGTCACTGAAAGCAATTCAGAAACTTGTCACACATCCCATAGCATTCTCAAGGGTGGAAGCCTTTGGGATCAAGGTAACTGCTAATGTTTCCTTTATTTCTTAAAAGTGATGTTTCAGTGATGTGAATAATGTGAACAAAAGGCAAATTCAGTAGCTCTCCTAAACAATGCAATTCAAATTTAGCATGTTAAAAAGCTGTGGGATCCTAGCTGGCTTTTGCCTCTGCATTTTTAGACGTGGCTTTAAAATTTCTGTGGCTTGTATTTTAACATCTCTGTGCAGGCATTTGTTACCTGTTTAATTATGAGGCATTTCTGTAACTAAAACACTCTTTTATCTATAATTTGATCAGAGATGAAGTCTTAATTCCATCTGTCACTTCTGTCACTGTTTTTTTTCTGATGTAATGTGTGTTACTTTACAGGTGAGGGCTGTGGTAAAGCAAGAGGTTCCTCTAATCCAGTGGCAAATGGGTTTCCATGCATTGTTGGCATTGGCACTGTAATTGACAGTGTAACAACACTGGCAAGGCATCCTTAGGTCACAGTCCATCCCTTCCCGTGTTTAGTCCACTTTGAGATCATGCAAGTCCAAAGATTGACCTAGATGGCCAAGTACCACATTCTGTATCTTAAGCACAAAAGAACTGAAGGTTGCTTTAAAATCAGCATTGGGAAAGAAGCATATTTTGGGTTGAGTACTAGTAAAAGTAATTTTGCACTATTTGTTCAATTCCATATAAAGCAAAGATGGTTTTCTTCCTCCTTACTGTCCTCTGTTTGTTTCAGAGGAAAATCAGTTTTTGTTGAACTTCTCTGCAACTGAATTGCTTTAATGATCAATTGTAAGTGGCAAAAAATAGAGAAATTAAGCTAAATAAAATCAAAAACGACTTGTGAATTTTACTTCCTTAGTAAGAGTTGACAGCAAAAATTAAGAATTTCTTAGGAAAGAAAATCAAATCAGAAAACAAGCAAGTTCAAGTGAAAGTTAACACAAATCCCCTGAAATGGTGAGTACCGTGGAGAGGCCATAAAAGGCCTTTTTGATGGTACAGATATAGAAGTGTTACATAATAGATAGGGAAGATAATGAGCATATTTTTCTTAGTTTGTGTTACATAGCAAACTGCTTGTCATGAGGCACAATTTACCAGAAATACAATAAACCATCCATCACCAAAGGATGAAGAATCAATGGTGAAGTGATTAATTAATGAAAAAACAATCAGGAGATAAATATTTGTAGTTTAGCTAAGAGAAAGCAATACATGATGAGAAACAACTTCAGCTGTGTAAGTTTCTCCTTACCTGATATTAATAATAAGCTTACACGGTAAACTTTATTAGAATCATTTTCTACTGTAGAAACTTAGAATATTTAGAAGTATTTTGATGGAAATAGATTTACATCTAGAAAAAGCTGATTAAGTTTTAAAAAAATACTGAAACCCAGCCTATTTATGCAGCACAGCTTGCTCTGGTGGGAGAAGCAATTTGTCCTGCTTGTCTTGTTCCTTTGCAAAGAACAGCCACGAGGAGTGCCTCTATGGAAACTGTGGGAAAATCCCTAGGTGATGGCTTTTTCCATATCCAGTGGCTCTGTTTGTACTCAATGGCTTGCTCAGGAAATGTCACAGGTCTGGGTTGCAATTGTGTCCCCTGGTGCCAGAATCAGGAGCAGGGTGGAAGCCGAATGGGTGATTTGGGGTTGTTCCCTCCGTCAAGGGCAGGCACACGTAGGATGGCTTAGAAGAGTTTAGGCTCAGTCTTCTCAGAGCATGCACAGTTCCTAGATTTTCCTTCAGGATAACTGTAGGTGAGGAGTTACCCAGCTGCTGGAGAGAGGTTTGGTGCATAGTAACACTTGGTTTTATGGAGCATGGCTGTGGAATGCTGACTACTTTTAGCAGGAGAGGCCTGATACTTTTGAGGCTCTGGAAGGTGTTGCAGGGTTCCTAGGCAAAGCCACAGAATGCTGAAATCTTTCTCATACAGTTCTATAAACAGGTTTCAAGATAAGCAGGAGAATGTCAGGGGAAAACAATTTATGTTGTGGAACAGAAGGAGGCACAGGAAGCAGGGAATGTGGTTGAGAAAGAAGTGAAAGACTTGACTTCACTTGATTGTGCTGAAAATTACATCAAAGAAAAAATTTTTCTTGATATGGAAGCATTAAAGATATTAAGGTCTTCAGGAGATGATAATTTAGTAAATCACATGAAAAAGAGAAAACCATATGGTGTGATTGTTATAATTGTGCCCATGTGAAATAATTATAAACTCAGTGAGGAAATGGTATTTCTACAGACATAGGACATACAGTATCTTTGGGCTCTCTCTCTTGGTTTTGTGTGAACTATGTTCACAAAATTATTTTAGCAGCCAAAAGAAGGAAAGGAAACAAGCTGCTTGGAATCTCTTGAGCAGGGAAGCTCCTCTTCACCCTGCAAACACTACTCTTTATGAAAGTGTAGGCTGTTTGCTCACTGTACATCATGCTGACATCTGTGAGAAAGTCTGTATAGGGTGTGTTTGCATATTATTATCATGTTGTTATTACAGGCATGATGATGACAGGGCATCTCTGAAACACAGCTTGGAGTTTATTAGACCAAGCTGTAGTTGTAAAAACTGCACAGGCTTTTAACCACACTAGTTAATCTTTCAGTCTGTGATGATAGAAACAGAAAACAGTTTTCTGAATTTAATTAGGTGTGTGGCATTTAAACTGCTGAGAGAAGAAGTAGCTGATACTCCTCTGCAAGGTTAGAAGGGAGTTGACACCTACCTTATTTTGCAAGGGGTTGAGAGAGATGGGTCACTTTCAGCTTGGCTTTGTGTGTGGTGCATGTTGGTGGATGGAGAGGAATTCTCATGTTCCATAAAATCAACTGAAATATGCTGATGTTGGAGTGGGTGTTTCTTTATGTTTTAGATGAATGCTTTTTGCCTGGAAGCAAGGTAATTGATCTGTAGGTTTTCTGCTGTGGTTTGCAAGCTCTCATTTTTTATGTTGCCTGTGATATTTTTGATACTGTCTGTGATGTCTAGAAAAATGGTGTTGTACAGAAATATTTCAAAAGCAATTTGAAGGGCCTCTGACAGGTTTTGAATTTATGATAGATACAAAGGTAAAGTCCAGGTTTCCAAGGCAGATAGGGAAGACATCACTTACAGGATTGAGGACACAAGTAATTAAAATCTTAGCAGTATCTTATGAAGACATTTGGCCTGGTTTATGGCCACACTGGTGCTTATACCTGTGTGCATTATAAGGAGACAGTGTTAGCTTTGAAAATGAAGTTGTCTGGGTGAACATCAAATAAATGGGTCTGATGATGCCTTTCAGCTGAAATCTTTTTTCTTGGTGTTTTCTTAAAAGTGAGCAGAAGCTTTCATGCTGTATGATGTTGAGATGTGGTCTAATGATGTGTCAGCTGGACTCGGGGGGGTTGGCTGGGAAGTGCTTTATTCTGTCTCCCTGATGCAGGAAGTTTCTGTGTGAGTAATGTTGGAGTGGAGGATATAGGAGCAGGAATTATGCTTTTATGAGAGCTTTTCAGGGAATGCATTATAAATTTAGAAAGTCACCTCATCTGCAGATATAGAGGGGACTATAAATATATTCCTCAAGTAGTAAATTGGGAAATGCATTGCAGATTTTTTTCTTTGAATTAGTGGTTTAATGATAATTTTGAGCCTGAACCTAAAGAGGCAACAGAGTCTTGTAGTGTTCCCTGCAACAGGTAGAGCCAGCAAGACAATAAATAACTTCCTATGTTGCCTAATATTACCATAGGTTGTCCTTTGCTGATTTAATTGTAGTTTGGTGGCTGAACCTAAAAGAGTGCAGAGTTCTTTTGGATCATCCTGTGGCAATGGTGGTGCTTGTTGTAGCTTATAAATCTGCTGATTCTTTCCCTAAAGTGACCGCAGGGTCACAGAATCATTTAGGTTGGAAGAGACCCTTAAGATCACTGAGTCCAACCATTCCCCCAGCACTGCCAGGTCCATCACTAAACCATGTCCCCAGGTGCCACATCTGCACACCTTTTTCATTACCTCCACCACTTCCCAGAGTGTTCCAAGGCCGGAGGAGAAATGTGACAGGTATCGTCCACTGCGAGATGCAAACCCACTTGAGCTCTTTTGTACAATGATTATCCTTCAGTTCTGGTTTTGTGCAGCACCACTGACTCCTGAGCTGGGTATAAGGAGCTCAAGTGATATTGCCATGGGAATAATGGTAAAAGCCATAGAAAAGAGGAGTTGATGCTTCTGACCATTATCAATTCCAAGCTCATACTTTTGTCAAGTGCAATGGAAAAAACACAGTGGTCATACCAGTTTTTTACAGCTAATACATGATTTTATTCATATTGTTTAGCTGGACACTGGTGTATTCAAATTCTTGAGACATTAATAGGTTTCTCCATCGTGGTCCTGCTATCCCAGTAGTATTATTTTGATTTCTTTGTGTCACTGAATTGAAATAAGGTATTCCTTGGCAGAGATCAACACTTGTGCATAAACTGGCATAGTTCCACTGAAGTTCAGAGGTGTTCCCTTTGTGGGATTAATCACTGATTTTCCCCAGAAGAGGAGAACAGAGAATACATGTCATTCAGAGGCAAAATGGAGTGAACCATGTACTTGGATATGCCTAGGATATCAGTGGCCCTGAAGGGAGCAGCCCCAGTGCCTCCTGTGGATCAGAGCTGAGCACATGTTGTGAGTTTGGTTATTTTCCTTCCAGTTACACAGTTGCATCTTGCAGACTTTTTGTGCTTAACGTTGTGTTGGCTGGCACTGCAGATTGAGCTCATTCTGCTGTATATTCCTCAGATTGTGTTCATTAGCACAGCCAGTGTTCTCTTCCTCATCCTGGGGTGTGCTTTGCTGATGTGCTTTGACTTCCTGCTCCCGAGGAGGTTTTTGAAGACAACCTTTAGAGAGTTTTACAAGTGTGTTCTGTGTGAGCAATGTAGGAAATAGCTGTCACTTTGCACTGGGGGCTATTGCTGTACTAATAGTGAAATAAGCATGTCAGTATAAACAAGCTCTCCCAGGTTTCCCAGTGCTCATATCATCCCATAAAATGGCAGCACATGGTGATTTTTAAGTCTTTTTTCCTCTACAAACAAGTTGTTTAAACTGTTTCTAGATAGGATTTTTTGTTTGTTTGGATTTTTTTTTTTTTTACATTTTGGGAAATTTTTGTCAAAATATCAGAAGTTAAACTCACAGAAAGTTTAACCCTCACTCATTCATTTGTACATTGCAGGATTTTTCCCCAGCTCCCAGTTTGCAGTTACACTGTGGTATTCTTTGCATTTTCTAGCATGCCATTTCTCTAAAACACCAAAAACTGTGTGTACTTAGCTGCCTATTGATCTGGTGTACATCTGAAACAGCACATTCTGCTTCGTGGTTCTGATATATCTATGCCTTGATTCTTGAGAGAGACAGCAAATTTCCCAGTTGTGTTTGAAATCTGGATCCACCAGCATGTGAATTTTAAGGTGCTCAGAGACTCCCAGTGGATGCAGCAAAGGCTGAGGATCTCTTTGTATTTACCCTCCAGAATACTGAGTGGAGGTGCTTATTTAAGTTGGATCACAGATTTGTGTTTCTTAAGCCCATGTAATTAGAGTTTGCATATTAACACATATCCAGGGACAGTCTGCTGCATCTGGAGCGAGAGGCAGAGGCCGTGTCTTGGAGAGCTCTTGCAGCAAAGAACTGAGCTTGGATATGAAAGAACTGCTGCTGAGATCACAGAGAACTGTTGCCATGTGACAAACCATGCATAACATCTGAAAAACAGGACAAATGGATTGTCTTTGAGTCGTTGTTTGCTTTGGTTTTTGCAGCTTCTTCTATTTATAAAGATTTATTATTGTCTCATTTTTTTAAAAGGTCTGACATGTAATTACTGTACAAAAAATATTTCTCAATTTATTTTTTTTTTATTTCTTTTTTTTTTAATGTTCTTCTTCTACCTAACTGCAGAGATTCCTGGTAGGTAGGAAATCACCACATATTTCACATTGGTCTTCTTTTGTTTCATTCCTTTGCTTGTACAGAGGAATCTAAAATTTAAAATGTAATGGTAATCACAAATGGTATGTAATAAAATATGCCACAGTATTCTTTCCTAGCAAAGAAATTATGTCCTCTGTCTCTAAAACACATTGCCTATATTTCTCTGTCCTTTTTTGATTCCTTTCTCCTTAAAGAACCTGTATGGTTTCCATGACTACAACAGCTAAGCAGGCAAAATCTATTCCATATTTATACTCTGCAAGTTTATGGGGGGAAAAAAGTAAATAAGTTCGTGAGGGAACCATCTCTGTGCAATCTGTTTTTGTGAACCCTGACAGCAATGCTCCCTTCACCTGGCCACCAGTTCAGTTCTGTAAAGGCAGGGTCAGGCTCATTTGAGAGAGTTGGCAGCCAGGGTTTTCAGCTAGATTGGGACAGCTCTTAGGCACAGAGCAGATTTCTTCATAGCTGTGGCTGGATCTGTGATCCCCTTGGAGCCATTAAAAAATGTATCAGCTGTTTGTAAATCCTGTTTCTGCAGGGAAGTAACTGATGAGTGTGGAACTTAAGCTCTTTCTGTGTTCATGATTAGAAATGCCATTTAATTTACACTTTTTGCTATCAGACAGTGATGTTTTATAAATCTCTTTACAGATGTCAGGTTCTTACACTATCAAAAGCTTCCTTTTGGTCACTGACAGATCTCCCTTTTCTCACATTTGTGCCGGGTCACTACTACAGTGCAACTTATTGGACAGACTTTTCGAGACTCTCCTTGCTCCTCCTGGGAAACCAGGCTTGGAATTAACTACTGTCAGTGCATTGCAGTTGTTCCTTTACAGGCTTCAGGCTTATCCTTCCATGTAATTCACCTGAAATCCTGTCCCCCCTGGAATGAATCCTGTTGCATCATCATCATCACTGGTCACCACATGTTTCACATGAGACAGACTGCACAAAACACTTCTGTTCCCTCTTGGAAAGAAGGGGTTTCTCCTGTGAAAGGAGAAAGGCTGCAGCCACATGGAATCAGGAAGAGCAATAGGACAGGGCACCTAAATAAAAGGTGCATCAAAACAAAGAAGCAATGGAACCAGAAATAGAAAAACTAAAGCCAGTTTGAAAGGAAATGCAGCTCAGATAATTCAATTTTCTTTGTCAGCAGGTATTGCTGATATTTATTCTCTAAGATTAGTCTAGCCTAGAGATTTCCACAGTGCTTTGTAGAAAGCCATGTATTGTGCTTTGTCTCAATACCTGTCCTTAGACAATCCTAAGAGCCAGTGACAGCCCCAAAAAATTAAACAGAAGTTATGCAAGACAGAAAGACAACATGAAACAAGGTATTCTGTGTGAAGCCTGGGTAAGTCTGTGAATAATGTGAGGCATGTCTGGCATGACATGAGTGGGAAAACTGACCAGAATGGGCAAGAGTCTGCAGTAAAGTGAGACAGACAGGATGGGAAGCAGAAGGTAAGAGGACTCAAAGACAAAGTCCCTTTCCAAGTGGCAAATAGGACATCAAGGGGTTTGTTTGCTTGTTCGTTTGTTTGTGAGTGTTATTTGTTGTTCTTTTGGGTTTTTTTATCTTTTATTCTTTTCTGGATTTGTGATGTTACACTTCTTCATCCAAAGTTGGTTGGTGCCCATTTACAAACAGAAAACGGGTTTTGTACCTCTGAGGTCACTGATTCACCATGAGCCACAGAATGGGCTGGAACTTATGATTCAAACAAATACCATGTTTTAAAATTCTGTCTACACATCTACATCTTGAAATTTCTGGTGTAACAGGGCAAATCAAAACCTGATTTTTCATTTTGTTCCTGTTGAAAAAAAGACACTTTGACTTCTAATGCAGCAGATTAAAGATGCTGTTTCTGTTTGTTTAGAATAGCCTTGTAGAGATTGGAGAGTTAGTTTGGGGAAACTAGAATTAAGTAGCCTTTTATAGAGTTAAACTTTTTACTTTTTTTCTGCCATGATTATCACATAGTAGGTGAAGGCTTGCTAACAGTATGCTTTGATTCCATGGTTGAATTTTAGTTTTTAGTAATTTGGGAAATGCAGCAAGAAAAGTTGTGAAATAGCTTTTCTTATTCACCCAAGTGACAGCTTTTGTTCTGTTTGTCAGGCAAGCCAGCAAGTCTTTTAAATTATAGTTGTGAGGAGGTTATGGAAAATAGTAGCTGGTTTCTATTCCAGTTTGTAGATCCAAAAATTAGCAGGTTTATCACGTGACTGACAATTTGAATGTGGTGGGTACTCAGCTTCTGCCAGGTGCACAGGCTCTCCATTGGTGCCACTATTTCCCATGTCTTGTAAATTGCTGTTAAGCAAGGAAAGTGGACTTTTTCTGGCTTTCCTGCTTAACAAACTTGAAAACTGCCCAAAGTTTACATTCCCTGCTGAGTTCAGAGCAGTGAATGTGAGATCTCTTTGCCAAAATCAGTGTCTTATACCCATTCTTCAGATGCTGGGCAAACATCATCTTAATACCTGCAAATCACACTTAAATTTCTTTTACCCATATATTTTCTGCCACTGAACATTGATAGGCACCCCCAGCTCTGGTCCATTTTTCAGCTTTTTACCTTGCTCTGGCTTTGGTAAATCCTTGAGCATACAAAGAGTGAGTAGTGTAACATATTCTGGAAACCACAAAATTGTCACCTCTTACATGCCTCACATGTAAGAGAAAGCATATTGGTCTAGAGCCCTTTTAAAGCAGAATGGGAAAGAAACTTGGCTCCTTTCACTGCCCAGGTTGAATTTCCTAGGCTGGCAGCTAAGAAAAGCTACTGGCAGCTAGCAGACCGTGTAGTGAGTTAGTGACAAGAGACATGCAGGACCAGAAAGTACTGATTTTACAGTTCTGTTCAGAAAGGTATTAAAGAGCTGAGTGGCTTTCAGAGCCAAGTATAAAGAATTAGCAGAGCACATGCAAATGAGAAATATGTAAACATGCTTCATACTCAGCATCCTCATGAATATTTTAATCCCATGGCAAACTCAACCAGTGCCCACTGAGTGGTGTGCCAGGCAATGTGTGAACTGTATAGCTGTTTCCACATTGCTTTTCCCACTGTATCCCTGTATCTCCACTGTCTTTGTGAGTGAATATGACTATGGGAAGAGTTTTATCTTGCATCAATATGTACAACTGATAACTGATGGGTTACAAAGTGGTTCTGCTTAGGGCATCACCAGCTCATGTAATTAGAAAGATAACTAATTTTTGTTGTAAATAAGTTTACTAAAAAATAAGTGTTCCATCCTTTCCTATCACTGCAGCTTCTTTTACATTGTCTTATATGTGATGGCTCAAACACCTGGCTTCAGACCCTCCAATCTGAATTTTGGCAGATAAGAGCTCTCTCAGCATGACTGAACTGTGAAATAGGTTTCACAGAGAACTTTTCAGATCTAGCTGTCCTTAGAATTATGAATGAATTCTCCTTCCCAGTTTACCTTTTTTTTAAAGGGCTGCTTGGCTTTGATATTTTAGGCAATGACAGTAGTAGTTGGAAAAGAATGAGCAATACAGATTCAAAATTGGACTGTTACGAATATGAGAATGACACTCTTTAATCCTTTTTGAGTGGCAGTAGAGGGACTGGATGGATTGTGGGCTTGGACTTTGTTTGCATGTAAAAGCTATTGAACCATATAATTAATAGACAGCCCTACCAGAGAGGACAATGCTGAGGTATTCAACAACTTTTTGTTTCTGTCTTCAATGGCAAACTCTCTTCCCACACCTCTCCAATGGAGAGACAGCAGGATGGGCACTGGGGGGACAAAGTCCCTCCCACTGTAAGCAGAGATCAGGTTCATGACCAGCAAGGATCTTGAATGCACAAGTCTGTGGGACCTGATGAGAGGCATCCCAGAGTCTGGGGTAAGGTGGCTGATGTGGTTACCAGGCCACTCTCCATGATACTGGAAAAGCCAAGGCAGTCAGGTGAAGTCCCAGCTGACATCCCAGGGGACTGGAAAAGGGGAAACTTTGTACCTATCTTTAAGCAGTGTAGAAAGGAGGATCCTGGGAACTACTGACCTGTCAGCCTCCCCTCTNTATTTTAGGCAATGACAGTAGTAGTTGGAAAAGAATGAGCAATACAGATTCAAAATTGGACTGTTACGAATATGAGAATGACACTCTTTAATCCTTTTTGAGTGGCAGTAGAGGGACTGGATGGATTGTGGGCTTGGACTTTGTTTGCATGTAAAAGCTATTGAACCATATAATTAATAGACAGCCCTACCAGAGAGGACAATGCTGAGGTATTCAACAACTTTTTGTTTCTGTCTTCAATGGCAAACTCTCTTCCCACACCTCTCCAATGGAGAGACAGCAGGATGGGCACTGGGGGAACAAAGTCCCTCCCACTGTAAGCAGAGATCAGGTTCATGACCAGCAAGGATCTTGAATGCACAAGTCTGTGGGACCTGATGAGAGGCATCCCAGAGTCTGGGGTAAGGTGGCTGATGTGGTTACCAGGCCACTCTCCATGATACTGGAAAAGCCAAGGCAGTCAGGTGAAGTCCCAGCTGACATCCCAGGGGACTGGAAAAGGGGAAACTTTGTACCTATCTTTAAGCAGTGTAGAAAGGAGGATCCTGGGAACTACTGACCTGTCAGCCTCCCCTCTGTGCCTGGGAATATCATGGAACATTTAAAGGCTTTTCGTTATGGTGGCCTTTGACTTGTACTGCTTGGGGCAAACTTTCTGCACACTGGTGCATGTATGGAATTCTTTTAGTTTGCTTTTGTTTCATGGAAAACACTATATTTAAATATACTTTCTGGAGAGAAATTTTCACTCTAAAAGTAATTTTTTTTCCCGTTTTTAATGTAATTGTTGAAGAGAGGAATATGCACTTTATAAACTCAGAAAGTTATGTCAAGAGAAGAAAAAAAAGTTAGGAAAGTCTAATTTTATTCTAAAATTTAGATTGATAGGGCAAAATAAGGAGCAAACAAGCCAAACCCACCAAAAAAATCCTACCAGAGTACACTTAGAAAAAGCCTGCTTAAAGCAAAATAACATTTTCACTCTCTTTTGTTGGAGTACTTGGCTTAAAGGGCACTGTAAGTAGAGAGAAGGTAAAACCCTTGAAATATTTCACAGTTAAATCTTCATAAACCACTTTTACAGAAATTTTGCTTGATACAGGAAAAAGATTTGACTGTTGTCATTCCAAAAAATGACTTCCTCAGAAACTGAAATAGTGATGGTTATCTGAAACCAAGGGCTTTGAAGACAGAGAAATTGCTGTGAAAAGGATTTATATATGCACCCATCTATGCTTTACTTTTTATCTATCTGTGGGTGGTGGTTTATAATACACTTAGATATGTATCTCAGCATTTCTGTAGAAGGTGTTACACTCTCTATATTGGTGGTGATTGATAGTTGAGGATGAGCCATCATTAGCATTCTTGTTAAATGTGATTTTCAGGGTTACCAGTCCTCTCCATTGTTGCAGATCTTGCCACTAAAAAACCATAGTGTTTAAACTACACAGACCACTGTCTTTGTTTAACAAGATCAGTTTCAGCTTTCTTCCCCCTTGCTGTGCTGGGATGAAGGAAATAAGGCAAAATGCAACTGTCAATGACAAAACTAGCTTAGCTAGAAGTATTGCAGATCTAAATAGCAGTGATTTGTAATACACAGAATTGTGACTGGAATATTTTTGGAGGAAGGCAAAGATGACCAAAGTTTGTCACTTTAGGAGGTAGGTGTAATATTAAGTAGCTTTACAGAAAAATGTTACCACTATATTTGTCACAATATTAGGGAAAGGGAATGTTTGGTGGCCCTTGGATTTCTACAACATTCAGTGAAGAGATTTCCTTAATATAAAAAGCTGAGATTCTTGCTGAGATCACCCAGAGTCTCCATTTCACAGCCTGCCCTGGAAGACTGGAAGCTGGGACCTTCCTTTCCTCTTGTGGGCTTCTGCTCTGTCATCTGAGAGATAATAATATACTGCTAGGAAGCAGCAGCTTGAGATAGGGTAAGCACCTTAAAAAGGATGTGTGTGCCTCATTCAAAGAATCTTGACACTAAAGATTACCAGAAATTGTCCTTTAATATCCTAACAACACATCTCTAAGAGCTGACATTCAAAAATACACATTTTCTGTAGGTTTGACAGTCTGTTCTGTGGTAGGCTATAATGGAATTGATAAATGTTAGGTTTCACTGTTGATGAAAAGATGGGAGGAATAACTTTAAGTATTTACTTGATAAGTGTCTATAGAAACTTGGACATGAAAGTAGAATGCCTTTCTTTGCTTTTTGAAATAGGTATAAAAATTAATGTCTAGTTCTTTATGTGCATGACAAAAGATCATTGCTCATTGATCATTATGGTCTGAGCTCACACAAAATATTAGTGGTAAATGATGACCTGGGTTTGTATAAATCTGACTAGGAGGAGTTTCATTTTTTTTCCTACCAAAGTCAGCAAAAAGCCTTGTTAAATAGCTGTAATTATATTCATCTCTTGGTAGTCATGAATTTATATTCATTAAAAATTTTTATCTCTGCTAAATAGGTTTATTTCAAGTTATTTACAGTTTTAAAGGGCATTTTTAACACTAACAATTACCATGTTGAACTAACTGTAAGGAGGATTTACAGGGAAAGAGTTTATTTACTGCCTTTTCTGTCTGCACAGCTGCCAGAGACATGGCAGTAAACTTTGAGGATTTTTCTAAGCTCATGTTGCAGTGAAGCTATCATTTTATTACAAGACCAGGGGTAATTTAGAGTCTTTGCTATAAAATCAGGAAGCTGTATAAATCAAAAAATAAATTCACAGTGGAGCAAGAGGTGTTATGATAGAGCTCCCAGAGAAAGAAGTGCAGGCTTTTAGATGCAAGTCCAGTCTCTTATTTGAGATCTGGAGTGGTTCTCACACTCAGCCTTTCCATCACAGTTTGCAGACACTGGTTACTCTCTCTCTCTCTCATTCCTGGTCCCTGGAGCCAAGTGTTTATACAGCCACTCTTCTGCCAGTGGCTGAAGCTTGTTTTAGGAAGGATTGTCATCAGCACTAACCTTAGTGTTCCAAGGTAAGGATTTTGTGTAGCAAGCAGCAGTGAGAGGAGCTACATCTGGTATCTGTAATTTCACTGGAGTGAAGTGCAAAGTTGGCTGTCTGCAAACAAAAGCTCCTCTCTAGTGCACACAGAAAAAAACCATCAGGGCTATGAATTTACCCAGTGCAATGAATTTATATATTCACATCTTTGAGCAGTTGGACACATTCCACTTGATAGAAGACCATGATACAACTGAAGTCAAGATCCTTGCATCTCAAAATATCCCTCTATGAAGGATTACTTTAGTTCATTCATGGTATGCAAAGGAGCAGGAATTGATCATAAAAGCCAAGTGTTTAAGAAGCTTTTGGATTTCTGATTTTAGATTGATGCTTTTGTTTGTTACTTTGATAGAAAGAGGAAATTCAGAAAAGCAAACAGAGATCAGAAACTGAGGAAAATGTTTGCCCAGACAAACTTTTGGTGTTTTCTAGCTCTTAATCAGTAATTTTATGATGTACCTAATGAGATTAAAATATAAGAAAATATTATTAAAATGATTCACAGTACTCTTGGGTGAGTCTCATGTAGGCTTTTAATCTTAAAAGAAGTTGGGTGATCAAGTAATATGGATTAGCTGAGAGATTTGTCTGCTGAAGTATATTTGCAGTATATGTCCATGAACAATAGGGACAAAATACTCAACTGTTGGAAGATCCTGGTTTTTTAAATCCTTGGACTTTGCATTTTATTTGTTCAATGCTTTCTTAATGGAATTAAGGGGTATTTTATTTGTGGCCTTTATGATGCCCTGTTGTGGCTGAACTAATCAGAATGAGAGCCACGATTCTGACAGCTGCTACAGGAGGTTTGCTTCCTGCTACATACTGTTAGGCTGCAAATCACACATCATGTTCCTCAACTAAACACAAGGTTTACTTGAGTGAAATTCTGTGGCCAGAGGGAAATCAAGTCAGCCTGGATCTTTGACAGCCTTGCCACCTAAGCTGCTGCCTGTACAGTGTACCTGGTGAGTGCAGTGTCTTTGCTTATGCCTGTGACTGGCAGGGCAGTAGCTGGGTCATGGCACTTCCATGCCTTATTCATGAGTAGGAGACCACGAGTTGTTACCAGCTGACAGAATGGATGATGTTGGTCCAACCCACCTGTTCAAAGCAGGCTCAACTCGAGCAGATTGCTCAGGACCACTGGAAGAATCTATCCCTATCTCCTTTACTCCTCCCAGCAGATAAGAACATTGATGAGATCCACCCTAAGCCTTCTCCAGGCTAAACAACTCCAGCTCACTCAGCTGCTCCCTGTATGACAGATGTTCCTGTTCCTAATCATCTTCATGGCTCATCAGTGGAATTGCCCCAGTCTTTATCATTCTCATACTGGGGAGCCTGGAGTACAACCCAGAATTCCAGATGTGGCCATGGAAGGATCACTTCCCTAGACCCACTCTCAAGAGTCTTCCTAAATGAGTCCTAAAAGTAATCTTTGCAAAACTCTTCATCACCTTTAGCAAACAATTATTCTTATTCGTGGGATGTATTTGGTGTGTTATTTATGCAGACATAGCACAAATCCAGTATTTCTGTTGTTTCTCTTCTTGTGTGGTTTCCCAGACAAACATTGCCAACATTTTCTTACCTCTGCTGTACATTTTTGTTGGCTTTGTGACTAGGCTTCTGAAGCTTGCATGCTTTCTGCTCAGCTTGGTCAGTTAGCCTCTGTCACTGAATGTCTACAGTAAGCAAGAGTTAAATGAGAAAAAAACTTGCAGGATTTGAAGTGTTTACTTCATGCTTAAGAAAGCAGTTTTTAGACCAGTGGGTGGTTTGGTTGATTTATCTCCTGGGAAATACACTGTCCCTTCTCATGGACTACCAGAAAACTTGTGTCATGCCTTTCCTTCTTTCTTGCTAAAAGGAAAAATCAGGAAGAGGGTCTGGGGATGCTGTTCATTTGGGAATGTTTCTAGAACTAAATGTGCTTTGTGGAATTTAGAAGTCAGAATTTATGTAGTCAGATTTGAACCACCAAAATAAGTGTTTCAAATACATATGAGGTAACATTTATAAAAACTACTGAAAGTTATGAAAAACATTTAAAAGTTCAAGGAGAATTTTAGGACCCCAGCTTTAAAAGTTCACTTTGCAAACAACAATGTATTTCTTCATGTTTTCAAAAGTTGTAACTTTTCTGCATATGTAAACAAATTTTTTCATTATCGGGAATAGGTAAAAAAAACCTTGTGAAGTAGTTCTTTTTCTAGTTATGTTATTGGAATTGGATGATATATTCTCAAAGAATTACTAAATAACTTGATTCCATTAGAAATATAAAGAAAACACAAACTTTGTTTTTGGTAAGTGGGCACTTGTTCATTGAGCCACGTTGTGAAGGTGTTCTTAATTGTGACAGAAGAAGCAAAAGCCTTTTCTGCTGCAGCCATGCTCAGAGAGTTGCTTTATGACATAACTTCTTTCTCATCCAGTTTTTATTATATTTTTATCTGAAGTTACTTAATTTTTTCCCTCACCCCTTGAAAATAAGTGTTAATTTCCAGTGGAACTGGAGGTCAGAAGCAGTGGTGCATGCTGTCCTCTGCCAGTGTGGTGCTACATTTCCTTTTGATCTCTTACTTATTTTTTGCTAGAACTCTCTCCTTCTTTTGTCCCAGTATTTTTCTCAGTGGAAAAAAAGGATGTGGTAGACCTGAGGTTCAGGAATTTGCCATGAGGAATGCTGGATACCCTCTAGGATACATAACCCCTGTGTTTGTAATCACTGCAGTGCTGCATATGATGCCGTCCTGGACAGAAACGTGGCCATTAAGAAGCTCAGCAGACCATTTCAGAACCAAACTCATGCCAAGAGAGCTTACAGGGAGCTGGTCCTCATGAAGTGTGTGAATCATAAAAATGTAAGTTTTTGGCAGGAGAACTGGTATGTGCATTGCTTTGTTAGAAAGGAGATTGGTTTGGTGGGTTCCCTTTTTAAATGGGAGAAATTAAAAGTGAATGTATGCTCAGGGGCTACAGCCTGGCTGGTACTGCATGCCCACAGGGGAGACTGAGGGTATTCCATGTGCTTATTTAAAGGCTGTACCTACTGAGGATTGTTCTGGACTTCCCTGCTTCTTGCACCATTTAGTATCCATAAAGAATGAAAGTATTCCTACACTGCAGCAAGAGTGTTATTTCAGGGCTGTATGTTAATTTTGACCATTATCTGTTAGAACTATTTTCCTGACACTGTATAAATTTGCTCTTTTTTTGTAGTGGAATATGCAGGCTTGCCATATTGCATTGTCAAGGGATGTCCCAGGGATTTAATTTTCCTCCACTTCCTCGATTCCCTGCTGCCATATCTGTGTGCTCTTTCCTTTTCATTAGGAGTCAATTTTTCAGTTTGCAATGTTTACCCATCCCTCAGATCTTGCAATGACTCTTTCTCCTTATGCAAAACATAAATGAGTTTGAAAAATGTGATGTAAGATGAGATTTTACACTTGTTCTCAGTCACAAATTCGCATGGAAAGAGAAAGGGCTGACCCTAAAATGGCAAATGGCAAGGCTTGACACTACAGTGTCCTCTGCCTCACTTCAGGGCAGGGATTTATCCTTGCATTCCCACTGTGTTGATCAGGACTGGTCCTGTCTCTTCCCTGTTGACTTCATGGAAGCTACCCTCAGCCAGACCAATGCACTGGGATTTGAGAATGCAGGGATGAGCAAGGAGATTTTAAGGGACTGGAAAGAGCAGAGGGCAGCAGGAGCAGCACTAATTTTAATTATATAATTTTACTTGTGCTGTATGAGAGCTGCTAACAGCATCATATGGGTTGGGTCAGAGCTTTAATCTGTCTGTACAGAAAAGTGGAAAGGAAGGAGAGGATTGTAAAGGCACCTTTGCAGAGGGAAGTTTCAGTCAGAATATGTGGAATAAAGAGAAAGAATGTTGAACAATTTCTGTTAGAAACCTGAAGCAGTGATGGA
The DNA here is from genome assembly GCA_013398075.1 of Notiomystis cincta. NCBI lineage: Eukaryota > Metazoa > Chordata > Aves > Passeriformes > Notiomystidae > Notiomystis > Notiomystis cincta. The sequence continues at coordinate 174,289 of VZRX01008723.1, read as the reverse complement.
AGTGGGAAGGGAGACATTCAGATGTTGCCTTCTTGGCAGCTGTGCTGATATCATTTACCTCTGTTACCTGCACACAGGGAAAACAGGGGAAATCCGGATCTGTGAGGTCACATTGTTTCCTCTATTCTGTTTCACACATCCTTACCAGTCTTTCTTTCAACAGCCCAGCCCATTTAAAATCAAACAAACAAAAATGCAAACCAAACAAGAGAAAGGAAAAAAGGAGTTGCATCATTCAACATGTCTTTGTTCAGGGTGTCTCTGTTTCAAAGTGCTTCTGCTGAAAAGTGGTACCTCTCACAATGGAATTTGTGTCAGCCAGCATGTGTGTGTGTGTGCCCTCAAGGAATTGAGGCCATGGCAGAGAAAAGGAAGGACTACTGTTTAATAAGATGATCCTTGATTATTTGTCCCCTCAAATTACCATTCCTCATGAATAACAAAATTCTGGCTGTAGCACAAAGACTGCTATGCTAGATTGAGCTGAAGTTGCTCTTTGAGACTGTAACTCCAAAACTGAGAGGAGTGTCTCACCCTTAACACTTTGCTTTGTCACTGGTTATCCTTCTTTCAGATGATTGCAAATGCATCTAGAAGAAATCTGAGAGATCTGTGGTATTTTATTTTGAATGTTGCTGATTTTTTTGCTGGTCCATAAAGTGAGAAGTGTTAATATAAATTGAGCAGTGAAAAAACAAATTATCCTTTAATACAATTCAAAACAGGTTCAACTGATTATGTATATCACTTTTCTTTTTTCTCTTGTCTTACTTTGCTTTTCAGATTATCAGTTTATTAAATGTCTTCACACCACAGAAATCTCTGGAGGAATTCCAGGATGTGTAAGTAACAGGGACAGTAATTAAGCTAAAGCTTTAGGGATGTGTGGGGCATTATGGTGTACCTTGATTGCAATAACTCAGCAAAATACAAAGGTTATAGCCTCCTCTAAAAAAGATTGTGTGAGTCTAGTGGGTAGAAAAATATTCTTAATTCCCATATTGAGAGCTCTCTTGATAATTTCAGGTGAAAAATATCAGCTTTCATGTTGTAAAATGACCTTCGACTGTGTAAAATTATTTGCCTGGGGAACTAGGGGTAGGTGTAGAAGACAACCAGCATCTCTGTTGGAACCTTGCCCTGTTGCACAACCACTACTATGCCTGCTATGAACATGCTGTGAATTAAATTTTAAGTATTCTGTGTTTTATACAGTTGCTCTCATTTTATCTTGCTATCCCTCCCATGTTCTGTACACATTGCATGGAATTGTTCCTATTCTGTATTATGATACCAGCACCAACCAATTAATTAGTTGTAATGAGAATTTTGTAAAGTCATGCAATCTGAGGAGGATTTTTGGAGGCATTTTGCATGGGGATGCATATTTTACCCTCTCAGACACCTCTGTTTCTCTCAGATTCCTACATGTACTGTGGTAGCCATCCTTGAAATGGTCAAAGGCCGAGCAGTTTGGTCATTTGGTGCTTGTGGTTCTTCTGGGGTTTGTACATTTCTGTGTGGTGCTGCCTGATTGCCTATATAGGGTATAGTCTCTGTCATGGGGAATGCACCAAGAAAGGGCAAATAATCCACCAGTTTCCTGGGACACCAAAAGAGTGGTGTCCCTGCAGTGAGATACAAACACTACCATGGTACTATTGTTAGTGGGCCCACTCTCCAGCTGAGTGGAGACATAAAGTGAATTTCAAAGCAAGAAAAGGCATTGTTACTTATTTGAGATGATGCTATGATTTGTCTTCAACACAAAAAAAAATCCCAAAACTGTGGCTTTGGTTTTCTGTTCAGCTACCTGGTAATGGAGTTAATGGATGCCAACCTGTGCCAGGTCATTCAGATGGAGCTGGACCATGAGCGAATGTCTTACCTCCTGTACCAAATGCTCTGTGGGATCAAGCATCTTCACTCTGCAGGAATTATTCACAGGGTAAGGGGCCTTTGCCTGAAAACTTTAAGCAGCATATGAAATGATCATGGAGACTTTAAATACCACTTGACTCTCTTGTGTACTGTGGATCAAAGCCCTGTCTCCTAGTACAGTGATGATAAACATAACAGCCACAGTCAGAGGTCAGAGAATGTGAAAGTGGCATTTGCCATTAATTATACCTGTGCTGAAACAAATGGAAAGACTGCTGAGTCTATATTAAATGCATCCTCTCATTTTGCTTTTCCACATCTATGCTGTGCCTGGTAAGGATGTGGTACCTGTCTGTGGATGTGTGGTAGTTGATAACAGAGGGGATCAGGTCATGTCACTGTGAGCAAGAGGGAATTCTCAATGGATTGAAGTTAACTTTTTTTTATTGAAAAGTGCTTTTACTAATTTGGGATTTTCATATGAAAAAAAAAGTTCTAAAAAATGCTTCCCGAAAGAAAAGAAAAGCTGATAAAATGGCTGACAAAGTGGATGTTGTTCTACAAAGTTCTCCTTTCTTGGTGTGTCATGTGGTTAGCAGGGGTGATAGATTTGGCTGCCACACAGTCATCCAGCAAAGGATGAGTTGAATTGTTATGAATGAAGCATCAAGATATCTCCACATGTACAGTTGGAATGTCTCTATCAGGCTCACAGCATTAAGAAGAAAATAATCTAATCAAAACAGTACTCCAATACTAATCCTAGTTTCTTGATCTGCTAAATGCACTTAATTTAACACCAGTAGGCTCCTGTATGTCGAGGTAGAACAACTTCCAGAACAGTTTGCCAGAGAAACAATAGCAAGGCTTTGCTGTATATTTACAAGTATTTCTGATAGCAACTGTGTCAGAAGAGGGAAAGAGTATTTGAAGGGTGACCTGAAGTATCAGCCTGCGTCACAGTGGTGCCTGGCGTTATAAAGGACAGTCACATGTTTTTTTCACTGTCTTTTGCAGGATTTAAAACCAAGTAACATTGTAGTAAAGTCTGACTGCACGTTGAAGATTCTGGATTTTGGGCTGGCCAGGACTGCAGGCACCAGCTTCATGATGACTCCGTATGTGGTGACACGTTACTACAGAGCACCCGAGGTCATCCTGGGCATGGGCTACAAGGAGAACGGTAGGGCTGCAGTGTCACTGCACTGGGGCACCCCAGGGAAGGGTCTGCCCCCCCCAGAGTGAGGGACACCCAAAGGAGGGATGGGAAATGGAATGGGAACGACACCTGGAATTAGAGCAGTTCCTCGCTGTTGTCAGCTGCGGCTACAGAATGGATGCGGGATGAATTTGTCACTGTGGGATTGCAGAGTAATAGGAAACTTGTTCTGAGTTATTGTTGAAGTTAACAATTAGATCTTTCTGATCAGAATGTCTTTGGCTTCTGTGGCCGTGAAACAATGTGGGAATTGCTGAATGAGTGATGTGGTCTAAATCTGAGTTCGGGTCTCTGATTTGTTTGAGAGAACAAGAAGAAGTACAAGCTGAAATAGTAAATCCTAGCCCTTCCAGAATTTCTCTAAATCCAGAGCTAGATCTGAATTTCAGAAATTAATTCCTTCTTCATGATAAATTTAACAAAAGTCCCAGGTTTTGCTGACAGTTTTCATGTGGTCAAGATCTAGGTATAAATTTTGCAGTTTGAGTTTGGTTTTTTTAATGGAAGGTAGAATTTCAGAGAAGAGGAAAAAGCTGAAACTAAAAAAAAAAAAA